>JABSTQ010000093.1:0-322500 GCA_013358835.2 Ixodes persulcatus | reverse complement strand
AAAAACAAATACTAACATACAGACAACCGAACCTCGCAAGGTGATTGGCTTTGCTGCCTCATTTGCTTTGGCAACGGCCATTTCGGTCCATTCAAATCTTCGAAGATTCAAAAGGGTCATTCTGAACAAGTCGCACTAAAATCCCTATGGAGCATCCTAGTGCTGAAAGCGTTTCTTGCAAATATAAGCGTCTTTTAGACGCTCTACATGCAATCCAATTATCAACCGAGGCCCAACTCCTTACATCTCTTACAATGGCATTATTGTTCTTGCGTATGTAAAGACAGAAAATTTAGTCTTCAATGCCGCCAAACACCGTCACCGCATGTGGTTGCGGTACGAAGACGAGCGCTTGTTTCGCCGGTGTGTGGATAACACAATTTCGGTTTTCAGGAAACGCCCCTATTAAGGTAGCCGCCACCAGCGAATTTAGGTAAGTTCACAAAGAATAGAGAGGTTAAGGAGAAACTGCTCCTCCCATGAGCCAAAATGGCGACCATGCGGGGAGCTCCGTACTATTTCCCCAGGATCCAGTGGCATTAGTGTGCGCTAGCCAAGTCGGCCGCCGGCCCCCCCAAATTAGGCTGTTCAAAAATGCGCCTTTGGCTCATCGGAACGCAAGGAGGGGCAAGCTAAACAAAGGGCAACAAAGAGAACGCCCGGAAAGCGCGCGATGACGAGAACAAAAGCACGTGGGCTCAATTGGAGGGATAAACAAACGCACAAGGTGTGCAAGAAGCAGACAAACTTGCAAGTCGTATAGACAATTTAAACACGCGCCAGACTGAGCCGCCACAGCCAATCGACCTTCTCTCGTCTTTCCGAGATGCGAAGCCACTGAAGCGGTGGCTGACGAGCCTCCACAAAGGCCTACGCTGGGGAGAAGGACGCAGTAACACTTACGAGGGAAATAACCTGCCCTGCTGTGGTAATGATGAAGTGAAGCGAACGGAATAAGAATGAACAAAAACAAATGGTGCGTTACGCCACATTCAGACTGGGCAGCTGAACCGCATTCGCAAAACGGTTGCGAACGCGGTTGCTTAAAGGGACGTTGAGCCAACCATTTCAGTGTCTAAAATGAGTTGAGCACGATCTTTCCACGAGCCAGCAGCCGCCGGTGTGCGCAAGCACACGCAATGCAATTGACGTCACCATATCCCCCATTCACGCTTAAGCGTGAATGGGCGATATGACTGCGTAAATATCATTGCCTGTGCTCGCTCACACTTCGGCTGCTGGTTCGTGGAAAGATCGTGCGCCACTTATTTAGACTCTGAAATGTTTGGTTCGGCATCCCTTTAAAGAAGCAGCACAAGTTCACGCGCATTTGATGATGAAATCGAACGGATCCGCTTCGCGTTTGCGATTTGAAAGCCAGTGTGAATGCAGCATTATGGCGGCGCCCATACACGGCTTCCCGAAAGCTTGTGTAGTTCCTCGTATGTGTCACTTGGCATCCGCCACATGTATCTAACCTAATAGAAATAATCTAGAAATTCGTGGCGTCAATGGCAATTTGAAAAAAAAAGTCTACGTGCGTCAATTTATCTTTTTATAACGGGATGCAGTTTTTTGTTTATTTAAGAATATATATTAAAACAAACTACCAGGAATGAAATATGAAAGGACCCTTCTGAAGAAAGTTCAAGCCACGGTGCCCAAGGCCTCCCCATTGAAAAACTGAAATGATTTTGTAAGAGCTTTCGTCTTCAGATTTGAGAAGACTGATGTTTCTTTTACTTTTGAGAAGAGAACATTTGCATATAACATTCCCTCTTAGTAATAGAGCCAAGGTTTAGAGCGTAGTGAGCGACGCTCGTGAGGATAAAAAAAGAAAGATATCTAGCGAGGCTTCTTTTCTTTTTACGTGCGAACAACTTTCTTTCCTTTCATTGTACTTGCTCATCTACAACCCACTCGCACCGCTCTTACCTCATACAAAAGGCAAGGCGTTCGCTGAGGACAGGACGTAATGATACGCCGACACGTCTTGTTTTTTTTTTTTTTTTTATGGCACCTACTATTTGTCTTCCCAGTTTCGCAGCCTGCATTACGAGAACCCATCCTACATTTCCAAGCGCCTTGATCATCCCATTTCATGTTCAGCCCCCTTTCTACGGATCTCAAAAATTTCAAAATTTTCCACTTTCTCGTGCTATTGCCGACTGGAATCATTGCCCACGCACAGTTTCCACGAAACTGAAAAAAAAAAGTATCCGTGAATTGTGTACATTATTTTTGTGAAGTGTGTGCAGTGTTATTTCTTTTAAGTTTTGTTTTTGTTTTTATTGTTGTGTACTTTATTGTACAGACATCGCGTGCTCATGTAAAGTGCTCTCTCGAGCACCTTTGAGGTGATAAAACTGAACTGAAGCACGGTGGGTGCGTGCTTGCTTAGAACATTTCTATGCTTTGCATATTTCTCTAAGACAGCTTTTGTATGAACAATGTGACAGACTATCATACGAACAAGAAACAACGCCTTAGCAAGTGTCTCAGAACTGTCTCTTGTACGACGTATTAGCAGCGAGATCGCCGTTTTAGGGGCTCTTCTACCAGACAAGTGGGAATCTGGCTTTTTCTGTGCAGGGCTCTTCTGCTTGAAGGAAGCCAAATATTTTCAGTTCGTTTCGTTTACTTTTGGATCGGTGATTTAAGCACCCTTGTTTTAGGCATGATCGGGGGTTGCCCTTGAAAACTCTTTCGGAAATTACAACTGTGGCTCGGTATTTTGGGGGTTTATGATTCTCTAATTCACGGATGTTTTAAAGGGGGTCATTTTTTTGGGGGGGGGCCACTGATTTTGTGGTTTTGGTGAAAATGTTTCGTGTCGGACAAAAAAGATCGGCGTTTATAGAAACTTACTTTGAAATAAAGGGGACGGAAAATGACATTCCCCAGCTGCGGAAAATATACGCGTTTCACAAATATTAAAAATAATACCTTCCCTTACCGATAACAAAACAAAAGTCTAGGTGATCTGTGCGGTGCCGAATCAAGAAGAGGCCTCCTAAACTATTTACAGGGGGTTGTGTTCCGGATACACAGAAATGACGCCGTAGACAACTATATTCTTCACGTGAAGTTTGGGTTTTTCATATTCAAGGACGCTTCCATTGGCCCCAGCGATCCAGATAGTGGAAGGACACATCCATATGACAACTGGCAGTGAGAAGAGCCGCTAAATTATTTTCGGTTTCGATTGAAGTTAATTTCGGTTACGCAATTTCAGCTTTTACTTGGCTTTTTTATATTTTTAGATATTCACCCGTTTAATTTTCAGTCATGTTTAAGTCACCCTTTAAGGATAATGTCGGCATTTTAGCGTAGTAACATTTCTTTTTTAAAGCCCAGCCCAGGGAATAACGGCAACAAGATGTGATCCAAAAATAGATGTTTGTAGACAAAATTATGCACAGGCAGACAATCAGCATGTTGTGTGACTACAAACGCTGCACGCAGACGCACGAAAAAGCTTGCACAATTTTACGTTATCATTTAAGGTTGCGATGGTGTTCGGCTGAAATTTTTTCATTGAGAACCATAGGAACGCGGAACGCCGGCGTTCTTATTCGTTCGTCGAGTGCACCCTATTGAAAAAAGACCTTTCAGAATTTTCAGCCCTGATGCGTTATGGGACCCTACTACACCTTCAAGACTTCAGACTTCAACACTTTAGAGTTTGGCCTTTTAGACATCAGCCCTTAAGCAGAAATCATTAAGGCAAACTGAATGAAATCATATAACGCTAATTTTGATCAAGAAAATCCCACTTAAATCAAACGAATAATGGAATATATATATATATATATATATATATTTTTTTTTGTTTCGTGATGTTTCCCGAATTCTCGTGAAGTACGGGCGTGAGTGAGTGAATTTAGAAAGTGCTTTACTAGAACTAGAAATGCAATGAGCCGAACCCCGTAACTTTCCCGTACTCTTCTACACACTGCACACAATTTGTAATATAAAGTATATAAAATACGTGAGGGGTGATTCCACGTCAGTTCATACAATGTTGGTTCAGGTCATAATCTTGATATTTTTGTTAAAATACATATGAAAGCCGGATTCTTGAGAGGAACAATCAGCTATATATTAACGCCGTATCAGGTGCTTTTGCTGAGATATAAAATTAAGAAGCTCAAGGCCTGGAAATTGAGAACAAGTCAATATGCTACATTGCACAGTCGCCATTTTCACATCAAAGCTTTCACGTACCAAAACTTTTTATTAAATTTTAAAGAAAGGTTTACGACACATATACAAGAGATTTAAAATATCGATAAAATATTTCTATGCCAACAAAAAAATCAAACATGTCATGAAACGCGTTTTAGTGACATATCCAAATTTTTTTTTTGCAAATCAACTATTATTTTTAATACTTCACAAGAGATATTAAAATGCGCCTCTCGAAATTATCTTTGTGGATATATAAAAATATACCTACCCTTGATTGCCCCCTTGTTATTAAGGCGAAAATTCAGCTAATTTCTAAAAAAAAGTGGCAAGATCGGTCGTTCATCTTTAAAAAAAAAAAAAAAAACTCCATCTTTTTTTTTTTTATAGTCCCCTTGGCACTTTGCAGGGACTTGAACTAACTTGTGATGGCAAAACATTGAGTAACATATGACCTCCAAACGGGAAAAGGTACGACAAACCCTCACTCGGAGCGAGCCGACGTCTTCGTCACGTAACGTCGACTTTATGGAAGCGTCAAAAGCTGGAAAGCGGGACTCATCGTAGAGAGTGGAAAGTCCTGCTGTTCCGAGCATTGCTTTATCGTTGTGTGACCAAACCCCTCCCCCCTTCTTTCCCAACCCTTAATCACCTTAATCACGAACAAGACACGTCTGCGAACGTCACTGCTGCCGGCAGTTTCGAGTAGTAAGCACAGTATGCCGGTCAGGTGGTTAGGAAAGATTGCAATCTAAACCCTGAGACGAGGAAACACAAAAACAACAGACAGTTCGGACCAAATTTCAAACGCAGCTGAGCTTACTCACAAGAACGACAATAAATGCATGTCCTATAAAAAAACAATAAGGAAGAGAAAGACATGCGACCGCAAGGACTTGACCGAACCTGGCCAGACAAACTAAATCCCTCCAAGGTTAAGGACAGCAACGGGAACGGGCACATCTCCCAAGGACCTAAACAGATGGGTTTCACCACGCTATGTGAACCGACCGAGACGGAAGCCCTAATCCCCGCTCTCCAATTTTTCTGCCGTAACCCCCCTTTCTCAACGCACACAGACACACATATAAGCTACGCTCCAACACCGAAAATCCCCAAAACATCACAACAAGAAACTTTCACAAGGCGATTCAAAACAAAATACGGCTTACTAACGCTTAGCTTAAACACTCGGTGTCTTTGATGCTCAATAAGTGGAACTACAAACAAATAACACCAGCTTGACCGTGCGCGACGCGCAGAGTATATCTACAAGGGAGGACAGAAGTTGATAAGCACAAGGACATTTTATTTCGGAAATCTGACCGGAAATTCAGAACCTTTCAAATAGGCGTTTGCGAGGACGTTTCAAGTTCCGTCATTTACGAAACAAGAAAAAGTTTAGTCTCAGACCGAAACGCCATATCCCAACGATTCGGCACCGTGCGATAGTTCTGTGTGGACCATCTACGGGTACACTAAAAGAAAGTGTATAGTGATACGCACCTCGTACAGATAGGTTGACTCAACGAAGTGCGGTTGGAAAATTTCCTGGCATCACGGGCAGTGAATGAATCTGACCATTTACGCCAACACTGCTGCAAATACCTCCAGAATGAGATTGCTTCTATTCACAACATGATTAAATCAAAGTCTTCTTTCCGGAACTCTGAGGAAATTCTGGCTGAAGTGAGTCAACTACATTGCTCTCTGAAGTAGTCAACTACATTGCTCTCTGAAGTAGTCAACTACGGTAACTAGAATGAAACCACGTAAAGTCATTAAAAAAAGAGACGCTAAGCGCATTTGAAGAAAAACAAAGTTCAAGTGAGTTCTTCGATTAGAAGAAAGCTGTCAAGCGTTTATGGCGTGAAAACCGGCGAAGACAGTTGTGAGGTCTGCACGGAGTGGTTTGACGCATTCCGCGAAGCGCTGAAGGCATGCAGTTCCCCCCAGGAACGCAAGCAGCGATTATGCACGCTTTTGCCACCAAGCATCTCGAAGAAAAAAATATTGGGTCTGGTGCCAGAAGCGACTGCCTACATGATTGCTCAAACAAGAAAACTGAAGCGTAAAAGTGGTGTACCCGTGATCCCTACATTGAAAAAAAAAGGCGAATGCCGATGATGTGAGGGTTGCACTTAGTACTACACACGTCTCGACGTCGCATGTTCTGTTCAGAGCCAACAAAAAGGACGTCATCCAAGCCATGATCAACGACAACAAGAGCAAAGACGTAAAAGTTTCCCGTTTGGTAAGCTTTCTAATAAGGAAGCTTACCAGCTGTTTAGGAAGGACCATCCCCATCGAAAGATAGGCATCTCCAAATTGTATTCCCTACAATCAAACTGGGTAAAAAAAGAGTCCCGAGCACGACGTGTGCGCATGCCTATATTGCGTCAATTTTCAGTTGCTTTTAACAGCAATAACTACTGCCTCGAAGAAAACATTTACTGAAGGCGACCTCAAGTGCATCTGCCTCGGCAGAACGATTGCTTCCTGGGCCGTTGCAAAAAGTGCCCGAAAATGCAGACCAACTCGCTGCAGGCGGTCCATCTCAACGAAAACGAAGAGATCTGTTTCGCATTATGGGACGCCAGAGAACTTTGTCAAAAAGGTTATGGACACTTCCGCCTTCTTGCGGGAACTGGAGTCATGGAGCGAAAAGTATACGAGGCATTCTTACATCTGTGATCTTTAACATAGCCTTACACACTCAAGAACCGCCTTACCACCCAAGGATGTGATGTTTCGCTTACTTTTTGTGCGGAAAATTTGACAGTAATTGGACAATCGAAATGCAGAAATTTCATTAAAAAAAACCCAAGTGTCTTTTTTACATCCACGAAAGACTTGCAAAATGTTGCCTTCGTCAACGATGTCACTACACATGACACAGCTCACGATCTGCTAGCCACAGAGGCCATAGAAGTGTATGTTGATGAACAATACCCAGTCTTTTCTGATATAATGTTTATATAAGACGGAGCGGCGCCGCATTTCAAGAATCTCTTCCAATCGCACGAATTGTCTCGTAAGCCGTACTCTTCAGATGGCTATTTTCGGACACTGGACACCGAAAAAGCGCTGGTGATGGAGTAGGTTGGGCTCTTAAACACCACGCAACGCTTACCGACTTGAGACGTTCGTTCAACTCAACACTTGTTTCCACTAAAGACTTTGTGGAAGTGCTGCGTGATAAAGCAACAAATGTCTGCATGTTCCAACTCTCTGCAGAAAAGGTTCGAGAGTTTCGTGCGGTGAAGCAAGCGGAGCGGACCACCGTAAAATGTGTAAGAGGAATCCAGGCATCACATCTGTGGAAGTCATCCTATGCCGGGAGGCCGGATGTATACATGGCCACTTGCGCGACTGAGACTTTTAAGCTCATGAATGCAAAGCTAGCCAATTTGTGGAGTGGGGCGCGCAGTTTTGTTTTTTTGTGAATTGTAAGCTAAGCAATTGTGTTTCAGATCAAAGTCTCTTTTTGAGTTGGTTATACTAATCCATTTTGAAAAGGAAACACATGAAAAACATAAAATACATGTCATAATACATGTCAGTCCACTTTTGTCTTTGACAGCCAAAGTGGACTTGCTTGTAGGCACAGTCAAGATAATGCGCGAGGAAAACGCCATGATAAGAAGTGAGCTTCAACGAGCCAAATCGCTTTGGACGCAGCTCGTCCGTGATGCTCCCAAGATTACCGATCGTGCAGCGCCTCGTGCCCACAAGAGTTACGCCGGAGCCATGAGTAGTCAGAATACTACCGAAAACAGTCGCCACCTCGACAACGACGCTGATCGTGCAAAGGAAAAGACTGCTGGGCGGAACTTCGCTCCACCATCTCAGGCATGTGCATCTGGCTCTGTCCGAGAGCACGCCAGCAGTATCGTCGAGGATCCATCCTCTGTGACAGGCTCAGTGACCGACGACGGATTTCAGCTTGTGACGAGAAAGAAGCGACGTCCGCTCGCGAAAGTTGGTGCGTGTACCAATGCCTCACTCTCGTCGATTCCGCGGCCACCTGTAAAGCGGGCACTTTTCGTGACGAGGCTGAGCCCGGACACGACGTGCGAGGATGTGAACAACTACCTGTCGTCAGCGCTCCAAACTGGAACATTTCAGTGTACCAAACTTCGCGGTAAGCACGATTCATACAGTTCTTTTCATGTGAGCACTACTGTTGATTGCCTGATCAAAATTAATGACTCTAGCGTGTGGTCGGAAGGTAGTCTCTTTAGGCCCTTCTGGGGGCCCTTGCGTGACCCGGATTCAGAGCGATCAACAGCTAACGAGGACTCGTGATGGATAACATCCGTGTATACTACCAAAACGCTCGTGGGTGAAGGTGTCATGACTTCCGATTTTCATGTTATCTGTATCACGGAAACGTGGCTTACACAAGCAATCTCTAGCAACGAATATTTTACTGATGAATATTGCGTTTACAGATGTGATAGAGATTCAACTGGTTCGCGGGCCACTCTGGGGGGAGGGGTACTCACGGCGGTACATAAGTCATTATCATGTTTTCGTAGGTTTGATCTGCAAGAAGGAAATGAATGTGTTTGGGTGCAAATCAGTTTTCCGGGCCAGCCTAACTTAATAATTGGAAATTACTACTTTCCACCTCGTTCTGACACACAATCATTCGTAGGCACTTTGAACTACATTTCCGGTGCTGTCGATTTTTCACCCGATGATGTGATGATCGTTGGTGACTTTAACGTGCCTGGCGTTGATTGGAATTCAAACACGATTAGTGCTGCATCAAGTGAGGCACGTGCTAGGGCCGAAGAAACGATAGAGTTTGTGAACTTCAATGGGCTTTATCAGCTTAATACTACAACAAACGGGGCTGGAAATACGCTTGACTTGTGCATGACTAACATATCAGCAATCACTTTCGAGGCTGCTGACTGTCCTCTTGTCTCTATCGATAAGTGGCATCCACCATTCACCCTTTCTATCGTACTTCCTGCTCTGACGTCGGCGAGTAATCAGTCTCTCGGGTATAACTACGCCCGTGGGGATTACCTTGGTCTTTACAATCACCTTCGCAACGTAGACTGGAGCGTTATTTCACTTTGTTCCAATATCGATAGCGCAGTTCAAGGTGTAACAGAAATTGTAACTGCAGCCATGAATAATTTCATTCCACGCAGAAGTGGTCGCACTAGCAACTATCCTTTTTGGTTCTCCAGAGAGCTACGTGATGCGTTGCGTAAAAAAGCGAGGTATCATAAAAAGTACAAGTACACCGGCATAAAGAAATGGCAGAGTTTGTTTAAAGAGTATCGTTCAGCGGCCAAAAAGCTGATACGGCGTGATCGGGAGAACTGGCGAAATTCAGTTGAACGCAATTTAAAACGCGATCCTAATGCTCTGTGGAATTACGCAAGGTACATGAGGACATCTAGTCGATCGAAAACTATTGCATTGCAAGACGACTCTGGATGTACATCTGAGCCGTCCGATGTCTGTGATCGTTTTGCTACGTTCTTTTCTTCTGTCGGTAACTTGATTACTCCGTGCACTGTTATGACCGATGCTCCTCTTGAATCTACCCGCAGCTTGGCAGTTCCGAATCTTACACTTGAAGATGTGCTTTCCGCAATAAATGAGCTCGCTTCAAAAAAGTCATGCGGTGAGGACGGAATTCCTGCTTTCATTGTAAAGGGATGCAGGGATATTTTTGCCCCTGTGTTGCTACATGTTTTTAACATGTCCTTAAAGGCCAATGCTTTTCCTCAAGGATGGAAGAATGCAGTGGTTGTTCCTATACATAAATCTGGTAGCACTGACTGTGTTAATAACTATAGACCGATTTCTCTTCTTTGCACTTTTTCTAAGGTATTTGAAAAGGCAATGTATAAGCATATTTATTTTCATTTTAAATCGTCTCTTTGTCTCAACCAACATGGTTTTTGTCAAGGGCGTTCAGTGGAAACAAACCCTGTATCATTTTTGGAACACACTCTACCTAAGGTCACGTCCCGTGGACAGGTTGATGTTATTTATTTCGATTGCTCTAAAGCTTTTGATCTCGTAGATCATAAGCTGTTACTCGCCAAATGTTCAACGTTGGGCATGACTGGCTCGTTTTGCAATTGGTTGTCTAGTTATCTTGACGGAAGACCTAACAGAGTACTGTATGAAGGGTGTTTTTCTGCCTCATATGTTTTAAATACTGGAGTGCCTCAAGGGTCCAATCTGGGGCCTTTGTTATTCAATATTTTTGTGAATGATTTGGTAGACAGTGTGCAGCATTCAAACGTGCTGCAGTTTGCAGACGATGTCAAGATTTATCGCGAAATTCATTCAACTACTGACTGTCTAATGATGCAAGACGATGTTCAGGCAGTTCAAAACTGGTGCTTAAAAAATAATTTAGTACTTAACCCCAGTAAGACCAAGGTTGTTTCCTTTACCCGTAAGACAAGCTGCATTGAATATCCGTATACCATGTTAAGTTCAGCTATCGCGAGGTCGGATACTATTCGTGACCTGGGAGTGCTGTTTGATTCCCGCCTTTCGTTTACTGAGCATGTTTCTAAAGTTGTGAATGATTCTTATCAGGTCCTGGGCGTTATTTCCCGAATGACGCGGAATTTTCGTACTTACGCTAGCATGATTCATCTATTTCGCGCCCTTGTTTTGTCCAAACTTGAGTTCTGCTCAGTCATATGGAACACCATTGGATCGACTCAATCATGTATTTTAGAGAAAGTGCAGCGTCGTCTCGTGCGTATTGTTTACGATCGATGGATTGGGAGGCGCATCTATTTTGAGTATGAATACTTACTTAATCTGCTTGACCTGGTACCCTTGCACAAAAGAAGATTAGCGCGAGACATGACTTTTTTGTATAAGATAGTGAACGCTACAATTGACGCACCTTTACTTTTAAGTGCGATTTCTTTCAGTGTTCCTCATAAGCGCACCAGATTTTCAGTTCTTTTCTACCCGCAGAAAGTTTGTGTCCAGTCCCCAATGACACGCCTTCAGCTCCTTTATAATCACGATAGGAGTGATTTAGAATTGTTTTCACCCCTTTTAAATTTTAGTAGAGCATTGTTGGTCACTTGACAAACATCTGTGCTCTGTTGTTCTCCATTGTTCTCCGTAGTTTTATTTATTTCCTTTTATCTTTTCTAAATCACGTCTTGCTTGTTTGTTTGTCAGTATCTGTTCTTTTAATATTTGTAAAATGTGCGCACTAGTAAGGCCTCGAGCTGTTTGTGGGCACATTAAGCAAAATAAATAAATAAATAAATAAATAAGTAACGCTCAAAATGTTTGGAGCTATGCGGCAAAGCCGCTATGACGAAGACGTAGGCTCGCTCCGAGTGAAGGTTTGTCATAAATTTTTCCGTTTGGACGTCATACGTTACCCAATGTTTTTCCATCACAAGTTTCTTCAGGTCACTGAAAAGTGCCAAGGGGAGTTTTAAAGAAATAAAAGGTGGAATTTTTTTTAAATATTAACGCAAAATTTTTTAATATTTTGAGAATTAGGCGCATTTCCGCGTTAATAAAAAGAAGACAAATATGGGTGGTCATATTATCTTTACATATTCGTAAAGATCATTTAAATACGTGCTTATTATTATGGGATGTGAAGTATTATAAAAGGTAATTTATTTGCACAACAAAAGTGTCAATATGTCTCTAAAACGCGTATTTACGCCACGTTTGATGTTTTTTTTTTGTGCATAAAAATATTTTATTCATATTTTTAGTTTTTGGTGTATGTCTTTCATGAAATGTATTAAAAAAGTTATGGTGACGTGGAAGCTTCGACGAAAAAATGACGACTGTGCAAAGTGGCATAGCGAAATGTTCGCGATTTCCACACCTCCAGCTTCTCTATTTTATATCTCAGCGAAAACAAATGTTACGGCATTCATATGTAGCTGAATGTTCCTCCCAAGAACATGGCTTTTATATATATTTTAACAAACATATCAAAATTATTACCTGGACCATCATGGAATGAGCTGTCGTGGAATCACCCTTAGAGGAAATCCCCTAGGTGGAACAAATTTACGCGTGAATACTTTTACTTCTACCTAAAATGGAGCACAGTTCTCGTGTTTTATGTGACTTGACGCCGCTGAAAATATCCGACAGGTCCAGAAACTGACCCGGACTTCTCCGAGACTGGCGAAACGCTCTACCAATTGAGCTAACCAGGACCTAGCCGTCAGTATAGCAAATTATTGTTAACATTATCTACCACAGCTGATCGTAACTGCCGCAGGGGTGACATGGGGCGTTTATTTTTTAGGTATAATGACTGAACTTCTTGTGATCCGTAGAACTAACTGAGGATCTGTAGGCCAGCGCTTTGCCTAGTCATCGAGGCGGCGATGAAACTAAATAACGCCGCATAACTCCTACATAGAGCGCAGGTGATGAATTTTTCCTCTTTTAACAGAGAAAAAAAAATGTTCGCAATAAGAGCAAAAATAAAAACAAAGTCGAAAGCCTTCCAGAACAGCCGGGGCTTTCTCTTCATATCAAGGTGAATTATAAGCGTGGCCACGAGTATTGAGGTATTTGACGATAAGAAACAAAAAGAAAATTGTTACAACTGCTCTCATATTCGTGTCATTTTATTCGCATTAACATGTTACTTTTTTTAATCTACAATATTTACTCAGAAGTAACTATGCCCCACTTTATCATAAGTAAGAGCGCAATCAAATATATCAAGCAAAAAAAAAGAAAAACGCGAACACACACACAAACTAAGGACGCTGGGTCACTGCGTATTCACTACGTTTGGTTTAACCGATGATCTCACAAACACACAAAAAATGAACTGCATGGCCGTGCAATCTTGTGGCACCTTGATTGGCTTCATCTGCCCGTTGAGTTGGCAGCGCCTTAATCTGCGGTAAAGCGAACTCGAAATTCAGCTCATAGGGTCAAACCAATGAAATCGAGGGGCTTAGAGCAAAGTTTAACTACTTTTATGAGTAGTTTAGTAACTTTCGAAGGAATTCTTATTTTGGTAATTAGTAGTTTACTTTAGTTACTTTTTCCGAGTTACTTCTACTCAAATAACAAATTACTTTAAAATTTCAGCGGTAGGTTTGCTGGTCAACAAGCATTCCTGCACAAATATAGATAAGATGTTGAAAGATCAATTGATATTTGCCAAGAGGGGGAACCACGTGGCGTGGGCACGGACTGGGAGTGGTTTGGAGGGTCCGAAAACCTCTAAAAGTTTTACTTTTACAATCCCCCCGCAGCAAAAACCATGCTACGAGGCACGGTTAGCGGACTGACACGTCGCAAGTGAGGCCCAGTAAATGCGGGATTAGCGTCGAAGACTGGCATTTCTTTGTGTAACGAAGCTCAAGGAAACTTGATTATAATGCAATTAAATGCAAAGGTGCAAGCCAGCTGGACAAGAATGACGAAAATGATTCCTGGAGAAGGGGAACAAGACGGACAAAGGACAAGCACAAAACTCCAAACACAGCTAGGTGACTGGCGCGCACCAGTCACCTAGCTGTGTTTGGAGGTTTGTGCTTGTCCTTTGTCCCTCTTGTTCCCCTTTCTCCAGGAGATTATTTTCGTTAAGAAACTTGACGTATTTAGAGGAAGGGTTTGTCACCGCTTCTCCGCAACGTAGTTACACTCGCCCACAACAGGAGGAGTACACACTGCAGCCTCACTCAAAAGAGTCAGCAAAATGCAGCACCCCCTCTGAAGCCCATCTGGTGCTTCCGCAGTTTGTGCTCTACTTGAAGGATCGCGTGCTAAAGAGCAACGGAAATGTGACCTCTTTGCGTTGCCATTCCTCCCAGAACTCTGCATATGCAGGTCTTCCAAGATCCGAAGATCGTTCGATAAGCTTAATAATTCGCTCAACGCTTTTACAAAAACAAAAACAAAAAAACAACAGAAAAAAAAGTTGAAATGGGAAGTGTTTTAAGACGATGGTACTTGAAGGACTTTTCATGTAGGATTAGAAAACTTGGACTTTAATTGAGGTAGATTCTCTGAGTACTTTACTTTACTAAATTTTTTTTTTTTCTGGTAATTTCTGAAGAAAGCAAAATTCCGGACATCAAAGTACATTCCTCGAATTCGGAAACAAAAAAAAATGAAAGACGTTTACGATCCCCTGTAACGCTGAATTAGAGCGCAGCTTTTGAGGAGGAGGAGGGGAAGGTACGGAGAGAAGGGTATGCCCCTCCCCATCATTCGTACCTTCCACTCGTCCACTCCTGCTCGCCTCCCATTTAGAAAAAATTTCCCTCGTGACGTCACACGTGACGTCACGTGTGACGTCATCATGGGAAACTTCCCATAATGCACCGCACATTTACGCCGACGGCGACGGCGACGGCGACAGCGACGGCGACGCCGCTCAAGCCGGAAATGGGCGCCTAAGAGCTGCGCTCTAAAATGGTGCATCATCATGTGAAAACGAGCTATCGTCTTTCGAGGCGTCATCTCGTCATTTCTCTGAATTAAGTAATGGAGGCCATAAGAGGGATAAAAATGAGCGCCTTATAAGTGCATCGTGTTAAATAGTTCGTCAGTGAGAGTAAAGCAACTACTCGGTGGCCATTTGACTTCCTCCAATATTTGCCGCCATTTCCGAAAAAAATGGATCCTCCTCCGATTACCCCTTGATCAATGCATACCAGTTGAAATAAGGTTAAAAATAGATATGAAAGGGCATCATTAAAGATTGTGTTAAAATTTTTATTGTTTACATTAAAAGTATGTTGTATTTATAGTACTTTATTTCAAGTACATTGCACCCGGTGTACTTAAAGTGCTTGAAGTGCTTACATAACCTCTAACTGACTTTGTACTTCCCTTTAAGTACTTTTTAGATTACTTTACGCAATACTGTAAACAAGCAAACACTGAATACAAAATCAAGCTCAGGCAGTGCTAAACCTCAAAGTAGAAATGAAAAATCCGCAGTACATCGTTCACCAGAAAACAAAAAGAACAAAACAATCACACAGAAGCAGAACCAGCTATTAAATCATTTATCTGAAAACACAAGCGGCTTTATATTTGGCTAGCAGAATTTCGCTAGGGAATCAAAACATTTATGTACTTTCTTGTTACTATAAAACATATCAAAGTAACTTCAAATGTAATTCGCTACTTTGTTACGGTAGTTCGTAATTTACTCAGTTTCATTCCATTTGAGTAATTTCTATACTACTCAAAAATATTTTTGAGGCCAATACTCACTAACTTTACTTAATTACTTCTTTTTAGTAACTTGTACATGTCAGGCTTAGAACGATAAATTGGTATCCCGTTCACCAGGCAAAAGTGACCCCCTCCCCCCTTGCTGCCACGATGTTGTACCACTTTGGCCATTAGACACGTGAACGTATCAAATCCTGAGGCTCTTACGCAAAACTGAGCCAAGATTTGTAGTGCGATCCCTGTAAAAAAACATTATAAACTATTTTTTCAATGCTGTTAGCGCCAGAGATCAGTGTCTAGCTCCGATAAAAACCCAAAATGCAGTACCGCGGCTGGCGGCATCTAACGGAGCCATCGCAAAGTTGCCCGAGGTTTTGTCGTAAAAGCACACTTTTGCACTTTAAACAAACGAAAACTAGCTTATCTCCTCGGTACTGTTATTAAAGATCGATTAGCAATTATTTGTGCGCGATACTTCGTTAGAGTCTAGATGTAAAACTCTAAGGTCACGTGTATGGTGGTCAAAGATGTGCAACATGGCGGTGGCCGGGTGGGGTCACTTTCAGTTGGCGGTTTATCTCTCCAGGCTCCTTTACCTAGCTGGGTCAAACCAACGAGGTAGACGGCCTTAGAGCGATCAACTAGCAGCTGAAGGGACCCAACATTGAAGTGACCTCCGATTGGCTGCCGCCAGTTGGATATTTTCAACAATTAGACACGTGACCTTATAGTTTTACGTCTAGATTTTACGAAGTACCGCGCACAAATAATTGATTATTGATCTGTAATAACAGTACCGATGAGATGATAAGTCATGTTTCGTTTCTTCTTTAAGTCCAAAATGTGTCCTTGCGACAGAAGCTCGGGCAGCTTCGCAATGGCTCCGCTAGATGTCGTCAGCCGCGGTACTGCATTTGGGTTTTTATCGGAGCTATACTCTTACCTCTGAGGCTAGCAGTATGTAAAAATAGTTTATCATGTTTTTTGAAGAGTCTCAATACAAATCTCGGTTCAGTTTTGCGTAAACGCTTTAAGATTTCGTACGGTCACGTGTCTGGCGGTCAAAATTGTACAACAGGGCGGCAGCCAAGTGGGAGTCACCTTTGCCTGGTGAGCGGGATACCCGTTTATTGCTCTAAGCCCCTCTAACTTGTTAGGTCAAGCTAAAGTCACTGGATCCTGGTAAAGTAGCGCTATTGCCTTCCCTACCTGCTAGCCGGACACAAACAAATATTAATATACAGACGACCAAAACTTCGCAAGGCGATTGGCTAACCTGTCTACGTTCCCATGGAAATCGCCATTCAGGTCCATTTAAATCTTCAAAACTTCCAGAGGGTTCTTCTAGACCAGTCGGGCATTCATGCCAATCTCCACGGATCTCTTACAATTATATTGTTCTTCTTGCCTATTTTAAAACAGCAAATTATTTTCAGTGCCTCCAAGCGCCGACACAGCATGAGGTGGTGGTGCGAAGATGTACGCTTGTTTCGGCTGTGTGTGGATAGGAAAATCACTGTATACAAGAAACGTCATTACAAAGCTACCCGTCACCAGCGAAGTTTGATCGGCTCACGAAGGGGTCAGGGAGAAATTGCTCATTTCACAGACCAAAAGGGCGACCATGCGGGGAGCTTGGCGCTACTTTCCCAGGATCCAGGGTCTATGGGTTAAACCAACGAAGGGCATCCAGCACACCCTAGCAGAAAAACAGCGTGTTAATTTTTTGCTCACCTCATAATGAACTATTGTTAGCCGGGCATGCTAAAAGCGCGCACAAGCAGCTTTGGATGAAGCCTCGGTGGCTGCAGGAGCGCTTGGGTAGCGAGTGCAGCCGCCGCCAAGGCATAAAGGCTAGCCCCACGCGCTTGCACAGCCTTCGCAGTTATGCCTCACTAGCACTGGCGATAGAACCGCGTTCGCAAAGCGGTTGCGAACGCGTTTGCTGAATGATTCAATGCAGATGGTTGAGCGTGTTGCTTATTGATTTACGATAAAGAAAGAGGGACTTTTAAGACAAACAGACAAGACAGGCAAGGATGTTTGTCTTAAATGTCCCTCTTTCTTTATCGTAAATTCAATGCAGTTTCACGCGCATTTGATGATAAAAACGAGCAGATCCGCTTAGCAGTTGCGATATGAGCGCCAGTGTGACTGCAGCATTAGTCCATGGTAAGGTGAGACTAGGTATGGAGATCCTTTGTCGCGCAACCGAAATGTCGATTGCAGGGTGCCTTCTCAGGAGGGAGTTTTCGTAGACCGTTTTCCCACCTCCGTTACGCTCTGGGGAACAAAGGCTTCACTACTGCGCGTGCGCGGCGCTACCCTTGCCTGAAGAGTCCTGGATCTCGTAGCGGGTTGCGGAGAACATTGAGGGACAACGGAAACGATCTACAAAAATCCTATAGTAATAGGCCTCTGTCAGATTTCAAGCACCAAGGACGGCAACACGGTGTGTAGTTGGGCTAGTTGGTTGTTCATGTTCGGAAGGTATTAAAACAGCGCAAAAAAGACGATGGACCAGTGGAAGGAGAACACACTCAGCGCTGACTTACAACTAAAATATTTACTTGTGCATGGTACAGAAAGCAAACATAAAAACACTCGGATAGACCAAAAAAAACAATCCGCCTGATAACACATCCCTCTCCCATCATGCCCACTCACGTTCACACGTACTTGCCTGACTTCCTAATAAAATTAACATCGTCCCTCCCTAAGGCTATGGACGGAGCATTAACACAAATACCTTCGCCATAGCTAGCGATAAAACTGGTATGTGTGCTAGCGCTTTGTCGATGTCCCTAGCTAGGGACCAGGTTGATTTCATTAGGAAGTGGGGCAAGTTCGTGTACAGGTGGGTCGGTGTGACGGGGAAGGTGTGTGTTATTGGGTTGATTGTTTTTGTGTCTATCTGGTTATTTTAATGTTGACTTTCCGTGCCGCGCACAAGTACCTTCCTCTGTTTTAAGCCAGCGCTGTGTCTGTTCTCCTTCCTATGGCCCTTTGTCCATTTTTGTGCCGATTGATTACCTTTTAAACACCTAGGACGGGATAAAAACCCGCAAAAAGGGGCACGTAGGCCAGCGCTTTGCTTCACATCCACCGATACATAAATATTATATATAATTACTTGCGTTTAAGAACCACCGAGAGGGCTATGAGGCAAAATATAGTCGCACCTTTCCAACAAGCTAGAATTTGATTTCAAAAAAATAATTTCTATAATTGAAAAAAAAAACACAATTGAATTTGCAAGCATGGTGGATTTGGCACCGCCAAAATCCGTTTCACGGCGTACATTTCATTTGGGCATATCCGATACACAGTGAAACGCGCGCAGAAGCAGCTCCGATTTAATCGCAGCCTCGCTCTTGTTTTGACATTTCTGGCTCGCTCACTACAGGCATCCAGGCATCTGACACCCACACATCTGGCGTCATTTCTGTCTCTCACGTGGAGTCCAAGCAGCGCACGGCAGCAAATGCAAATCAGCTATTCCTGAACACGTAGTCGCCATGAGTATTTTGTATTACGAAAAATTGCAGCTTGCTGTAAATGTATGAGAAAAATTTGAGATTCGACACTGAACTTCACGAGTAATCTATCAATATGCAGTTTTACGGAAAATGTAATATCAAAAGAGGCTTTATAATTAAATATTTCGTTATTTTCGTTTGTTGATGCGATTCCGTTTTTACTGCACGTGGAAATAACAGCCATTTTTAACTTTATTTTTTACTTAAAAATATACATTACCTGTACTATCACGATCAATATGAGTGCGAACACCACTCAGCGTGACCCGCGGTACTATCAGTGCCCCCTGCCGATTGCTCTGAGAAGTATAAGTGCACCTTGCGGTCGAGACATATCGTCTCTAGCGATCGCCGCACCACTCTGCACTTCCGGGTCGTCTGCTAGCGAAAAACGGTTTGCAAAACCGCTAAACTGTTCACCAGTGACGAAGTGCATTTTTTGCTAGCAATGTGCGCTAGCAGAAATAACTTGTATAAATATGTTTAGGGTCATCTTTTTTATTAAGACGTTTCAGTAGATTATTTCCAATACTCCGATAACAATACCCGACACTTTGCTGACGCCTCTAAGAATGCATCATATTGTTATCGAGGTATCAAAGCAATCAACTAAGACTGCCTATTATTTTCTTCACGCGAGTTTTGCGAGAGCAAAGGACCACCAATACGCACAGGCAAGAAGGTAGCGCGATGCGAGCGTGGGTGATATCCTTCATCATGAAAACAGCGCGAAAAAAACACGACGAGGACGCCCCGTGTGTTTCTTCTACGCCATCGTCGTTTTATTCGCGCTGTTTTTTTTTTTGTTTTTTTTTACAATGAAGTGTATCACCCACGCTCGCACCGCGCTAACTTCTTGTCTCTGAGCATTGGTGGTCCTTTGCTCTCGCAAAACTCGCTCGAAGAAAATCGGCGAAGTATCGGGTCTCGTTATCGGAGTAATGGGAATAATCTACTAGAACGTCCTAATAAAAAAGATGACCCTAAAAATATTTATACAAGTTTTTTTTTCTGCTGGCGCACATTGCTAGCCAAAAATGCGTTTCGTCATTGGTGAACAGTTTCGCGGTTCCGCGGACCGTTTTTCGCTAGCAGACGATCCGGAAGTGCAGAGTGGTGCGGCGATCACTAGAGACGATATGTCTCGACCTCAAGGTGCACTTATGCTTCAAAGAGCAATCGCCAGGGGGCACTGATAGTACCGCGGGTCACGCTGAGTGGTGTTCGCACTCATATTGATCGTGATAGTACAGTTTCTTGCTTACTTTCTTAATTCTTCATATCCAACAGACCGCTCAACGTAAATTATTCTCGGCGTTGGGGCGTTAGAACTCGATAGAAAAGTGTTCAATATCAGAGACTGTTCGGTTAAAAGCTAAATAATTAACTATCAAGTAAAAATAAACGTAACATGGAGACATTAAAGTAGAGTCGGAGAGCAGTTCTTTAATTGGACATTAACGTAATGACCATATAGTACGTACAAAAAAAATTATAACCCGTCAAATAAGAAGCAAACCGACCCCCGACCGGTGGGGTTGCATCTTAAAAGCATGCTTCAAAGGTTTCAGTAGTGCGGTAAGAGGAACACGGTAACGTTTCGCTAAAAGTCTCTACAGTTTCTAACATACCGTTTCTTATTTTATGACGGCACTGGCGAGCCTTCGCGATATTAAAAGCGCCCAGATTTCACCCCGTCCGAGGTTTCTCAAACAGCCCCGGGTACGGCGACGCCTTGTGCGCTCGCACGGTACGCAGGACGGCGAAGTGATGGTACGCAATAAGCTTGAAAAACTTGGGCGCTCAAAAAGAGCGAAATCGGTTGTCTTTAGTGGCAAGGCCTCATAAACAGAGAGCACGAGCTCCACACAAGGCGGATAGTCGGGTCGGGATAGAAACTGGTCATTATTACTATCCTTACATAACACTGTGCCAGACTTGTTCGCAACTTAAATACACAACTCAAGTTACTGTATCTTAAATACTTTTGTGAGTAACTTGGAATCTTGCAAATACTTTCGAACGTCAGTATTTAGTACTCTAACTTAAATCCTTTTACAAGTAACTTGGGCTCATTTTAACGTTACTTTTTATTTTTTATTTTCTTTAGAGGCGGGAAGCATGGAAAATATTGAACTCCAGTTATTTTGGCTTGGCGCCCTGCCAGTGCATATACATTTCGTGCCAGGTAATACAGTGCACTTCCGTGCTTCTGCTGAAAGAGGTGACACGAAGAAGCAGGTGTCGCAGCCTCAAGCCGAGCGGACGCGTGTCGTGTCTTCTAACTGGGCAAAACGTCAAAGCACATGTTCTTACAATTTGTTTGTGGCCAAGACCAAGAGCAACAGAGATTCTGAAGCAGAAGGGCAAACGGGTGAAAGCATAAGATGTGTACAAGGCTACAAGAAAGTGGGAGGGCACTTGTGTCGGAGAGAGGGTGGGTGTTACAAGTGTCTGGAAAGGGTCGACAGTAAACCGGAGTTTATTTTTCTATGTTATGGAGTGAAAGCATATAAAAAGAGCCTTCCAGCTTCAGAAATGCCTTTGCATCCGCACGCAGTCGCACACACCGCTCGTTCGTTCCACTAGGCTGTCTTCGCAAACAAAAATGGCAAGACGCGACTAAACGGCTCCAATCCGGCGGCCCATCGCTCGCGGCGTACGCAGCATTAGCGAGTTTTAGTAGACCGTGTTTCTCCCTCCGCTAACCCTCCGCTACGAAGAGACCGCCACTGCGCCTGCGTGCTGATGGCCTTGGCTGGAGAGTTCCGGGTAGCGGAGGGGGAAACACGGTCTACTAAAACGCGCTATCTCGCTATGGTCTTCGGTAGCACGAATGACTGCCGGCACCCACCATGGTGGTGCCCGCTCTCCCCTGGCCTGGACTCCCCGACCCCCGACTGCACGGCACCGCCAGTGCACTGACGGGGAAGCGGAAATGAACACCCAACACAAGGGGAGCGTCGGAGGCGAGCGTCTGTGTAGAAACTCCCTCCGCGAGCGAACGGGCCCCGCGCTGCCCTCGCCTATGTCCTCGCCATAGCAAGGGTATAAAAGAAAAACTTTTTTTTTATTTTTGTTTCATTCGTAGTTACCTGGGACCTCCTAGAAGCCTGAGTGTCAGCCAAAGTCTAGCTAAGAGATTTCCAGGAGATTCCATAGTAGCTGGGAGGAAGAATTTTTTCTGACTTCGGTTGAGCTTGACAATGAATTGCAGTGAAAATTGTAACTTGAGAGTATCATGAAAGTAACGAGTTACTTTTTTGGAGTATTTTTTACTTTACTCAATTACTTTACAAATTTGAGTATTTAGTACTCTACCCAGTTACTATTTTTGGTGGTACTCAGTAACATAACTTAAATACGTTTAGTGAGTATCTTGTACAAGCCTCCACTGTGCCTTAATGACAGCCGACCCTTTTTTCAGTTGCTTGCACGACGCGACAACGAAGTGACAATTGAGTGACTTAGAGTGGACGGTATGAAATTCGATGGATAATCGTGGTTTTAGGTTTGTTAGGACGCTCGGGACTCGTAGATTAAGTTATCGCTATGAAAACAACAACCTAAAGGAAACAATTAAGTCTCGAATTAAGAGATGGGGGTGGTCTAAATGAGCTGTCAAGTTCATCCTTTGTCCGGGATCCTTGTTTAATAAAGACATTACTACTCAGCTTAGTCACATTAAGATTTCAGCTGTCAAAAGCATTTAAACATGTTTGATGAAATTGCGAAAGCGAATGTATACGCAGGCGAGCTGGTTAGAAAACATAATATTATAAACCCAAAAACAACGGGAATAAACTAAAAAATAACACCACGTCTTGTTTTTTTATCTAATTTCTTCGTGTGGCTGGGCTTCGATTATGTCGATTCATTAGTCTCTTCTTAACAAATTATTAAATTGTGGGCGTGTCTTTTATTTGAACTGTCGATATACCATAGTATTTATACGGATATGTGAACGAGTGATGAAAATAATCCCTGGAGAAGGGGAACAAGAGGGACAAAGGACAAACACAAATCTCCAAACACAGCTAGGTGACTGGTGCGCGACCGAAAAAATCCGCCTGGTCCGGGTATCGAACCCGGGACCTCTCCATTACAAGTGGAGCGCTCTACGAACTGAGCTAACCAGGGGTTAGACGTCAGTAGAGCAAACGGGTTTTATCAGCCGCCACCAGTCTAACACCAACAAGGGTGAAGCTTGCAATATAAGGTTATTATTATAATGCAATTAAATGCAAAGGGGCAAGCGAGCTGGACAAGAATGATGAAAATAATCCCTGGAGAAGGGGAACAAGAGCGCTTATGGCCTGAATGTCCAACGAGACTGAATGTCCAACGAGCCTGAATGTCCAATCGGTCACGTGACAGGCGAGACGAAATGTACAACGAGACGAAAGATCCAATCGAGACGGAATGTCCATCGAGCCTAAATGTCCAACGAGACGAAAGATACAATCGAGACGGAATGTCCAACGTGCCTGAATGTCCAACGAGACGAAAGACCCAATCGAGACGAAATGTCCATCGAGCGTGAATATCCAACGAGACGAAAGATCCAATCGAGACGGAATGTCCAACGAGCCTGAATGTCCAACGAGTCTGAATATCTAACAGATACGGAATAGTTGGATTACTGATAGTTACGGGGGTAAAAAACGCGGTCGATAAAACGGGGAACCAGACGTTTCAGTGCGGAAATCTCGGTAAGCGGTCGTTTCGGTACCGGGCTTCTCAGTACCGGGCTTTTCTATGCACGCGCTGTTTTGGTACTCCGCTGAGCTTGTCCCGCTGACGTTGCCTGTGAAGTCCCTCGAATAAAACTAAAATTATTCTCGCGTATTTCATAGACTTCAGAACACCCAAAAAGCAATACATCTATTGTTCGTTTTATATATCTAAATATAAAGATAATTTCTATAATTAAAAAAATGACGTGGAAAAAGTCACACATGCTACAAGATCAAAGACCGAACTCGTTGACATTTGACAATCGGTCACGCATTTGCTTTTGAGAAAGTCGTAACTCTGACATGGAAACAAACGTGGGGTCCACGAGAGTTCTTAGAATCGTCAATCTTGCCTATCCTCAGCCACAGTATTCTTTCCGTATTGTACGGGTTGCTGTATTTTCCTTATTAGTGTTTCTGGTCGCGCACGTGCAAAGATGATGTCATCCGCATGGGAGAGAAACGCCTGGTTAAATTGTTAGCATTAATGTTTGGCCAGTCGGTGTAGTTTGTGTATTTACATTATATTGTAGCTTTTTTTCTTTCTTTTTTTTTTTTTTTTTTTGCAAAACGAGTTTGAAAGCTTTAGAAGTTTCTCGGTCCCCAGAAACAAAAATTCGATCATCATACCAAAATCAGTGATAAAATACAGTGTTCCTTCAATTAAGCCTTTGTTCAGGTGAAGTCCTAATGTGGTGAGCTTTTGTCCGGTGGAGTCAGCACGTTGACGCTTGTCGCGACGATTAGTTTCGTATGCTTCGGCCACCAAAGCGATTGCTGTCGCTGTGAACCATGTGTTAAGCAACAAGAAGGTACATTTAGTAATTAGTAAAATAATGTTTAGAATTCGCTTCCGTCGTTTCCGCTCTGCCTTTTCTGCTCACGTGGCATGCAGCAATCGCACCGATACGAGCCCTGGTACCATACCGAGGCTGCGATCGGATTGCAACTGGTTGCAAAGCCGCTGCGACAGTAAACCGCGATTTATTCATATGCGCACATTACAACTGAAAACATGACCACAAGATCAGGCGGTCAGTCCCTCACTCGGTTTTCCCAAATACCATTATGCTAGAGTCGCGAGTGAACATATTCAAGTAGAACCCGACTTTTATAATTTTGAACGACGCGGGTACGATTCACTATTGAACCCTTGTAAATTCTGAAAGCTTCATTTATAATCCTTTTTCGGAAAGAGGGCATTATTGGTGACTCCCACTGTTCCCGGCTATCTAGACACCCTAATCAACTCTTTTCTGCAGTTCGAAGAATGGGCACTTTTGACCCATACTCCGTTTTGCGATTTGGCCTTGGGCGAATTGCCCTATTCGACAGATTGTCGTTCTTTTAGTTGTCCAGAGACCAATGGGCTTTCGACGAATTGGCCGGATTCGCAATGCAATACGCTTCCTCTACTAGAATTGACAGCCAGTGAAATGATCTATTGTTATAATCACACAGAATGCAGGCTATTGGTACATCGGGGCGGGAATTTTAGAGTTCTTACCGGCGGCTTCGGGCCATTTTGCAGATCTGTCAAGATGACGATTTTCTTTCGAACACCGCCCTCTTCTATGTTTAAACAAAAGAAGCAGTAGTTATATTGTTCCCGACGAAGTTTATGAATGCACTGCACTCTTCGGGTTTGTTCCCGTACAGCCCAAGTGTCCTTTGTCGATTTGGACCAATTAACTTTCACGGCCCGCGTTATGGCTTTAGTGCGTTAAGCCAGGTGTGAAGAAATACAATATTTTAACCGAATTGCCAGCGTTTTGACCCCGCGTCCCCTTCAAGGACGCCGACTGCCCTCTAAGAGAAAGTTGTTTTTGTTCCGGTATAGAAGATGAGTTTACGAAGGTGGAGAGTCTCTTTTAACATGCGGGGATGGCTAATTGGACGCACTTTTACCGAAAGCCGTATCATAAAATGGAGCTTTTGTTTAATGATTGGAACACCAGCGCTTGTTTGTTTTCTAGGAACATGTACAGCGCACATTCGGTAGAAAAGATTCGAAGCAAGAGGCAAAAGTCAGGTGATGAAGAATACAATACAATACAATACAATTTTTTTTTTAATACACTTCGCTCTGTACCCACATAAGCCAATAAGGCTTGTGCGTGGGATACGGCAGGTAACTAACCACCAGAATTTTAGTTTCAACTCGTATATGAGTTTAATCAAACAAACAAATTATAAGAAAATAAGCGGTTCGTAGACAGATACTCAATAACAGGTGGAACGGGCCTCTAATAGGTACACACGGCTATTTACTAATACATCTCAAAGCGTTTTTGTAATAATGAATGCAATTCATACAGTGGTTGCGGTCGTGTGTGAGGAAAGCTTATTAATAATTGTCACTTTTTTACTTCCCTGTTCATTGATCTATATTCTTGCAAGTTTTTTCATTATGTGCGGATGTTTGCACTCCATCAGATCTTCAGGTAGTGTTTTAAAAATTTTGGCGCATAATATTTTCTCGTAGCAACTCCATACTTTGTCTTTATTAACGGTTCAAAATATTTCCTATTTGGCAGTAATGTTCTTTTTTTTTAACAAATTCTATTTAGTCATAGTAGCTTAAGAGAAATTTTGTGATTATGTCGTATTTCAATTGATCACTAAAATAAGATACGCCTAGATCTTTATGAATGTCATCTATTAAATCTTTTCCTTTTTTGATTTGACAAACAACTATTCTGAATATCTATTTTTGGAGAGTTTCAACTTTCATTTGGAGGTATTTGGCACAGTGCCCATAAACAGTTATTCCATATTGTATTACAGATTTTCCTAATGAGTTATAAAGATGTTAATCTATATACATTGCAAGGCATTACATTTTTGACAGATTCAATTGCTCTCAAAAGAACATTTTTTGAGTTTTTGAAGTATTTACGATAATCTGATTTTTACAGTACCACTGAAAAATATTGTGAATGTCTTCTTGTACTTCTCCAACGGCGACCTCATAGGTTTCTTGGGCGTATACCGTCTGGGAACTGGAATATAATTTGCTTGTTTGTTTTAGCTGAGTAATCTCATTGACATATAAATTAAACAGTAGAGGGCCCAAAATTGTGCCTTGTGGTACTCCTTGTTTTACCTTAATTATAATTCGATCCTAGTCGCACTGTTTGATATCTGTCTAGAATATAATTTTGTAACAAGTCATGTGCCTTGTCCCGAATCCCTATGCTGTACAATAGATCTAATAAAATAGAGTGATTTATTGTTTCAAACGCCGGTGTAAAATCTATAAAAATAGCTAACACATATTTTGTATAGTCAAGGTTTTCATATACATAATAAAAAAAAAAATTCCCCAGAAGATCTGAAGTTCACATTTTTTATTGTGTCACACTCTAAGAAATGCCTGCGCGTCTACTTACCGGCAAAACACTCAAAGAAACAATATCTGTGACCTACGAAATCAGCTCAGCGAATGGTGAGGCGGAACATCTCTTTATACCGCAAAATTAAGTCTGCGCTGTGGCATTGCGCAATGCAAGCATGACGCTTTGCATTGCGTAATGCCACAACGCAGAGGTCATTTTTCGGTCTAAACGGATGTTCCGCCTCATCGTTCGCTGAGCTGATTTTGTAGATCGCAGAGATTGGCTCTTTGAGTGTTTTGCAGGTAAGGAAACACGCAGGCATTTCTTAGAGTGCATGCTTTATCGAGTTCGGCTTTGTCAAAGAAAACGTGAAGCATTATTAATGTTTACTTTGGAGTGAGTTACTTTTTCTCTTTGTGGAAAGACTGCAAAAGAGGCACATAAACAAATCTGCAAGTGTCAGTGTCAGCAGAGGCTGTCACGTGTTTTGTTCTCGATTCACGCCTCGAGTGTTCGAACGTCATAACAAGGCTCCGGGTCTAGCAATGCTGGGAGCACGTCAGTGTTGAAGTTCGAAGTTCCTTTTTTTCAAAGGCTTGGAGGTGGAATTCGTATTCCTTCATCGCAGTTACATTGTGTTTTCTTTTTGTGACTGCAGAATGAAAAGTGGAGCCTTCGCAGGATGAGCGCTGCCCTTGGTGCCCCAACGTTTGTGCCATTGCATAAGAGGTCGAGCAAGCCTGTGATTCAGTACAAGAGCCAGCGGTGGCCCAATGCTGTGCTCGAATTCTACTACAAAGGTGCAAATCCTAGAGACCCATGCGTCGAATACTATCGATGCATCAGTTGCTACAAGCTCAGCAAGCAGGCGTCCAGTGAGAAATGCCGCGTAGCCCACCTCACTTTACGTAACGGGGTCATGGCGACAGATCCTGACCACCCAGCGACTCCCCACAGTTGCAAC
Organism: Ixodes persulcatus; assembly: GCA_013358835.2. Classification (NCBI taxonomy): domain Eukaryota; kingdom Metazoa; phylum Arthropoda; class Arachnida; order Ixodida; family Ixodidae; genus Ixodes; species Ixodes persulcatus. The sequence continues at coordinate 294,536 of JABSTQ010000093.1, read as the reverse complement.
CCGAACGAAGACGCCGATGCAGCCTCTGTCCTCTCCAGGCGTTTTATGTCGAAGTCTCTACGGACGTGCGCCAGAGCCGGAAAAGACCCCGAGAGGCTTTTGATGAAGCAGTGTCATCAGTCCATGAGCGCTTTCATGAGTACGAAGGCGATGTTCAAAGAGACATACAAGCCAACCTAAACAGTGGGTACGGAATTGAATCGAAGACGCGGGCCTTGTCAAGAAAATGACATCACAACAGCCTAAAAGGCAACACCACCGACGCCAGACTGCCTGAACTTCGCATCACGAAGGACTCAAGGCCATTACTGCAGCTGGAGTGCAATACAGAAGGCAGGCGGCTGCTGCTCTTTTATGCTGATAAGGACTTGGAAGCCCTCGTGAACGTGGATTATATTTTGGGCGACGGAAACTTTAAGTATAACGCAACCGAATTTCACAATCCTGGCCAACTGTATGCCTTACACGCGGTCGTGAAGGGAGAAGCCCACCCAGTTGTTTATGCCTTGATGCAATCTTTGGACGTTCAGGCGTACGAGGTCCTTTTCGTTGCCCTAAAAGGGGTACTCCGGCGATTTTTTTAGCTACCTCAACAAACAATATTTTCTGACTCCCCGGCCTTTACCCTTTCCGGTATGCTATTTAGTATCGCGAAATTCATATTAGTTATTGTGAAATCGGCAAATGAAAATGATGCAAAAACCAACATTCAAATATACCCGCACTTTTCAGAGCCGTGACGTCAGTGGCGGGCAGGCTTGCCAGTCGAGCGAGCAGTCTAAAATATAGAATATGCCAATCATTTGTTCCGTGCTGGAGCGCGGGTCCTGGGGCGAGCTTCCAAAGCATTCATTTGACACCATGAAACTGCTTGTAATAACTCGGGAACAAATTCTACAGTACAAAGAGTGAACCCCTGCCTTCCACTGACGTCACTTTTTCGTTGTTGCCAGTAGAGACTTTCAGTTTGAAAAACACGATGAGGACCAAAATTGTAAATTCAATAACTTTGTGAAAAAAAGTTATTTTGACCTAATATTTGGGATACTATTTTAGCGATGTTGTTTGGAGAGTTTAGTAAAATTTCAAGCAAATTGGGGACCATGAAGAAATCGCCAGAGTATCCCTTTAAAGGCTTCGATAATAAGCAAGTACGGACATGCAGGAACACTGGAGACCTCAATCACGTGGCTCTTTGACTACGAGTCAGCAGCGATTCAGGCAGTAACCAACACATTCCAGACCGCCATGGGGCCTCCAAAGGTAAGATTACTACACAAGCTTCTCCGTGTATAGTCTTCAATTAAGTTTAGCTGGCTTGTTTTCCCATTTTTGAAACTTTAAATGCTAAAACTACAAACAGCATCCGGCACGCACCAGCAAATAACTCATGGACCACTTCGTAATCTTCTTATCTGCTCACGGCATCTCAGTTGGGCGGCTTCACCGCAAAAAGCCACGTGAAGACTGCGTTCGGCAAACTAGAACAAAAATAAGACGCGTGTGCACAATAGGAAACCGTAGGCCTGTACTGTGCCTAAAATCTGAGCCACCGAAGCAGCTTATAATTAAAACGCAAACGTCTAAGGTTTTTTGATTGATGACCGAGCTTTTCATATTCTGAAACCCAAAACATAATGAAGAGATAAGAGTCGAAGCTTTGTGGCATCTCTTTAAATAACAAAAAAAGGTGTATAAAAATATAACAACGATTTGGCGTTATGTATATATTTTTTTTTCTATTTACAGGTACGCGGTTGTGCGTTTCACTTCGCAAAGGCCCTGAACAAGAAGCGTGACGAATTGGGACTTAGGACCTTGTGCCGCGACGATGTCGATGTGAACGAATTCTTCATCAGGCTGCGACATCTTCCCTTCGTGCCGGATGACTTCAGACTTCAGTTTGCTGGGGACCTGCTCGCCGCCAGGCCACACCAACCACCACTGCACGCAGCACGGCTGGAGCAACTGGTCCGCTACTTCACGAACTTCTGGATATCGCACAACGTTGTCAAAGAGATCTGGGGCCAGTTCGGAAACCGAGGACCAAGAACGACAAACATGGTAGAGGGCTGGCACAACGGGCTGCACAGTCCTCTCGGCAGCCGCCATCCTGATCTTGCGGAGTTTATTCAGTTTCTGCAAGTATCGCAGCACGCAGCACAAAACCGCTTGCAGGTTTTGTTGTTGGACCCCCTGGCTGTAGCCAAACCAACCACCAGCGCCGTTGGCAACAGGAACCTTCTGCTGCACGCCGAGATGCATGCGTTCGCGTCCTTCATCAACAGTCAAGCTCCCACGTACCAAGACGTCATTAACTACCTCGATAGGATCGCGAGCTTCGGAGTGCTTCCAGAGGCAAGTTAAATTAGAGGGGCTTCTGAGAACTACTATGCATGTCCCATGCAAAAAAATTGCGTACTGCTTGATACCAGTACTCTCGCCCTAGTGTGTGCCATACGAACCTACTGGAAGGGAATGCATGCGTATGTAAACTACTGGCAACTGCAGTGCACCGTGAGCAGTTGTCTGTTCCAAAGATAAACAAACAAAAATAAAAAAAAAACATTTAATTTACACAATTGTTCTGCATTTACTTATGGGTTGTCGGGTCCCACCACCAACCACCCCCGTGTATTTATAGGCGCGTTAGATGTAGATTTTGTTCAAAAAAAAAATATCTATATTTTTTTATAAGTAGGAAATTATGCTTATGCAAACTGCTGACGCCTTGCACAACAGCTCCCAAAGCTTCTTCCAAAAATTTAAATACTGACTCTGCGCACAGTTAGTGGCGCTGGCGAGCGGCAATGTGCTCACAACGACTGAACTAGAAATTACTGGGATCTGAAGCGCGGCTTTGATAGACGTCCCCCAATTGCGATGCACTAGAACACCCGGACACTGCATCCCTATTATACTGTATATTTCAAATTGGCTGACGTATGTCATTGAAACATTTGAACTGTCAATATCAAAGGAGCGTTGGGCGTCTTGCATTTCCTATAGATGAAATTGGAATATTTGCGTCTGCTCTGTGTTTTTCTGGCGGCTCGTCAACGTCGGCTTCGGTGGCACGACATTTTAGTATGACAAAAATACGGCAATGACTGCAGGAACGCGGATTATATCTCCACACAAGTCTGTATATTTAACAAGACAAATTATTCTACCACATGACAGCAGAGACGGAATGTCCAACGTGCCTGAATGTCCAACGAGACGAAAGATCCAATCGAGACGGAATGTACAACGAGCCCGAATGTCCATCGAGACGAAAGATCCAACCGAGACGGAATGTCCAACGAGCCTGAATGTCCAACGAGACGGAAGGTCCAACCGAGACGGAATGTCCAACGTGCCTGAATGTCCAACGTGCCTGAATATCCATTATTGGATCTTCCGTCTCGTTGGACATTCAGTCTCGTTGGACATTCCGTCTCGTAATCGAACAAGAGGGACAAAGGACAAACACAAATCTCCAAACACAGCTAGGTGACTGGTGCGCGACCGAAAAAACCTAACTGTGTTTGGAGATTTGGGTTTGTCCTTTGTCCATAGAGAAATATAGTACTACGTAAAGAGTGGCCACTCAAGCCGTTTCGCGGCCCAGGAGTTAGGGACTCTACTGGCCGTTAGTAGGCGCAACAGTGCCACTTATTTTGAACATTTGTCAGATATATAATATTAATAAATAACTTCATTGTATAGAGTAAACTTTTAAAATTATTACGAACTTTGAAAACTTTCAAAAACGACTTCAACGGCTGTGGCTATGGCTGCGGCACGACGGTTGGCTTCGGAGTCGTGGACTCGACGGAGGGAGGACAGGGGCGGATACTCCGGCTGCTTGGTCTGTGTCTCTTGCCTCGTTGTGTGGGTTGAGTTGGTTCCGCGGCTTGTTGCATATACCTTGCTTGTTGTCTCGTGCGGGTTTTTTGTCATTCTTCCGTTGCGGTCATGATATACCGTATACGTAAGAAGTTTTGTGAATGTAGTTTCTTTGTTGACGGACATTTGCATTCGGTCACTGAATTTAGAAGCCACTGAGCCAATCATATGTGCAAGCGCCTTTCAGCACATGGTCATACGTGCAAGCGCCTTTCATGGAACTTGGACGGTAATTTTTTTGAAATGCCCTCCATCATATTGCATTTGTCGTTGTAAGTCTCGCTGTAATACATTACTTTTTTTCCAGTGTACAACTGTTGACGCGTTATTCATACATTTTGCATATGTACTGTTATTTTTGTAATGTATGAATAACACACATCACTCCTTGTCCTCATAGTTGATGTTTGTTTTGCTTGTCATAGTTACAAAAATAAATACTTTTGTGTGTCAATCCCTGGTGTCGTCCCTACAAGAGAGTTAGCACAAATGTAAGAATATCCTTTTCGGTGTGCGGTCAGTTTGAATTATATGTAGCGCTGGATGACTTTTCTTCTGCAGTACAATTAAGGTATGCTTATAAAACAGTTATATTTTAAACAAAAAACGATGCTAGTTACAATAACACTGACTCGTTAAACTAGAGGGCGCATGCTACTGCCCGATACTAAAATACCGCCAGAATTCGCCTTGAATCCATTCATTTATCTGGCCAACGGTTACTGCGTGAATCCATCCATTAAACACTCAACTAGGGACTATACTGGCCGCTGGGTGCGCTCGCTGACGCTGAATTGGGCCGCTGGGGCCTATGGAAGTGTCCGCTCTCTACGTAGTACTATATTTCTCTATGCTTTGTCCCTCTTGTTCCCCTTCTCCAGGAATTATTTTCATCATTCTTGTCCAGCTCGCTTGCCCCTTAGCATTTAATTGCATTATAACAATGAACGAGTGGATTTTTACAAAATACTTCATTATGTCCGGCATGTTGAGCACGACCGATATTGTTTAATATTTTTTTTTATAACCTTATTATTTTTTTTAAAAGACTTGCCCGATAATGGTCAAATAATTGAACAGAATGGAACTCCTGCACAAATAGCTGATGTATGCGTTTTACTTCCATAATTGTTAGATTTCAGTTTATCTGAACAAGACGACGTTTTGAGACGTCATCCCTGTCTATTTCCTGTCTCTTCTACGTTTTGATGAATTTTTTCTCTACTCCAGTTTCAGGTTAAACCAACATGATTAATATTCACCACCCTACTGAAAAAAATTATATGAACCTATATAAGAACTGATATGAAATATTCAAAAACTGATATGCGACATATGAAACTGATATGAAATATCCAAAAACTGATATGCGATATATGAAACTGATATGAGATACCAAAAACTGATATGCGACATATAAGAACTGATATGCAACATTTTCCAACTGATATGAATATGTCCAATAAACATATCAGAAATAAATTCATATAATTTTTTTTTCGTATACGACGTGCCGCGCGGGAAAACAAACACGTGGCTTGGAACCGCAGAGGAGCGGCTTGATTTACTGTCTTTCAAATACCTACGGCATGAGCGTTTACTTTTTATTAAGAGATTCATCCCCTGAGCCGTTCAAAATACTCTCAGACGTATTACATTACTGAAAACAATCCAACATGTTGAGAATATTATTTATTGCTTAGGTGGTCACCGAAAAACTCCGTACTTACAAAACGACCTGTATAAAAGGCGGAAACGCAGAGCTCAGGAGTAGTTATTGGGTGTGCTGTTGTATTCATGTTTGCTGTGCCATGTATGTGTATGCGCTCAATGTATATGTTCAGCTGATGCTAGTGGTATGCGTAATGTATCTGCATGCTGGCGTGAGCAAATAAAAATATTTTTGTAACACATGAATTGGGCGGTACCTAGCGCCACCTAGCCTAGCTAGTGTAACTGATATGCAGCGTGTGAAACTGATATGAAATAATAAGTTCTGATATGAAAATAGTGTCCAATAAACATATCAGAAATAAATTCATATAATTTTTTTCAGTAGGGCAGCACGCCTGCACCCTTACGATGTTTTCCCTGAGCCACACTGTGTTGCTGGATAAAAAGCGGCATAAAGCTGCTGACGTTATCAAACGCGGAGAAGACTGAAAACGTATACAAAAGCTTCCACCTATCATTCATTATACTAAGCGGAAGGGTGGTCGCAGAGAGCGCTTGTGGTGCTTGGTGTCACTACAGGCATCAATAGCGCTAGAAGCATAAAATACTTGAGAGTCGCAACAGAGTTTTATTTTTGGATAACTATTTGCTCTCAAAATCTTTCTTTTTTTTTTGTGTGTGGCTGCATGCTCACTCCGAAACGGACACAAAAAATAAAACGGGAGAGTTTATAGATTAATAACTACTTTTATAAATTTAGATATTCATAAATTCACAAGATATAAATAAGTTAGTTCCAAAATTATATCTAGAAATTACACATAAAAAGAACATATTTGTGAACAAGTAACTGAGCAGAGCATAGTTGTCCTTCGTCTTTTCCCCCAGTGTCGGGGGTTTGTCTAAAATAATGTTTGTCGCGTTAGCAGAACAATTGGTGACACAAATAATTTTTTTAATTACGAAAACTTTAGACATAAGAATAAAAACATTGCTATAAAACTTGTCTGCTACTACCACTACATCTGCTACTACCACCACTTCAGTTGCTACCACCACTACAACAGCAAAACAAAAAAAAACGTTGTCTGTAAACAACGATACAGCTTCGTATTTCTTTGTTTTGGCCAGGGATTTCGCACCACATAATGAGAACACGTATCAGTGTCTTTATATTGGGATAAACATCGCAAGGGCATTATCAGGTCAAGTCACAGAGTAAAGTAGCTTCATGACGTCACACAAACAAACACAGAGCTTGTGCCCAGCTGATTCGAAACGCATTCAGTGCATTTCCTTGCTTCTCAGACATAATCAAGAGAGGCATATGTTATTTAAAGAAGTTAAATATTTGTTTTGTTGAAAGAGCAAAGCAATATATTACTCTCCGGTGTTTGCAGTGCTCGTAATTCCTGCTGTGAGCTAGTTTCGCGTCCATCCAACGTTTTGACGCAAGCGCTTTCTTTTTTTTTTTTTTTTTTACAACATAAGATAAATTTATATGCTGTGTAAAACAAGGCTGAAAATGTCATAAAAAGTACAAAATTGTCAACCTTCGTTAAAATTATCGCGTCCTTCATGCGGTAGTTACATGACTCATATTGTAATATTGTGAAAACCTTCGAAATATTTTATATTTATAATCATTTATTAGACAATTATTTCTCAATCGAGAATATAGTACAGCATGTTTCATATTGTAGACCCTTCCCCCTTGTTCAAATATGAAATATAAAATAGGTGGCATAAGCACATACATTATCTGAGCAAAATACACGATAATTAAATTAAATTCACTTTATACGGAACAGCGAGGAAAGGCATGCGTACAGACCCCCCCGATAGACCCTTTATCTTAATTTTCATCTTATTTAACGTATACCGACAGGACACAATGTTTTGTGAAATAATATAAATAAAGCATATTTTTGTTTACTTTTTTTTTTTTAATACCATTTAGAAAACTTTGCAACTTTAGGCAGCCGAGTCCGACCCGTACTCAAGCGCCACGCTTTGAAAGATCAGATGCGTCATATTTTCAGCAAAGTACTCGGGAGAGCTAAGATTTAGAATGGAACGCGTCGAATGACGAGGCGAAAATACGTTTACACCTAAAAAAAACTGTCCTAGAGTACGCTGTTGTTTTAGGTCTAGTTGTATCATCCTCGCTAAATAAGAGCGACATGTGGCTCTTCCAGGTATGCTGAACGTGAATGTGAACGCTTCATATTCCTGAGAGTGTAGGTAAAAACCATTTTTATATTTTGGGCCATAATTGTTTATCGCGGATAAAAACTGGAATGTCCTAAAAAAAAACTGGAACACATCCACGACAAATAAAAAAAATGCGCCCACAATTCGGAACACGCGAGAATAGCTGTAGACCATATTGTGTTTAAATCAATCATGTGCGGGTCGTACACTGTACAGAAATAACAAATATTCCTTGTAACAAGATCATACGCTAAAATTTACGTGCACTAAAGAGGCTCGTCCTTTTTTTTTTCTTCTTTGGTTTGTTTGTTTAATAGCGCGGGTCTATTTATCGACATTGCTAATTGCATGCGACTTTCGAACGGTTTTCGGACATATAATTCCGCCTTAACTAACGCTACGATCTCTATACCTTCGAAATCACAATAAAGATCTTCGGTCGTCACAAGAACTCTAACACCCAAAAAACATACCAGAACATAAAAAAAGGAAACTACACTTTGAAAGTTGTCCTAAAGCGTTTGTGGGGCTACCAGAAACATGTCATTTACCACCACCAATAAGAACGCAGAACCAGTACTCACGCATTCAAGTGAAAGCGCACAAACCGAGATGCCGCCGCTCCAATGAACAGTTGACCACTATGGACTGCCGCAAGTTTATCCGGAGAAAGCCTAAGCGCACTTTTTCCCTCTACACTTCCGGGAACATCGACGGTGCTTGAAAGCTTACAAAGCCATTCGTTGATGCGTGTTCGACGTCTTCGTAGGCTCCAAACGCACGGTGGAGAAAGCACAACACTTTTGTTTCTTTCGCCGCCACAGCGAACCCCACACCGAACACTACGAGAGATGAAGTGACGCGGACGACGTGCTCGATCAACTGACCGCACAATCACGCCGACGCCGAAAGCCGCCTCTTTTTGAGCGGAACCAAACAGCGCCACGGTCGTAGCCTCGGCCGTGGGCGCAAGGCGAGAACCCAAGCAAAGTACCGCCATCTCTCGACATTTCTTGTAAATGCGCGTGATGTTTTTTTTTGGTCCCCATTTTATGTTCATCGCGCGTCGTACGCGTTTATGTTTCTTTTCTAATGCTTTTTTTTGCGGTTTTTAGTTCGTCGTAAGCCTACTCGTTTACGACTTCTTTTCTAGACCGCCAGGCGCTGTGAAAATCTTATTCGCTCAAGAAACCCATAGAGTTATTATAATCTACGCTAGAGGTTCAACTGGCGCTATAGTGTCTATGCAATTTCCATGACGCAAATTGAAGCAGACAGCAACCTGTCTACTTTTGCGTTGCTCCTGTGCAATCTTATGGGAAAACGTGCCTGCAAATTACAATGGAAAGGAATATAGGGTGTGTTCAAGGCTCGCCAGCATTCCGGTGACGCTTATATATTGATAATATGCCAGTCCTGTCACTATATGAAAATGACTCCGTCGTGCATCATTTACGAGCTGTTAAAACATATTCGAAACGTAAAGAATAAAGTATGTGGGTTATGAAAAATGTCTCTTCATATTGTTTTCTCTGCCGGGCAGCTTTTATCGGGCACTTGTTTTCAAAGATTTTGAACGTAGAACAAGCAGCTTCGCTCAGAGCAGAAAGAATCAAGCGGTACTTACTTATTTAAAATCAGAATAGATTACGTGTCCTTCAATATATTTTGATCGTACATGCATTGCGAGTTACTGATCCAGTGTTACTGCGTAGTTCTTGCCGTCTCTCTTGATTTTCCAGATGTCCTTCGTTCGTTTGGCACGTGTACCCCCATGCTGAAAATCGCCGACGCCGCGTTCGCGCTAACAGTGTGCGACAGTGCACATAAATACACGTAAGAAGCATTTTAGCACCGTTTTTAATGCAATGAATTTGAAAGAAAAACGCCGTAACTGACCAATTATTTCGTCGGCCTGACTGAGAAATGTTCCAACCTACCTAGTACGTACGAATTATTTGGGATATTTGCTCTTATGATCGACCGCAGGGAGAAAATGCACCCACGTTTTCCCAAAGAAATGCATTACCGGAAGTCAATTCTCGACTGGTTGCTGTCTGCTTCAATTTGCGTCAGCACACTAGCGCCACTTGAACCTCTAGCGTACATTATAATAACTCTACGGAGAAACCCGGCGAGCAAACCTGCCGTGAGAAATCCTAATCTAGTCACTAGGTGCCATCGCTTTCGCAGAAGTCGCCAATGTACCGGGTGGTTTAGCGAATGACTTCGAAAAATCCTAAAAATACAGTGAATACAGTGGATACAAAAGAGAACGAAAAAAATGTCTCTTTTTGGAAACTAACTGCAAGTTACCGCTGACGTCAGGAACTGCAAAAGTTAATATGAGCTAACTAATTAACTAAGATTTACTAAATACCCCTTTGACTTTAAAAGATAAATGGATATATTTTTAATAAAAATACTAAAGGCCATACTAGAAGACTACTAAATCACTAAAGATTATTAACTTGGACCGCGTGCGAAACACGGTGGTGCAATTGCTACCGGGGCAGGGGGCAGAGCAGGCGGTGGGAAAATGCGGATTATAAGAAGCGGAAAATCTGAGCGGCTGTGTTGATGTTCTATGGCATTCTCGGACCGCCCCCCCCCTACCCCCCCTACCCCCCCCCCCCCAAAAAAAAAAAGAAAAAAAGAAAAGACACGCGCTTAATTATTTTTTTTTTAATTCATTTAGTGGTTTTCGAGTAGGACCATCGAGTTTCTAATGTAAAACATTTGTTTACTTTAACAACAAAACATCTAAAGCATAACTATACCTATTATCACCTCATAAAAAGCCCAACTTTAGCGCATTGTTTATACCCGGCGCGAAGTAGTTCTTAGGCAATTTGGTCATCGAAGGAAAAAAGCGGTGCTTTCGGCGTTTGGAATGAGTACATGTTGATAAGATAAGATATATATAATCTGAAATTCACCCATATATATCTTAATTATTCCATAAAGAGGGGAATTCGTAATGCTCCGCGAGGAGCCGGACTCCGTTTACTGAGGTTCTTGAGGTGAAAAGGGGTATAGTTTTTTTTTTCTTTTCGCAATTCTAGACGTGTTTTTGTGGCTTACAATTTGTTCTTGAATGTCGTTTTTTTTTTCTCAGACACCCTCTTGTTTTCTAAATATTTTCAAAGTTTTCTTTGAGACACCCGTTGTAGTGTGGTACAATGAACGAGTGCTGCGACCCTGAGCACACTTTTATGAACGGCTCTGGTACCCCACCTAGTTTCTTAAAAATGCGTGCGCCTCTACTAACCCGTAAAACACTAAAAGATCCAATCTCTACGATCTACGAAATCAGCTCAGCGAATGATGAGGCAAAACATATTCTTAGACCTCAAAATGAAGTGTGAGCTGTGGCATGACGCAATGCAAGCATGACGATTTTCATGGTGCAATGCCACAACGCAGACTTCATTTTGAGGTCTAAAAGGATTTTCCACCTCATCGTTCCCTGAGCTGATTTCGTAGATCGCAGAGATTAAGTCTTTGATTGTTTTGCGGGTAAGTAGAGGCGCAGACATTTTCCAGAGTGTACCAAGAAAGATATGGCTCCGGCGTGATCGTCTGAATGTGTGTGCCATTCTATGATATTTGTGGCGAGATTTTTTTTTTCTGTTTTAGATTAAGGCACAAAGACGCAATCACAATGAAAGAACAATCACCTGATACAAGTTTAACAATTTACGCGCAAAATGACAGCACACGTCCTCTAGTCTTTCCGGCGAACTATTCAAGCACCTGCGGTCCTCGGCTTTACCAAGGTCCTGAGATTACAAGTGACGCGCGTTACTTCTATCAAGCTACTTTTTTGTTCATTGACGAAGTAGCGACTCAGTTATTTTTCGAGAGAAGGAAAGTGTAACGTATTTTGGTTACTTTTTGATGGAGTAACAGGTAAAGAAATTTAGCTACTTCTGGAAAGAAGCATATAAAACAAAAGTTACCCTATTTGGTTTTTACCCCAGCCTGCTGCTCTGCACTTTACGGCCAAAAAAACGCCAACAAAAATAACGTTTTTTTTATTTATTTGCAATGTAAAACGAGCTGAAGCAACAAGGCTAAAACTGTTATAAAAAAAAGTACAAATTTGACCAAATTTGTTAAAACTTTCGCGTCATTCATGTCGTAGGAGTACTGCTCAAAGTGCAATACTCCTAAGTACAAGTAAAGTACAAACAAATACAAAAACTACAAAAAGTACATTTCGAGCAAAAAACGTTATTCAGTTCCTTTTTTTTTTTTTCGACAACGTGTATAGATGTTTGGTCAGGCTATAGAGGTGGAGCGGTCGAACCTTAAAGGGAGGGTTAAGCGGTTTTGTATTTGAGTAAAAACACTCCAATCGTCTTTACTTGGCCTCCAGTATCACGAATATCAATTTAGAATATCGAATTTTTTTTTTTTTTTTTTTTTGTTTCACGAAAAGTGCAGAAAATCATTTTCAAAATACCGCTGGAGGCCTTCCTTCCCGGAGCGTCACGTCATATACTGAGTTTTCGGAATCTCCGCTTTCAAGCATCTTTAGTGCCTACCAAAGCTATGCTCGCGCGCTCTCGCTATTTTCTATACAGTCAAAAAAAGACGTCATGACTGGTGCCAGTGCTGGGGAATATACCTGGCAAGCTTGCAATAGCCCGCGCTGCCCACACGATCGACACGCGTTTGGCGGTCGAAAGATCCTTTCACGACGTAACGACTGGATGGAGGGTTTTCGTGTTTTCTCGCGTTTAGTTACATATTTAGGGAAAACAAACGTAATATTCAGATTCACGGGGTAAAATACTCTGGGTTTTAGAATAGCGCACCCTAACGCTTTGCGTACGCAAAGAATAGCCTCGTCGCCACTACGCATGCGACGAACGCTGACCACATTTTTCGCGTTGCGGGCGCTATTTCAGCGTACTCCATTTTTTTTTCGGAAATCGCGTGCGTACGCGAAGAGTCTTTGTGCCCCTCTAAGAAGGATTCCTGATCAGAAGTTGGCTAAAGCAAAGACGAGCACAGTTAAAAAATGGCGGCTCCCAGGACCATAGCTGCGGCCGCTTTGGCGGTGTCGTGAAGGCGACGTCGGCGGCATCCTCGCGACTGTGATTTTCAATACGGGACGACATTGCACTCGGTTTGGAAAACCCAGTAAGTTGGGCAAGGACCACTTGCAACATTATGCTTGCAACGCGCGAACCTTTCTCGGCGAAGGTACGGTGTGCGAGGTCAGTACACGAGACACATTTTGCCGAGGAAACGCAAGCGGATACGAACAAACGACCGCTCGCGACGCATTCTCATGTTTATACAAATTTAAAACGTTGCTCTGGACCAAAATCTGGTTTTTCTCTCGAGTTACACAAGTTGCAGTATATGGAAAAAACAAAATTGTTACCGTATCTTGGTGGCGTTGCATGCGCGAGATGCTTAGGTTTTGCGTCACGGCGGAAGAGGAGTATTCTAATTCTAAAAATTTCTTACATAGCGTGCGCTAACACAAGCGCTAAATGTAGCTTGGGCATACGCTAAAATAGCTTACGTTATTCTAGAACTCTCTTATGACGTCGGTGGCGCTATCCTGCGGTACGTTATGCGAGAACGGCCGTCGTTCGCCCGGTAGGCCTACTTAAAACAAGCGAACGAACTGCCATAGAAAAGAACGTTTGTTTATAACCTAGAAGAAACACGAAATAGTCTCTGAAATTTCAGTACGGGAGAGCGCCCATTATTATTAGTCAACCAGCGTGGTTCAGTGTTTTATGTTCAAATTATTTTTCTTTGGTTCTTCTTGCAGTCCCTAAAAGCGTAAAGGTACGAGCAGAAAGATTTTGGGTGAGCCCAGAGGAAACCAAACTACCATGGCAGTGAGACTTATTTATGCCTGCACACAGCCATCGAGTCGAGTCTGATCAACATCACCTAGATGTTAAGGCCGTAGCGGTTCCCTCTCTCCCTTCATGGAGCATCTCCATGAGTAGGTTGAACTGGTAGTGCGCTTCTTCGCAAGGCCTCCGTGACAGTCGGCTTCTTTCCAATGCACTTCCTCTTTTACTCTCCCTCTCCCTCCACGACAGAGGCGGCGCCAACAAAAAACAAAAGGTAAAAAAAAGCGTGGCGTCACGGTGTTTCGTTTTTTTTTTTTTTTTCCTTTCTCGAGAACGATCGCTTGTTGTGTTTGTTTCTTCGATGGCTTTATGGAGTCACCTTTGCGGGTTGGGTCACGTGACATTGAGGCCAGACGAACCAACAAGAACAACGCTAGACGCCAGAGGGTTTTCGAAAACTAGGGGTCGGAAGTTCAACTCTTGAGTGAGATCGAGCACATTTGGTGGCATACAACGCAACCGTCTCCTCGCACGCTTCCTTTCGATTGTTTGGTGCTATCCAACGTTGGTGCTATATGTGCTATCATGTCGTACAAATGTTGTGTATCAGCGCTTTCGCAGAAAACTGTGATAATGCAGTGGGTGTTCAGCGGATGTGAAAGTGTCCATATCTGAGTTTCTGCAAGGATGACTACGGAAGCATGAACTTCAGCGAATCAACGGGAAGATCTCGCTCTTTCGCGGCATGGCAGGGTGAGAACTTTTCAATATTTATGACCGTGGGTTTGTTTCTTGTTTTTACTTTCCGCTGAATGCATATATAGGAGTGATTAGGTTGTAACCTGGAAGCAACACATTCAAATGCTGATCTGGTCTCGACTTGTAGGCGCAGAACTAAATAAAAATGCCTCGATTTATCAAGAAATATTAAGATGCAGGCGAGCTGGTGTATGTTGATATGATGTTAAATTTCTGATACTGGAAAGGAAACTAAAAAAAAAAAACGTGTCTGAAGACACAGAAATGAGGGGACAGACAAACGTCTCAAACTGAGTTAACAAATTTTATTCTGTCCACAGCTTTTATAACCACCTCCCAAGTTCACCGCCAACGCACACCGATTCGCTCCTCCCTTTCCAGTACAACCACAAAGACCTATACCCCAAGAGTTCACAGTTGTACTCTGCAAGGACGTTCTGACCAAAACACAAAGAACCACAAACGTATATTACCGAATATAGAACCGCACGCTTCATACAATGTTCTCTTGAAACATATATAGAAAAGACATCCCGAACAAACAAAAAAAATACAACGTGAAAACAATTACTGCCAACGCACACAAATACACATCTAGGAATCGGCTACACATAGTATTTAGGAATGTAACAATTGTGCGATTGACTGGTCAGGGACAGAAGCGTTATGCAGATGATGCAATGACATGAAACGTGTAGTGTAGGAAACGATTAGAATAAATACGTCGGGCAATTGCGTAAGTCAAGCTTCAATGCAGCTAGGAATCCAATCCAAAATGTTTCTCAAGATGTGAATGTATCATATTTTTGACGCTGTATTTTTATGTGTTTTTTTAACGTTATTTTATATATATTTTTTGAAGAGAACATTATATGAAGCGTGCGCTTCTAGCTTTGGTTTTGTACGTTTGTTGTTGCTCATTTGTGTTTTGTCCAGAACGTCCTTACAGAGTACAATGGTGAACTCTTGGGGTATATGTCTTCTTTGCGGTTGTACTGGAAAGTGAGGAGCCTATCGGTGTGCGTTGGCGGTGATCTTGAGAGGTGGCTTAAAGGCTGTGGACAGAATAAAAACTGTTAGCTGAGTTTGAGACGATTGGCTGTCCCCTTATTTCTGTGTCTTCTTACACTTTTCCTTTCAAGTTTCCTTCCCAGTCTCAGGATTTTAACATCTTGATTTATGAGTTCAGGGTTAAATAGGTTTCTGAATGTATTCAAGTGATAGATTATCACGGTTCCAACCTGCACATCAATGCAAAAATATAAAAAAACAGAAGTACATCGTGTTGTTTCTGCGTATCGTCATCAGAGCGCAGAAATGATCCGCTACAACTCCTTTGTAAGACACTTTTAGCGGGTCTGGAGCTGTAGCTTGGAGTGCACGCAAGCAGAAATGTGACTCATTGACCAGTTTACATATAGTCCACGCCTCGGTGGAGTCTTGCCAATGAAGTGAAGATACACAGCTTTTCAATAAAACAAATTTTAATTCTACAAACAAAAAAAAAACACATAAAAGGTTAACACGTACCGAGTTGTGAAAACAACAGAACTCCAACATACTTCACCCGGCCGGTGCACAAACGGCGAAGACAAAAAACAAAAAAAAAACACTCAAGACACAACGAATTAGTCAAAAGCCAAAGCCTACGGCTTAATACAATGCATTAACCATCTCTTACGCGGGAGCTTCCACGAACATGAAAAAAATAAAAACTTAGGAGCTTAAATGTTATCAAATAACAAAATTGGACACCCGTCAGAATAAAAACCAACTACGGAAATACCGCTACCTTAATAACTAGTAAAAAAATGCGAATGGAAAGGAAATCTCGTTTCACGGTGTCCGGGAGTGACGGTCTTGCGAGGCGCTGTCCGAAGGGGGAAGGGATGGTCCCGGTGGAACCACGGTGGGTTGGGCGGCTTGAAATGGCCACACAATCCAACACACACAACACACTTCGTTGTCCATGTCTTCCCCAGTCCGGACCTGGCCCGCTAACGTTGTGCTCCACGGAGTCGACGTTACGATTCTTCGTCTGTCGCTTCCGAGTTCCCCGCTCACACTGCTCGCCTTTGCAACGAAAAATCCCCTTCAATGGGGCCCCGCATTCCAGCACGCAGGCGTGGGAAAAAGCAAAAAGAAAACAAACCCCAGGACGCTGGCCCGCTCGTACCTTCGTCCTCTCCCAAAGGCAACCTCGCTTCGTTTTTGGGGAAGCTGGGTCCCAGCTCCCACACCCCGCGAATTTCTTGGAATGATGTTTCAGGCCGGAAGAATGGATAATGTGATACAGCCGGACTTTGTGACAGTCATGAGGGGTGGTTATTCGCCTCGGCAAAAATAATTGGGATGTCAGGTCTCGCATGGTGACTTTTGGTAGCATGGTGGACATCACGGGGTTCAGGTTGCCCTTGCAGCATTGGGACCTTGGCCAAACCGGGACCTCCATGGCTCCCCCAGTTCCTGTTTTGAGGGTCTTGTAAATGCTGCACTCAAAGGCATCAGAAAGCTGCCCTTGTTGGCCTGCGCCGCAGCGGTGACGAATTGGCATAACTTGTTGCTTTTCATCACCTCTGTGATTAGCATTTTAACATACTCTTGAATTGAAGCCCATGTATGATGCCATTTCTAATTGCATTGAGTAACGCATTCACCATGGAGTTGATGCCATACTTACCATAAGTTGGAGGCGTTTTGATCATCTTCACTGCATTGTGAACCTTCCGTGCCTTTGACGGCTTCACCGCAAAACGTGTCTTCTCCTTTTGTGTTTCGTCCTGGCAGCGATCTGCGTTCTCATTAGAGGATCGCAAGTCTTGTCCTGCCGGATGGGGGTATTCCATTCAAAACAAAGGGTGCAAGTAATCATGAGTAACCATGCAACCCTTATGTATTGCCTGATAAGTGGACGATATGATTTTAAGGAAACGAAATGAGCAGACTTTTATTCTTTTAATTTTGCAAACTGCATAAGATGTTTAAAATAACTAAGACTTATTCCAAAAAAAAATATAAAGATTACCTCTCAAGCACGCCTGCTGGAGAGTATGCCTGGGACTTGGGGGCGAAGTTGTGTAGGATGCTGTGGAACGCCTCCAGAGCAAACGTTTTGCCATGGGGCGACATCTGTATGACATCCTTGAGGAGCCATTTGTCCCCAGTGATTTTTTTTTTCAGGTGACTGTAGGCTTGGGAGTTTGAGAGGAGACAAGTTTTAGAAACGACACTTTCAGTAAGTCGAACAAGCACTCACCAGGATCTATTCATGGTCATGTTGGGTCTGGCATTGGGTCATGGATGCAAGTCACATAGCTTCCTTCATGGTCCGAGTGCTTGTTGATGACGTGGTTCTGCATGCTAAGGCAGATGTCGACGAGCAGTTCTTTGTTGCCTCCAAAAGCTGCGGCTGACCAATATAAGTGGTTCGTCGTCATCTGAACCCAGATTTTCAGTTCTTTGCAGCCAGCTCGTTTGCTTGCTGCAGTCAGCTTTTTCTACGCACCTAAAAATGGAAGTCATCTAGGGAAGCATGTAGCACAAGTTTTGTAGAAGATACAAAGTACACAAATTGGCTATCAGGATGGCTTAGTTTTGGAGATATGCCAAATGTCGAAGTAATGGGTGATTCCGCGTTCATGTGTCTCCATATGTTTACGCGTGGCAGGGTGGCGGTCAGTCCCCGGAGATCGGATCTGGATACCTGTGCCATACAATTTAGAAACAGAGCTAAATAAATTAAAATTGTGATGCGATGTAGAATGAAGCGCTACATAACTGCAAGGCACCAATATGAGCACACGTTTCTCCTTGAAGAACTCCAGCAGCTTGATGAGGCCCTCTTACGCCGTGCTTACACTGGCCATGCTCGCTCCAACTATAGTTAGAAATGAGACTCAAATATTTTACTTGATCCTTGCTCAACTGTGATAGCATATTTCGATATAAAGGAATACACAATGAATCCTGAAAATGTCTTGCAACTGTTTTAGTCATCTCAAAACTATTGTTTGAAAATAAAGTAGGGTACCCCAAGCGGCGCAGAAGATTTGGATTTTGGAAGGGTATTGTAAAACATCATGTCAACCAAACAATGATATGCATTACCTGGTTTGGTTTGTATGCTTGTTATTGGAAGGTACGAAACATGTCCAAAGTGATCTTGGCACCTTTTTTAGTTCTTTCTATGCAGTCTCAGTATACGCAGCACTCTAGCAGTTTGAGAAGAATACAGATTTCTACTAGGTAGCTTTAACAAGACACCACAGCAACAGCTCATTCGGTAAGCTTTTTTGCCCACACCCCAAGACCGGAAGTGCGTCCGAAGCTATAGTGCTGCACCATGACATAAGAGACTTGAGTTAGTGTATATATCGCTGTTTCTTACCACCCCTAGCTGAATCTGGCCCGAGTTTAGAATCTTGTTCATTTGCTTGACATAAAAAGCGTATGTCAGGAACTTGACAGAGAATCCGGGAGAGTCAAATCTTCCGTCGCCAGCAACATCCACTCTTTGATTTTCAAGATGGCAGATCTACTCCTGCTGCCCTTGCAGGAAGATCTGTTGATACAAACGATTGTTGCTGTAAAAATCTTCGAGGGAACCACAAAAGTTCAGTAGTTTTATAAGCAGAAGAAAATGAAATAAATTATTGCCAATTTCACTAGCCCATGGTGCCTGGTAGACATGTGCATATATTAACCTTACACTGCTTTTATGGCACTCTAGCGAGAGTGAGCTACAGCATCCTGAAAAAATTAGAATTGTTTGTCTAAAATCTGAGAGCCTTTTTTTCCGGCTTCATTTTTACATTTTGCCCCTTCCAACAATTTAACCAAGATTTCACAAAAGTTACACACTATTTTAACCATTGGCTTTACTCGGGCAGATCGAAGAAAAATATCCAACTAAGTTAAGTCAAAATTTTGCTCACCTTGTCCGCTCCTCACTCAGCACCTGCACATTCATCTGTTGCAGCATCCGCAGCGTGGGGCACCTTTCACTAAAGAAAAGAGTAAGTGGGTGGACAGCACGATGTTTCCTGCTGTTCCAGAATTGTGCTCGTTACTTGAAAAATGGAATGGATTACAATTACAAATTACCGAGCCTCAAATGTAGTGAATTACCGTTACAAATTACTTTCGCTGTGAAGTAACGGATTACTTTACTCGTTACGCTGCACATTACTTTCACGTTACTTTTTCCGTACTCTTATCGGGAAAACAATTGAATTAATTTTGATATTTTTTTAAAAATGTTTTGCAACACTACTTTCCATTTCTCATATGTCCGTATTATGGTAGTTCTTGAAAAATAAAATATTTTATATAAGAGAAAGAGTGTAGGTGCACTCATTTCCCCTGTAAGTTGAAAAGGCAAAAAAGCTGCAACCACAGCCGCCATCCCGCTAGCTTACGGCCTCCAGAAATTATCCCTGGAATTGTGCAGACAAAGCTAGCGGTGCGCATGCTCAGTACCAGCATCTACCTCCGCTACGAGATTTGGAGCTAAAGAAGCGATCTACAAAGCTCAATGACATTCACAAGAGAGGAAAAACTTGGTTTTAACGTTACAATTATAGTCAATGCAGAATGCAGGTGTTCCAGCTTGCCTTGATGTGTTTCCGTCGACCAGAGTTCGTTGTTCTTGATGATGAAGATGCTCAACCTGGCTGAGCTGCAGAAATCTCTTACAATAATATCACTCTCGTGATTGTTGTTTTAGCAGGAATGGCTTATAAAGCCGAGAATTCACAGCAGCAAAAACCAGGATTTAGCTCGAAGTCAGCGGGGCTGTTTATAGCATTTTTAGCGTTTCTAACTTAATATCAGCGTCTTTGAAGCTGTAAGAGAATGATAATACTGTAAGAGATTTCTGCAGCTGAGCCAGGTTGAAGGGTGGACAGCATGCACAGTATCGAAAACGCTGTCATTGACGAGAAATCTTAAAAATGATATGGCAGGACCTTGGGCACTACAGGACGCTTGTTTAGGGTGACTCCGAATTACACCTAAGACTGTGTATCCATGGAAGTGGCCGAAATTACCGATCACTAGGGAGCTGAAGGAACACCGTTCCCATGATTCCTGGAGTGCGGGCCGGGGCGCTTGGGGAATTAAGCAAATGGTCTATTCCGTTCGAGACCGTTATCAATTGACATCCCGTTCAGTCTCGATGTATGCTCGGTGTTTTATGGTCGTTAAATGGGACCTTTTTTCAACGTTGCCATAACGTTATCACAGACGTACGCTCGACATTTTATTTCGTTAAGTGGGACGTTATTATATCGTTAATATGGCGTTCTCAATTGACATCCTGTTTAGTTTAGACGTATACTCGACGTTTTGTGGTCGATAAATGGGACATTGTTTCAATGTTGATATGAGGTGATCACTTGACTTCCCGTCCAATTCAGACGTGCACTCGACCGTCCAAGGTTGTTAAGTGGGACGTTATGTTGACGTAAAATCCACGCTTTTTTTTTCAGACATTAGCCTTTCCATATTACGTCGAAGGAACCTAACGTTCAGACTTTCGACGTTCTTTAGACATGTGGTTCCTGACGTCATCGACTTTCTTTCGACGTTTTTCCCACGTATCTGTGCTGCCTGGGACGTTCCGACTTAGCTTCTTTCTAACTTTGCCACGAAACCATGCCTACAAACAAGTGTCCATTCATTGTCCAACCTCTTTGAAGTGAACAAACCGCACTCGGGCATACCCGAGCACGCGTCACTGGTTCGGAATGTAAGGCCGAACCCCCGTGCGTGTGCAGTTGCAAACGCGCACGCCGCGAAAAGGCGTTTGGAATGTTTACGTAGGCTCGACGGAAGATACCATATAAAGGAAGTTAGCGACCGTACGTGCAAAATGCGATGATCGCGAAACTACCCAAAATAACAGCCATACAACACACCAAGACTCTTTGGCGCTTTGGGGAAAGTTCCTCGGTCTCGACGGGAAACAGGAGCTTTGGCACAGCATCGGATCGAAGTCGCGAAGTACTCAGGTCGTCAGAGATAAATGCACACTGCTCAAAATGTTCGCCGCAGAAGTGAGGAATCCGTGGAATGTTTTATCGTTCGTCGTCTCTTCTAACGCAACCTAACCACGCGCTCCTCTGTGGTTCATTACGCAGCACAGAAAAAACAACGTACACCTCTTCCTATGTTCTTCGCCTTTCGGTTAGGACAAGTTTTCACGAAACAAAACGGTAGACATCTCGTGACAGTCACTGACTTAGCTTGCCACGAAGCGCGATCTCGCACCACTAGAGAAATACCAATGTTGCAACACGTGTATCCAACGATATTGCAAATTCACTCGGTAAATTCGGGCGGGACGAAAGCGGGGACCTCGTGACAGGATTCCAAATAAGCAAGATAAGACGGCACGCGTGCGCGCTCAGCACTACGCAGTCTCGCGGCCAGATCACTCCCGCTAAAGAAGGCGAGGGAAAATATAGTTCACTGTTTAAGACGCAAAAATTTCAGGATTACGCTTTCTGAACCACGAACATGTTATGTTTTTGTCAAAATGCAAAGCACAACTTGCCCAAGGATAGGTATAACAACAACTTTCGTAATCTAAAAGTAACCTTGTATTTCATTCGGCCCAGAAAAATATTTTCCGCAACGGAATATAGTCCGCATGTTTTTTTATTGCTCTGAGATTAATAAGAGGGTTTGCAATCAAGAACTGGGTATGCGTATTGACTAACACCTAAAAAACAATGTAACACCAAGAACAATCTTCTTCAAAATCGACTTCAGTGCCCCTTTAAGGGTGAACATAATATAGGTCACACCCAAGAGTCATGCGTCATCAAATCAAATGCGGCAATGCACGAGCCCGTGCATCGTGCGACACTTGGAGGCGAATGGCGGCGCAGCACTAAAATAACGTGCTATGGAGCGGCCCCTGAATGGAAACGAGGAAACTTTGGTGCGGCTCTCGCTCCTGGTGTCGTGGTACGCCTCTCTGTCGCGTTCGCCAATAGTGGTTTCTGGTTGTTGTAAGAAACGCCAAGCTGATTTTTATCCAGAAGGTTTCGCTCACAGCGCTGGTTTGGCTGCCTTGGCTTCTATATTCACATCTCGGTCATTTTCTAGCACGTCCTATTTAAAAAAAAAATGCGCAGTGGTGTGTCTTAACGTGAGAGCTCAGGCCATATTACATTTAATTATCTACCTGTCTAGCAATGTCATGTTTTTCACATTAGGTACGTGCGTGAACCATAGCGGACGTTGATGATGATGCCGTGACCACATTGAATGTGGTCATCCAACACAGCTCTTTGATTCTACGGCGTCGCGTAACTCAAAAGGCTAGATGACGCAAGCTCGGCCAAGTTATAGCTTCACATGACTTGCACGTAACGTCCTTGCGCCATGCCGGTGTGCACTCTACTTCCTCTTGCAAACAAAAAAGGGATTGTACACACTTTACGTTGTACAATATACTAAGGTCACCATAATGGCAGCTCTTGTGACGTCAGGGCAGGCCATAAAACCACTCAGCTCGTGCCTTCGCTTCGCTTGCACTCATGGTGAAATAGAGCCTTGCGTACATAGGCGCTTTAGACACGCGCCAGATTAAAACCACCATTGCTGATTTTCTCTTGCCTTACAGACATAAAGGCCACTGAAACGGACGTTGAAGAGTCTTTTCACAAAAGTCAGTGCAGAGAAAAAGGACACAGTAGAATCTAAGATTGCAATGCCCTGACCTCTTATGGTTATGATAAAATTAAGTAATAGGGATAAGCGGAAACAAAACCGCAAGGCACATGTTATGGCGGTTGTCACGCACAGTTACCGAGGGATGCAAAATACCGTCTAATCAGCAAACACATATGAAAGGGGCCACCGAATATCCGAGATGTGTCATGAGGACGCTATAAGCCATCAGAGTCAATCCAGCACTAATTGGATGTGACTATCCCGGTTTGCCTTACGATTCCCGGAGCTCTAAGTCACGTGGTGCTGATTGGGCTATTATGCTCTATTCGCACTGGCAGTTTAACCCCATTCGTGAGGTGGTTGCGAATGCGGCTGCTTAAAATCCAATACAAATTCACGCGCAATTTATGATGCAAGCGAGCGGATCCGCTTCGCGGTTGCGATTCGAACGGCAGTGTGAATGCAGCATTATAGTTACTCTAGAGTAGCTGGCAGCATCAGCCGCGGTCACATACTCCTGGGTCACTAAACTCGTTGAACACAAATAGCTTTTGCATCATGACGGAGCGGGGGGAGTGGCCGAAAGAACGCCGCAAATATTACTTTTCTAGCAAACCCGGAGATCCGTTCATCATCAAGAATTTCTTCATTGAAGGGTCGAAAAATCCCTACCACTTTGCAGGCGCCAAACGACAACAGCACAATCGAGCGCACGAGACGACCGTGGTTCATAATAGAGAAACTAAATGAGCTGCGCGTAGAGTATCGGCACTCTGTTCCCCGACATTGCTGTGGGCGCCGTCATTTTGGTGCTTGTGCAGTGCAGATGCCACTGCCGATCGTCAGGATTCAAAAGTGAGACTTCCTCAGCATTAGATTCGGTGTTAGGCAGCTCATGTAATATTGCTTTGCTCTGCCGCGACTATTTAAACACTTGTGGAGGAAGAAAAAGCGTTTCCTGTGATTTCAGGTAAAGTTTTAGATAATTGGCATCCGTGGCTTTAACCCACAATATGGGAAAGTGTCATTACTCTGAAGCATAGTTTATTTAGTGGCACAAGTTCATACGTGTGATGGACGAAGATTATCAGCTGCGACCAACATGTCTGGAGGTCTTTAAAAAGCAAGGCGGAATCTTGGGATACTTGCATTCTAAAATCCACACCGCCGAAGTTGATAGTCCCTTCTCTTAACAAATGCTGAGCGCTCCGCGCTAGCGGTCGTCGAGCGGTTGGCCTCCGTGAGCGATCGGTCACGTGATCCATCCCAGTGGCACGCGCTGCGGGCAAATCGAGCGTAACGCTCACAGCGCCACCGCTTCCAGAGCGTCTGCTCTCGCTTTTTAACCGTTTCAGTTCCTTACTTATTTTTGCTTACAGTTATATAAATCCGATGAAGACAACTAGAAATACTTGTACGAACCGTAGAATGCTATTAACCAATACAAAACACGTATGCCGTAAAGCGATCATCTCCGAAGGCGACTTCCATCTACGGAGTATTTGGCGTATTGTCTTCTAATCATTTGAATTACATTACAGAGACCACATCACGAACAAACGACAAACCTAGCTCTCCATCCAAATAGGTGCGCACAACGTCTTCGACGTAACGCGATATCTTGGGCCTCTTAGCTGGCAAGGCGAACGGCTCGGCGAACACTTCGCCGAAAACGGCTGCCTCGTCGTCACTCGAGCTGGAGCTAAGCTGGTATCTTCGTCGCTGTCATTGATTTCGCTGTCACTGCGTTTTATTAGACCTCTTGAAATTAAGTGGAACGATGTTATCGTCGCAGTATGCTCGGGCGAGTTGGTCATGACGAGGGGAACGAAAGCAAGCAAAGCAAGAGAGCCCACCCAGCAATCGAAACAAAAAAGCCGCGAAACTCCTTCACTCCCCCACGGGAATGTCGACAACGAAACTGAAACGTTGCGAGTGACTAAACATCGTACTCCCTCGAAAGAGGCTGCGTGGAGAACTTCTCCGGACCGCTCGACGCGCTCCGCCACTTTTCCACGGATCGGTTGGAGCCGCTCGGCGAGCGCCCCACTGACTCCAGATCTACACTCTTAATCTGGGGCCGTCAAACGTCACGGCCATAGCCGTGACGTTCAAAGTTTTCAGGACTTAGCCGCGAAATGATCCGGCCCCGTCAAAATAGCCGTGTACAACGTCACGGCTGCAGTTGGCCCTTCCCCTCTTTGATAGTGCGAATGGCTATATAGGTGGCTCCGTAGGCGGTCCTGTAATTTTTGGTGGCCCGTTTGTGCAGGGCCGGCAAAAACGGGCCGGCTATGCGTATAATAGCGGGGAAAAAAACACTCTGCTCTCCGCTAGATGGCGGCAGTCGAGGCCGCCCAGCGTTCCCCGCGGGCGCAGCCACCGGGCACGCATGCGCATAACGATCATTTCTCTTCTCGGTGTGCAAGGACGATGAATTTTGAACGTACCAAGTACGAATCTAATCGGAAGCATCTACGGGTGACATTTGTTTTCTTATCATGGTGATGAAAGCCTATGTTAGAGAATGCGCCGAAGCCGCGGGACAGTGAGTTAGTTCTTCAGGATGCTCACGTCGAAGGATACCGAAGGAATTCGACGCTCGAGCGGTATAACCATGAGGAAACATGTGAGTGCGATGGGTTCACACGGCCCGCTGATCTGGCGGCACGACCAGCACAACCACCACTACTGAGCCAATTTGGCTGGTGCCGTTACTGCGGGCACAGTCCTCTTCAACCTAACCGACTGGGTAATTATGTAGCTCACTGGCTAAAAACGGATTAGAGTCAATTGCTGAAAGGGTTCCTAACTAGTAACTTTTGTTCTCGCCAACAGAGGACATGTGGGACCCTGTCCTGGACGATACAGGTATCTATACACAATATTTTTGTATTCTAAGAAGCACGTTTGGAATCGCCTCTTTTCATATCATTCGGATACCGGCTGGCGTCGCCGAGGGAAAGCTGAAAAGAGGTTTACTTCGTAGTAAAGTGGTAATTTGAGCTAGTTGGTACATCACTAATATTAAACAGCGCACAAAACGTCGGCAATGCGTCAGCCAACCGTCCTTGTCGCTGAGTGCTAAGGAGGTGTCTTTTTTGGCCAACGCCTATGCGCAGTAACTTTGGCCAGCCAAGGGTGAAAGTACCGTTTTCTAATTTTTCCATTTATTTTTTTACCTTTTTTTCATTTCTTTCCTTCTTTTCCCTTCTTTCCTTCTTTTTCTCAAATTTATAGATCTAGTCTGTACATATTTTCTTCCTTTTTTTCTTCTTCGTTTTCTTTTATCTTGTGTTTACTTCACGTGGGGTTCAATTTTCGTGGCTTCTTTTTCCTTCTTTTCCCTTCTTTTTAAATAAACCAGTTGGGAGTCAGCGCTCTTTCGTTCTACTGTCCTTTTCTCTTCCGCCGACGTTTTGTGCGCTGTTTAATATTAGTATTAGGTTTACTTCGTTTCACCTTAGCATGGACTTACCATAACGGCTACAAGCGTGGACTCTTCGCGTTTGATGCCGGCTCGGCTGTGCACAAGCACTCGTGGTGGGTGACAATTTTTAAAGTTATGGGGTCACAGCCGCAGCCCTTACGGTTTGCCTATGGTAAGGTGAGGCAAAGAAAGCTAGCCGGCTATGCTTCAACGGTGGCCACCAGCATTTTACAGCGACAAGGTGTAAATAGTTTATTGGGGGGTACTCTTCTCTTGCCGAAGTGTCCGCCGATAGAGCACGGCGTTTACGGCGGACTCATCAGCTTGCCGTCCGAGGTGTATAGTCGCGCGTCTCGGCCGGCGTCGACAATCGCGTTGAGCAAAGGAAGACGGCCGCACAAGGAATATTTATACTAAAATTGATGATGAATGTAACAACTAGAATACACTAAGTTTGCCCTTGTGCGTGCACCCTCGTTTGCTCACGCGACCGTCGACGTCGGCCGAAACGTTCTTTTTGTGTGAATGAGTTTATCATGTTTTATTAGGCTAACTGAATTTAAGAAATATATTGTATTAAACAATATTTTTGAGAAAAAATAAGTCAAACTATCTGTTTTACAATAATTGACGCAGTTTAGCAAGGTCTTTACACTGACCTGACCATAATTTTAAATTTAGTAATTACAGAAAGTTAATTATTCAAAATTTTTGACACCATAATTATTTTAACGTCAAACTTTATGAATTTTCATATTAAACAAAATTAGTTTTTTATGTGCAACGTGTCGTTTTTGAGCAACGATTTAGCCGGCGTTTCATGACGCAGCCTGTATGATATAGCCATGAACCTGTAGATCCTGGCAAGTCGACAGCCTCAGCTCCCCTGCCTGGTGGCGTCAAAATTTACTATTTTGTTCCCACTCTTCAAATTGCCACCAAAGCTATAGGGTCTATCCATATGACGTCAGACTGCTTTTTAATGTCGAGTAACTACAAACAAGCATGGCCGACGAAAGCAAATTCGGTTATCTAATTGGCGAATTTCTTTTGCTTTCTTTTGTTTTCTGTACAGCATATGAATAAACGTTATGTTAGCGGCCATGTTTGTGGCCGATGACTCAGCATCCGAATAGACTCTAACGTCCAGCAAGCTACTTTCCAAAAAAACAGCTGTTTGATAAATTTTAGAACGTAATTAAGATACAAGACATGTTCTCTCTCCCTTATTCTATTATAATAATATGCTGAAAATTCTTAATCGCAGCAGCATCATGCCTTGACGACAGAGGCAACTGCCCTTCGGACGTGCCGCGGAGACCCGTCTTGTGGCACGAAGCTCCGGCTGACTGCAACACACTTGGCTCGGATAGCGCACCTTCAACTGCGGCGGGTCCTATGTTCGCCAAGTGTGTCAAGTGAAAGCAACGACCATGCTTCCACCAATGTTTCAGCAAGTGACACAAGTTTTTATATACTTTTCTATTTTATTGTTTGAATGTGACATTTTTTACAACAAAGCACCACCTGTATCTTCAGCTGTGCATCTAATTTAAACAAATAATTGAATTGTTTACCTGCGGACCCACTGTTCTTTTAAATGTTTAGAAACCATCGGTCTTACCCTTGAAACAATTCCTGTATATTTACTTTCCCCAAGAGCCCTCGGGAAGTCAATCTCCAAAGTATACAAATTGAGCTTGGCAATGCTTTTCCAATATATTTTGCGACTCAAAAATAAAGTTGCGACGTGACTATGTGCATGACGTCTCACAAGAAGACGTCAGGCTCAGGGCCACGTCACAGCTTTATTTTTACGGTGAAAAGTTCCTGTACTTCTCAAATCCCCTGGCTATCTTCGTGGATCGCAGTCCTGGACCCTCCGAGATACTCTGCGGGAGAGTGGACGACGGGACATTTTTATAGACAGCAGAAAACGAACCACCTAGAAGACGGGCCAGCTAGAAAACGGGCCGGCAAGATTCAACTTGTCACAGCAAATATTGGGGCCACCTAAAAAGGGACGGCAAACGGGCTGGCAAATTTAGGTGGCGCCAAAATTTGCCGTGACAAGTTGGATCTCATTTGTCACGGCTATAGGTGGCTCCCTAGGTGGCCCCAGATTAAGAGTGTACAAGCGGCACACAGAGATTGCTCGCATCTCGCGAGGGGAACAAGAGTCCGCTGGGCGAGCGCGCGCCGAGCGCTCGCAATTTGCCAGGGGAAGAGACTATGAGAATCTGATATTGTTCTTACTTCCGCCGATAAAACATAATTTACCTTAAAACATCCCTGCTGTTCCTTTTCTTTCTCTCGGCCTTTGGATATGATCAAAGTAGAGCCCGACGTGGCTAGGTCAGAACCAGCCGAGTAGGATTTTGCCACCCGGCAGTTGTCCCGCCATCCGCGTAATAAAATAATTTTACAGATTTTTGTTAAGCAGTGACTATTGGCCACGTAGGCTACGAAAAGCACATATGCGGTCGGTTTCTAAGATTAGCCAAACTTATATTATTTCTGCTTTTATCAACAGAAATAAGAGTAATGTCAGGTTGCCAATGTTGACGGTGACGTTTTAAGAACGCGATGACTCCATGCTTTCATCGTGCATAATCAAAATTGTCGCCGTCGATTCGAACACGTACCATCAAATTTGTGGTTCACAACTGATCATCCTGACCCTGACTTGAAGGGTAGAAACTATAAAAGGACGTAACTGAACGCGCCTGAACACTACGAGCCCTGACCCGAGCCTCTCGCTTGGACGCCTGTCATGGCAGCTCGTGAGATCATGTAACGCGAACCAGTTTTAAGTCCAGAACCTCTAGAATCATTATTTCGAAAGTTGCAGGCTCTGCTGTTTCTCATGGTCTCTCAGTTGGAACTCCTGAACTCCATTAAACAGGCGGACGAGGAAAGAGGGGTTAAACTCCCGCCCCCGTGGTGTCGAAAGAGGGGTGGTGGGCATAAAGGGGTCAGGGGGATGGGTAGGTAGGGGGCTATTCACCCAGCCCCGGACCATAGCCTTCCATATTGTAGTGTTCAGACATTCCAGAAATGTATATTAAAACATTTCGGGAAAGAAATATCCTCCTTCTTCACTACCGCCTTCCACCCCTTCCTCTCTCCCGAAAATCTTCTACGGCACTTCCTGCTCCTTAATGTTGTGTGTGTGTGTGTGTTGGTCGCACCACCTTTATTTCCCTCTACCCGGCTTTTCTCGCCCTCCCCCGTCGCCCTCTCATCTCCGGCACTACTGACGTCACTGACCACACAACCTATCTGTCACCCCAACAACGTCGTTGACAGTGGCGGAAGACGAGCTACACCTTACGTACACCGCGCATGGCTCCACAATATCACAAATTTTAACCTTCGCCTCGATTCGGAAGTGAAGAGTTTGGCCTAAAAAACGCCGTCCCAAAGCTGTGAAACCTCACTTTGTCGTGTCCGATAACTTCTACAAACGAGGGTCTTGCGACGAGAAAGTTCAAAGTATTCACAGCCCGCCTAGGGACAGCTAGACAGCATTGAATCTAACTTCGACGTTGGGACGTTGGGACACGCGGGCGCGACGTAATCAATGCACCCGTTCAATCGGCTGACCTATTGCTGGAAGCTGTACACGCGCGCTTTTCACTTCACAAATTCCGCTCGTCTCAGCTCGCTCGCTCACGTTGCACGCGAGCAATAAACGTCAAATAAAAATAAAAGTTGGAAAGAAACCGAGAGGAGGACATTTTTAGCGTTTTGAAGAAAAGCTAAAAATGTCTTCCTCTGCCGATTTTTTTTTACGCTTTATTAGCGCTGATGAGCACATGCTGAATGATATTCATATAAACCGTTTCCATGTTACCAAAAACACAGCCCGACATCTATGACGTTTCCGCGTTTTTACTAGTGAGCAAAACACCCAACATAAGCACGAACGCTGAAGATCGCACCGGCCAAAATATTTTTATTTACAAAATGCTGGGCTGTGAAGATCGAACTGTTCAGCATGCGATCTTCACGGCTCACCACGAACGTGTCTCTCGATTCCGAAAGCGAGCACTGCACGCGCCGTACGTATACCAGCGCGGAAAATGGCACCGCGGTCGGAAGCTACTCTCTACCTAAGACCATCACTTGTGCATCATCTGACGCAAGTCATTACCGGCTCGCATCTAAGGATTGAACTCAGTGAACAAAGCTTACCAGCAAAATTCGCGCAGTGAAAAATTATTTCAACACGCCGCTGCGTATTAAACGGAAACCGAATTTCATGGTACAAACGAGTGAGGTACTCCGCTAAAGCCAATAAATGATGTCAATACGTCAGTTCCGTGAGCGAGTTTATATGCACACAAATGAAGCACTTGCAAACGCTGAAAAATCAAGTTCAGACCAAGGCACAACTACATCAGCAAATCGGGTGTTCACAAAATACGTTTCAGTGGTTAAAAGGTGGTTCCAACTTCGAAACCAGTCCGAAACCGGAGCAATTTTGTTTACTATGTTTTTCGTGCTCCGCGCCGGCCGTTGGCCCCTGCCGGTAGTGGAGAACACCGGGCGAACAAAATTTATACTTTGTTCAACCTTAAAGGGATACTAAACCGAAATTTTGAGCTCACAAAACAAGGCTGAACGGATAGGCGGGACACTGAAAAACCCAAAATCATCACTCATACCGCAATATATCTAACGGATTGCCGTATTTTCGAAAAAGAAGTACGCGATTGAACACGGACGTCGAGGCCGACGAGACAACTCACGTCACGATTCCCATTCCCTCTTCTCCTCGCTACGTGCCGTCAAGTTGGTGAACCGAAGCGAGAAGGAGAGAAGCGTGGCCGCTTCCCCTCATTCTCAAATTCTCCCGGAGGACCGGGATATCAAAGTCCTCGCTTGATTGCGCCCTTCTTTTCACAACTGGTAGCAGCGCGCAAAAAAAAACAAAAAAACACAAGGACAAGAAAAATTGGGTTGTGTGTATGTTTATACAGCCTAGAACTTGGTCTGCCTCAACGGGCGACGAGTCTCCCAGCTGTAGATGAGCAATTTAGCCAGTGCAGTACAACCGCTAGCCTGGGGTCTTTAACGTGCACAAGGACAAAGGGAGGAATGCACAAGACAAGCGCTGAACTTAAAGGGGGGTGCAATGATTTCCGGACTTCGGTCAAAGATTTGTGGAAGTTGCCCTCTGACACTTCTGAAGTAAAGAACACCGATTTCGCCTGCGTGTCCTAGTTGTTGCGTAAAAAAAAGATAAAGATTGGCATTTCAGGCACCCCTCAACTCACTTCCAGTCTTCAGGGTCACACCTGGTCGCACTCCCAGTGACGTCATTCGGAGTGCCGTGTAGGTTCCCGTGTGCTATCTCGGAGGACGCTTCCTCTCCCTCTCTCTGCTGACATTAGCGGGCGTTATGCTGCAGCTTAGAGCCGAGCGAGGTCACGTAATCTTTTCGCCGTAGTTCCTTCGGCTGCCACTTGGGGCTGCAGGTGGGCGAAAAAGCTCAACTTTTGCTTTGCGATTGTGCAGCGGAATCGCGCCATTTTTAATGAAGGAGGTGTTTTCTCTATCCTCCGGGACACGATAAACAACTTAAAAATGACAAGATGCAAATTCTTTTAATCATAAAATTGTTGCACCGCCCCTTTAACGTTTACTGCAAATTTCACACCCAAGTAAACAACCACACCGTTATCGCATCAAAACTCAAGATAAGCTATTTTTTTTAAGTAAATACACCGAAGTCTGGCTAACACAATTATCTCTCTACTTTCCTGTCAACTACGCTTCCAGCAGTACTTTTGCAGTTATGTTCGCCCCTTTCCCCACAATCGTAATACCTTCGAAATTCGGCTGACACATGCAAGTGGTACAGTGTAGAGGAAGATGTCCTGCCGTTCTTGAGCGCAGCGACAGGGCATGTTCGCCCGCACGGTCATTGACGCATCGGCCAGTTTGGCCGATGTATACCAGCACATCCGAGACAGCTTTAAAGCCTGCATCCAATCAGCGCCTATGCCAGCCTCCCTGATGTGACGTCATGCGACGTAACGCGCAGGCCTTACTGTCTAGGAGGGGCTGTGCCTACCGCAGCTCAAGCAATTCGGTGCAACACTCCTACTGCACAATCAACATAAATATTTCTGTGTTTTACAGAACACTTGTTACCTTTGCTCACTCTGTCGGCCACTCTGGGGCAAAGTTGCGACTACTTACCAAGCGCCGAATAGACGACCGGCACGTCGTACCGCCCCGCTATCTTTTTTATATTGTGACATATTTTATGCATATAAGGTTTCACGTGTGGTATTTTGTTCGGTATTTCTTTGGATTGACGAAGTCCCATTTTTACTTCTTAGTAATTTCTACGCCACCCACAACACAATAGACGCTGAGAAGCCCGCTGCCCGTTCCACCTGCCTGCCATAGCTTTCCTGCAGCTTATGGTGGTACGACTGCTCAAGGAGCAGCCCGTGTGCACGATCACGCTATTCCCATTTTAACGTGCTTCGAGTGGACGGAGTCGTAAGGCAAGAGCCCTTTCTTTGTGCGTGGGTAGTGGAGCCAACACATGTGATCCTCGGTAAACTTCAATTTGAGATCTACGAATTGTAAGTACATGCGATCGCGGAGCTCGTGCCTAAACTTCGAGCCCCCCGAGCGTCGCGTGTTGGCTCTACTACCCACGCACAAAGAAAGGGCTCTTGCCGTACGACTCCACCCACTCGAAGCTCGTTAAAAGGGGAATAGCGTCATCGTGCATGCAGGTTGCTCTAGAGAACTCGTGCCACCATACACTACAGGACAGCTTCGACAGGCAGGTGGAACGACTTGGGGCCGCAGGCTTGCCAGCGTGTTTTCTATAGGGGTGGCGGAGAGATTACGAAGGAATTAAAAAAATGGGACATCGTCACTCAAAGAAAGACCGAACAAAAGACCACAAGTGATTCCCTTAAGTAGATGTTAGGAAGGGTGTTTTCCCCGACCTCGAGGGACCACCTTGAAGTTGCCGTCGAGGACCGGGGGATCGTGGATGAAGCTAGTTGCTGGAGGGCTGGATGGGTCGCGAGGTGATGCAGAGGCGACCGACAACTCCTTGGGTTAACGAGAACGAAAGAACTTTACTTTGATAAAGAAAAAAGAATCAATCAGTTACATAAAAGAAAGCCGCGCATGGCTTACAGACTGCAGGGGACGCCTCGGAGTCAGATGGTCCGACCGCGCACGGTAAGGACGGCGACTACCTTGTAGCCGCGAAGACAAAGACGCTGTCGCGCACTACAGGGAACGCGGCGCACCGCGGGAGATGAACGTAAGTGGGGTTGCTCACGAGCCCGTTCCAAAACTCAAAGATTTCCCTGTTCGGCCAGGCTCTAAAACAGCGTGCTCGAACCCATCCAGGCCAATCAGGGTTCGACCCTGGTCCCGCTGGCTAGATGAACCAAACTACAACGCCTGCACACAAAGCACTTTCGACCAATCGGGTGAGAGGTCATTGCTCCGAGAGTAAACCATAAGCCAAGCCTTGATTCTCCGAACCCGAGGATAAAATGCGGCTTATGGCTTTTCTATCTGCCACAGAAGATACACATTCGCGAACGGCGAGAACCGCCGAGACATGTCGGCTGGGGCACGTCTATGCCACCGCGAACGGCCGTTGGCAACAAAGTAAAAAGAAAGACACGCCAGGCATATGCAGAATATATAGGGAGCGCCTGGTCCCCGAGTGTCACGGAAGAGTTCCGAGACACGACTCTGAGAGCTCTGAAGCACTTTGTCTCCCAAACGACCTGGCGACCGGTGACGTGTTAATGTCTCGACCGTGGATTCCCCGGCAAACCTTTACGTCTGGCCCCGCGTCTCAGGATAAAGGGGTAGACGCACGCAGCGCTGAGACAGCAGCCTCTCGTCGTCAAGTTAATTGTTTTCACGTGGGTTCGAAAACCGGGGTTCCTCATGAAACGCAACGAAGGGGGCGACATGCCCTGCGGCCATTTCCCCGATACCGGGAAAAGCTCATTAAACAAGCAGAATTCAACTGGTAACGGCACGGGACCCCTTGAAACGCGACACTCGGCTCCCAAAGCGCCTCTCCATTCCCGACCGAAGCGCCGTCGGGCGGCTAAACAAAACAGAGCGGGGTATGCCGTCCAGTCGGTCGAAAAAAAAAGTACTAAATATAAAAGCGATCACCTCTACACCTGATATGCATAAAATATCTCACAATGTGAAAAAGATAGCGGGGCGGTACGACGTGCCTGCTCGTCTTTTCGGCGCCTAGTAAGATGTCGCAACTTTGACCCAGAGTCGCTGACAGAGGGAGCAAAGGTAACAAGTGTTCTGTAAAACACAGAAATAAGTATGTTGATTGTGCAGTAGGTGTTGTGTACCGAATTCCTTTGAGTTGCGGTCGGGTATACATCGGCCAAAGTGGCCGATGCGTCAACGACCGTGCGCGCGAACATGCCGTATCGCTGCGCTCAACAACCTGAGGAGATCTGCTTTTACGCTGTGCCACTTCTATTGCGTCAGCCGAATTTTAAAGATATTACGATTGTGGGGAAAGGCGGTTACAAAACTGCAAGAGAGCTGCTGGAAGGCGCACTTAAGAGGAAAGCAGGGAGATAATTGTGTTAGCGAGACTTCGGTGTATTTACATAAAAAATAAATAGCTTATCTTGAGCTTTGACGCGATAACGGTGTGGTTGTTTACTTGGTTGTGTTCCTTTCATTAAACGTTCAGTTGAAGTTCAGGGCTCGTCTTGTGCATTCCTCCTTTTCTCCTTGTGTCTTTCTGCGCGCTGCTACAAGTTGTAATCATGAACGAATTCGCCTTCATCTTTACACTGATCCCTTCATTTCCAAACGTACGGCCATCCGTTTGAGATATCGAAGTATGAGTGATGTATGGGAGTTTGTGGCGTCCCGTTCAACGCTTCTGCGGCCTTACTTTGGGAAATACAAATGTCGGTTCACTATCCCTTTAAGCTGAGACTAGATGCTCCGCCTTCAGCGCGAGATTTCTGCACTTGGTGACACAAGTGTGAAGGCGCAGGTAAGCGAATATAAAGCAGTGCGGAAGTCAGCGAGCTCAGGCTGAAGGCGGAGCTCCTAGTCCTGAAGGCACCCTACCTAGTCACAGCATGAAGTCCCTTTTACACAAACCCCTTTTCGTACGTTACGTTACGAAAAGTCACCGGGAAATCTGTGCTTCGTACTAAGCGTGGGTACCAATTCAAGGAGGTAGTTTGGCACGCGACATTCGAGACACGAATGTTTCGGTCACTTAGACGTAACGTAAGAAAACAGTCCTGTGTGAACAACTTTAAAAAGTTGAAACCAGCTCAAATCCTTACGTTACGACGAGCCTCGTGTCATTGGTTGCCACGGTAACTCACCGTCCTAGCTCGTCGTCACCGAAATATTCGTGTCTCGAATGTCGCGTGCCAGGCTATCTCCTTGAATTGCTAGCCACGCTTAATACGAAGAACAGATTCCCCAGTAACTTTTCATAACGTAACGTAAGAAAACGGGGCAGTGTGGACGAGCCTAAAGGCTGGTTCACACTGCCCCATTTTCTTTCGTTAAGTTACGTTACCTGTAAGTCACCGAAACATTCGTGTCTCGAATGTCGCGTGTCATGCTTTCTCCTTGAACTGGTAGCCTCGCTTAATATGAAGCGCAGAGGTTCCATGACTTCAACGTAATATTTCGTAACGTAACTTAACGTAAGAAAATGGGGCAGTGTGAACTTAGTGTGAACCAGCCTTTAAAGGCTGGTTTTCTTACGTTACGTTACGAAAAGTCACCGGGAAATCTGTGCTCCGTATTAAACGTGGCTACCAATTCAAGGAGATAGCCTGGCACGCGACATTCGAGACACGAATGTTTCGGTGACGACGAGCTAGGTCGGTGAGTTACCGTGGCAACCAAGGACGCAATGCTCGTCGTAACGTAACGTAAGGAGTTGAGCTCGATTCAAATTTTCACACTGCACCGTTTCCTTACGTTACGTCTAAGTCACCGAAACATTCGTGTCTCAAATGTCGCGTGTCAGGCTATCTTCTTGAATTGGTAGCCACGCTTAATACGAAACACAGATTTCCCGGTGACTTTTCGTACCGTAACGTAACAGTGTGAACCAGCCTTTAGGCTGGTTCACACTGGCTCGTTTGAACGGCCCCGTTCACACTGCCCCGGTGACGTCACGTGACCCCACGGGGGTCACGTAAAGTCACCGGGGTCACATCCCCTCACGGGGGTCACGTGACCGCAGAAGGGTCACGTGACCTTACGGTTACGTCGACGGCGACGGTGACGGCGACGCCGCTCAAGCCGGAAGCGGGCACCTAAGAGCTGCGCTCTAAAACGGGTCTGTGTGAACGAGCCTTTAGGTGAACAGCTCGCCTAGATCTTCGGTGAGCAACCCGTGGTCCGAGGTCACCCCGAGCGCCCGACCTGCATGCGCAGCTGCGAACATGCAACTCGTTTGTTCCGCAAACATTCTACGCCATAACTAAAAGGCTACACATAAATCGCGGGTGAACCCCCTTAATGTAAAGGAAAGATGTCACGGTGACCCGAATGTAAGCAGCCGTAAGCTTTTGTAAACTAACACGACATAAGAGAATGGGGCTGTGTGAACGACCCCTAAGGGACGGCTTATATACTCCATAAGCAGGAAAGCTTGAGGTCGCTGCATTGAAATGTTCTCCTGAAGAACGAGCACTCGCGCTAAAAATGCACGTATCAAAACCAAGGGCACCGTCTAGCTCGCGCTTGCATTTTTGGCTGCAGTTTTAACTTAAGTGTGGACAGAGTATAGGCTCTCTTCTTTAAATTCACCGCCACCTTTAAAATTGCGGTGCCGATGACGCCGTCTAGAGGCTTAAAGCTTGAAATACCGGCTGGTTCTGGCAGCTCAGCTATCTTGGTAAGCAAACGGCGTGATATAGGGGTGGTACTTGGCTAGGCTTGGCTATGGTGGGCTACAATAACTTGGCCGGAACTCTACCGGTTGAATCGAGCTGGCTAATGATAGGTCATCACCATGCCTCCTCGAAAGAATGAGGACGGCGACGGTGCGATGCTTTGATTGAGTTTCCAATATGAAGGGAAATACGAGCAGTTTAATGTAGTCTATACCGATAATCTTTCGGCATTTGATAGATGCATCTTGAGTAACAGCACATATACATCTGTATACCCTCCACATGCCATGGAAAAATAGCACACCTAGAGCCTCTAAATTAGCTGCGCTTAGAGTATGGGCACTCCGTTCCCCGACATTGTTGTGGGCGCCGCCATCTTGGTGCTTTTGGAGAGCAGACGTAACTGCCGATTGTCATGATTCAAAACTGCGACTTCCTTAGCATTGATTCGGTGTTGAGAAGCTCATGTATATTGCTTTTATATGTTGCGAACTGTTTAAACATTTGTGAAGGACGGAAAAGCGTTACCTGTGATATCAGATCGACTTTCAAATAACTGGCAACCATGATTTTAAGCCACAATATGGGCGAATGTCGTTACTCTGAAGCGTAGCTTATTTAGTGGCACTAAGCACACCTTGCAGTGATAACTTAATCAAAGCACCTTCACCGGGTTGGAATCGGGCTTTTTGCTGTAGAGGACGTAGCTGTCAGCATAAACGTGTCGATGAGTCTGATACAAAGCCCTTGCGATTCATACCCGCAATTGACTAACTTCCTAAATAAGTACCCTTGCAGAACGTCTGAAGCTTAATAACATTGCAGCCACACTCGCTGCAGCTTCTTGTGGTCATCCCTAATCTACCGCGATTGTTTTTATTCCTAATAAAATTATTTGTTCACACAACGACGACGCAGTGATGGCCAAACAACCGTAGATTTTATAAATTGTAACGCGGGAAAAAGAAGCACTTCAAACTAACTCACGCACGACGTCCGTTTCTACGCCCTTTCGCCCATACCCTTGGCGGTTGCATACCTTGTGTCAGCAAGCAATCGAACAATGTACGGCGTAGAGGGTACATCAATTAAGCGGTGGTATGACTTTAGGCGGAAAAGGTCAGGAGGATGATCGATAAATGGGCGAATGCGTACGACTAAACCCTTTGAATATACCGCTTTGTAAATTACCCAAGCACCAAAGAGAATAATGGGAGCTTTCGTTTACGCGCCGCACGCGCTCGCCTTGCCTGTATAAAAAATTCGAAATAAATATAAAAAAGCGCGTTGAGTGCACAAGAAAAAGTGGCATTTAATTTATATTTATTTTGGTTTTCGAACAGTCACTGCTACAGACGCCAGCACATACTGCGCGTGTATTTACGTTCCCGTCGTTTTCTTTGATTCTTGAGTAATTTGACAAAGTATATATAGGGAGTATTTAGTGGCAACCATAGCTGTGTGCGAAACTGCGAAGCGCGTGCTGACGGCGAGCTTCCAGAGACATTTTGCGACGCGCGTTCCGACCCATTAAGATTTTTAGACTCAGGGGCTTATTAATGTGAAACCGTTCTGGGCATGGGCTCTAAATATCGCTCTCAAATACGGCGTCCGGTGAGTACCCCTATTGGACGGTGGTTTCCGCCACCTAGCCTAAGTGATTTTATTCTCAGATGATAATAGATAGGTTGGCATAGAGTGACTCGCTGTAAAAGAAACCGGAATAATTTGTCACTCCCCGCGAAAAATCTCCCACCTACATCACATTGGCAAAAAAGTGGTATATCCCCCAATTTTTTACATTTCCATTATTTTACTATGAAGCGCAGCTTGGCGTTTTAGAAGATTCAGTTAGCACGGCAGTAGCGCATATCCAACTCAACGATCCGATGAGGCTAAAAAAAAAAAAAAAGCGAAACTAAACGATCAACGTCACAACGTTCGTGGTATTTCTGTAAATCCGTTCTCAACGGCTAAACCAAATAACAACGCCGGTTCCATCGGGATCATGAGATCTTTGTCTGTACGCCGTTGGCGCAGATCTATACTCCGTTTCACGTTAGGGAGTTTCAGGGAACCTTTTTCCGTGCATGCGATTCAATACGATGGGCCCTCCGTTACGAATAGCGCATATGCTATATGCCGCATACGACTCGCGCATGCGCAGTTCGTACCTGAGGGCCCATCGTACCGTATCGGATGTGCAAAAACAGTTCCCTAAAACTCTCTATTAGGGAGTTTTAGGGAACCTTTTTTTGCACATCCGATAACAGTACGACGGGCCCTCCGGTACGAAATGAGCATGTGCTACCGCAGATGACTCCTACATGCGGAGTTCGTAAAGGGAACGCCCATCTTACCGTATTGGACGTGCAAAACCGGTTCCCTAAACCTCTCTACTAAGTCTGACCTCAGCCGAAGCTACGATCCGATGCAGGCAATCACGCAGCGTCCAAAGTGCATTAACATTTGCGTGTTCTTTTTTTTTTTTTTTTGTCACCAATAGAAACAATAACACGCAGTAAAAAAAAAAACGGTCAGCCTTTCCAATCTGGCGAAAAAGGAAGACCAGTGAAGCTGTAGTATAGTGGGAATGAAGTATTTTTAAATGTGAGGATAAAGGTGACATTGGGTAATTGGTTATTTTAACGATTAAAGAATCAGACATATATTGGATGATGCGGGGTTGTTGTTTATTTCCTAACCAGAGTGACTATGGCCCTGTGATTGCTGTGGTACACCGCCATAGCGTGTACGCTGACGGCAGGCACGTTTTTAATGAAGACGAGGTCTATGCACGTCCGATGCCTGGTCATGGGCTCCGTAGGTTCGAGCATAAACAAAGTAAACCACTTCCCTCCTGGCGTGCAATGTCAACGTTAAAGTCACCCGTCACTACAGCAGACGTGTCGTCGCCGAGCATAACCCAGCCGAAGACGTCCATCGTGAATGCATCAATGTCTCACATGGGCGTCGCGGGGCGACGTACGCGACGGTGACCACCGGACCATCGCGCACCTTGACGGAAAGGCTTGAAAGGTTGCCACCATCTATGAGCGACGGTGGCAACCAGATTGGTTCTCTGGTTGCCGCCGTCGCTCATAGATGGCGGTAGCTGTCTAGAGATTTGTGTAGTTTTGTGTTGACATTTGTTTTGTACCGGACACAAAACTGGGGAAACAAGCCCTTAACAAGTTCGCTGTAAAAAAAAAAAAAAAAATAGCAGGACTGCGGCTCATTTACTGTGGGTGTGTGATGGGTTTAGCCGGTTATAGCAAGCGTATTAAGAAGACGGGCGCCGCGACGACGCAATTTCGGCGCTTCTTGATTTCCACCATTTAATCGTAGCGTCGGCTGCCCTCGGGCTTAAGAGTGAAACAAAGTATAGCCTTTGCCTCTCCTCTGACCGATCTTGAAGCCGGTCATCGTTCACGCATACCTCGCCGGAGCACCGCTGGAAGTCGCCTCGTCTCCTGCAAGAATGAAGCCTTCTTCCCGCAATGCTCGGACATAAAAGTGGCGGACTATGACGATACTTTGTTAAACAGGCTAAACTTATCCAGCTAAGTGCGAGACACATGCACGTCAAAACGTTGACCGATGGGACATTTAGGCCGAGAGAGATTCTGACACTTTCCTACGGAAGGCAGGAAACCCCTAGTCCTGTACGTTGAGTAACTGAGGGAGAGGAAGAGACAAGAGGCGCGCGGGGTTGTCAAAGCACCAAACTCTGATTGGATAGATTAGTGGGAAGACGGATATGCTACCTGCCTTTTGTCTCTACCTATTAGAGACTACAACTCACTATTGGTGGCGCCACTCGTTTTCCAAAAATGGCGGTTATAGTGGGTGTCGGAGACAACGTTACTTGATCAACTGAGTTGGCAAACTCCCACGGAAAGCGTGATTCCTCCTCGTACCCATCAGCCAGGCTAACGCTGTTCGGAGCGCCCACCTTCTTACTCGCTGCTGCGCGTCTTGCAACAGCAGTTCGAAACACGGCCATATCGGGGAAGAAGGATGACGCTTCAAGCAGCATTTCCGAATCTAGGAGTTATTAGCGGAAACTGACGTGTGTCAGCGCGTGTTTTAAAAGGGATCCATCTCTCCGTGGGAGTTTGCCAACTGAGTTGATCGAGTAACATTGATCGTATGCAATACTTCCGAACCAATGCAAGCAGCCGTGCAGTTCGCCGAGTGGCCGTAGCGGGAGAAATGGCGGTATTGCGTTAGCCATTAGTCCGGTTCTCGGGACCGAATCAGTGACACTTTTTCAGAGCAGGCTCTATGGCAGTTTCCCAACTCACTTTTTCTAAGTAACGTTGGTCGGAGACGCGTGCCGGTATATCAGTTGCTGACCCTGTCTAGTGTGCTGATTTCACTGAGCCACACAAATTATTCCTGCTTATTGGAGGAAGCTAGGGTGTTATGAGCTCAGGTCACCTTTTTATCATCAAAAACAAAAACGGTGTTTAGCGTAGTATTTACTCCAGGGGGAACGTTTTAGATCTGGAGCGAAACCAAAACTAGCTTTTATATTAGGATTAATTTCACTGTAAAGGTACTTATTTCTGATTTTTTCATAACTAAATATGTGTCTCACAGCGTAATTATTGCTAAAGAGGTTTTTTCCGGAGTCTTTATTTTGTGGCATTCGTGTCCAGTTCAGGCACTCCAAAATATTTTTGAGAGTTCGATGTCCCTTTAAAAACAGGGTCTTTAAAGAGACACTGAAAAATATTCTATGTTACTTTAGAAGTAACAGAATATTATATTTATTGGCTGATATTTGTGTTTCGTTGCTTGTTTTTCTCGCCCAGATAATTGTCATGTGAAACAATGAACTGCAGACCTTTTAATGGGTTTCGAATATTTAGATGATTAATTGCGTGAACATCATTCCCTGCACAAGAATAAACAAATCGGCCCAGCTTTTACAAAATATCACCGCGGTTGATGAGTTGAGAATATGTTCACAGAACGTGTAAATTAGGAAACTGTCCTCTCTGCAAAAACCCAGAAGACAAAATCCGAGTCAGATAGCTGAGGTGTGTGCATTGTTTTAAAACAACGCTTGACACATAGAACTTTATATTACATCCAGTGTTTGACTGTTCGTCTATCTTGATAACAATGTTAAAGCTTACTATACTGTAAGAAAATCAGGCCCTTTGGGAAAGACTATTAAGGTTAAAGGGGTCATAAACTGAATCTTTAGCTGGGATAAATTATTTTAGATTGGGCCTTACCTATTCGCATATCGTATAGTGGGTCAAAAGAAGGGTAGAAAGTCAGAAGCCAGCTTTTCAGTAAAAAACATTTGAAAATATAGCGGACTATTTCGTACCATCTTTCCTTCGAAATCTCGCAGCGTTTTCACTACGACACATCCGCGGTACCCAAAGCACGTCAGCGGTGCCAAAATGACGTCAGCCGAGCCCAGCTCACGCATTGGACACGAGAACCGCGTCACTCGGACGTATGCGCTTGACCACAATCAATTTGTTGACGAATATTTGAATTCGCGTTCATGGCCAATAAGTGTCCTGACAAAACTTATCATCACTTGTGAATGCCGAGTTCTATGGTGTGCTTAAAAAGCACGGTGTAAGC
The DNA here is from genome assembly GCA_013358835.2 of Ixodes persulcatus. NCBI lineage: Eukaryota > Metazoa > Arthropoda > Arachnida > Ixodida > Ixodidae > Ixodes > Ixodes persulcatus. The sequence goes on along the minus strand of JABSTQ010000093.1, from coordinate 251,520 downwards.
TTGGGGTCATCGCACCGGTGCCCTATCATGTCACGACCACGTGACTTCTGAGTTTGCTTTTGAATTGAGGATTACAGTTAAGAAAGAAGTTGAAAAATCGTTTTATGGCCCTTTAAAACGCGTATTTTTGTGATCGTGGCGATAAAAGGAAGTCTACATTGCCGCAGTTTGTATCAATAATAACAATACAATCAAGATATTTCTATACGTAGTTTTTGCAAGCTCATATGTAATCCGTTGCTTATCATATAATTGCAAACGTGCGAACAATATGTCAATCAAAAATGTGTAAATTATCATCACGGGTGCAAATTGCAGCATTTTAATGAACAAGTAATTAAATAAAAATAGTCTAAAATCACAGAAACAATTCAAGTTAATCTGAGAAATTTATGTAAAAATGCATTAATGCTGGGTAAAGCATATGCGGCTATCAATATTGCGATTTATGACAGTCGGCAAAACTTCCGAAGCCGCCACCAATCTTCCAGAACCAAATGCTCATATACTCCCCTATCCCTCAACCCCCCCCCCCCCCCCAAAAAAAAAAAAGAAAAAGAAAACCGTTGTTTTCTAACTACCAATGTTTTTAGAACATTTAGCTTATTTTATTTTTACGCGCTGTCGTTTTGCCAATATCAGCCTTTCCAATTCCAAGGAACGCCTACCCACTTGCACCTCTGCTCACTGCATCACGGTTTGTTGGCGTTGGAAACCAGTGAAAGATTAGTGATTTTTATTATTGCGTATACGTGCAAACGCAAGGACTGTGTGTTTGCTTTAGCGTTGCGTGTTCCACTCTGCGCGTGCGCAGAGCCATACAATTGCGGTTTTGAATTAGAGCATGGCGACGACGCGCATGTGCAGCGTGTAGCACGCAACTCTAACGCAAACGCACAACGTTTGCGTTAGCTTCTATGCGCAGTACTAAAACTCTCTAACAAGGTACAAGTAGGGGGAAAACTTGGGCGAGCTGGTTTTTCATATTAAATAATTAAAAACAGCGAGCACAAGACGAAGGACAAGAGGAGACGTAGACAGAGTGAGCGCTGATTCTCAACTAAACTTTAATGGAAAGCCACACATAAACATCGCCGTGAATAAAAAGGACACGATACTTATCACCTCGTCACTCACTATGACAGTCATACACGTGCCGCCTAAAGTTGCTAGATAAGAGCTTCCTTCAAGTAACGACATTATTTCAAGCGCCGACTGCGTGACGGTACAGGTTTTAGAAAGCGAATGACGGCGCACAGCAGAAGTTCGAACTGAATGCCGCCATTTCGTTCCAGCGGAATGTGCTTTGTCATTTGTATTGGTTGAATTTGCGTGAAAAAGAAGTATCAAGGGAGTTTGTGCCCCCAGCAACGCCATCCTTTTATTAAACAGAGCGAGCTAGTGAGCACTTAAACGCACGTCATATATATGGTAAGCCTCGGCAATCACCCTCGTTGTTTGCTGTCTATAGCCCTCCAGGATGACTGTCTTCTAACATTGGTTTACACCCACATCTCTCACAATAAATGGCGAGATTCCCAAGGGCGATGACCCCATGGAGAGCGTGTGTTCTCTTAGCCTATCATTTATACATCAGTCTGTCTGGCCAATGTACACTCTATTACATGACAGGGGTATCTGATAAATGTGTTGCTTTTCAATAAATGCGTTGCTTTCCAAAAAAGCTCAGTTGAGAGTCGACGCTCTGTCTGTCTACGTCTCCTCTTGTCCTTCGTCTTTTTCGCGCGGTTTTTAGTTCTTTAACACGGTACAATTCCATACCGGCTGCAGCACTATACATTGGGACAGTGAAGACTGTTGTTTGCTTTCGGAAATGACAGTTCTCGAGCCATGATCACGAGCAGTTCCGCCGTGCCCGCTGAACAGGAATACCGGGGGACCCTCCTCACTAGAGCTCTTCTCGTTTCCGCCGTGAGAAGGCTAGCAATCAGCTGGAGACGAGAATTGTATCCCTCCATTTTTTTTTTATTAGAGCGCAGCTTTTATGCTTCGTTCACACTTGCGAACCGGCGGCCGGATCCGCGGGAATTCTTACGCCCGGCGACGAAAGCAGGCAAAATTTCCGGTGGAGAGCAAGATCGCTCTCGGACCAATTTTGACCGCCGGAAAAAGTTTTCTCTCGCCGCAAGCCAATCAGAACGCACGAGGGAAGTGGCGCTTGCTGACGTCAGATCCCCGCTGACGAGCTGCCGACGATGGCAACGAGACGCGCGCGGGCAAGGAGGAGCTTTGGGAGCTCTCGTCAGCTCTCGTCTGTTCGGGAAACTGCGAGACGCTCGCACCGCGCACTCCGCAGGCGGCAACATATGTGAACGGCCCGATCTTTTTTCGGCGAGCGAATCCAGTCGGCGGCGAGTGTGTATTTCGCAAGTGTGAACGAGCCATTAGGCGCTCGTTTCCGGGTTGAGCGGCGTCGCCGTCGGCGTCGGCGTCGCCGTCGGCGTAACTGCGCGTTGCATGCAACGCGCATGCAACGCGTTGCAAGCTAGCGGCGTAACCGCGCGTTGCATGCAATGGCGCAACCGCGCGTTGCATTATGGGTAGTGTCCCACAATGACGTCACGAGGGTTACCCTCGTGTGAGTTCCGAGGGTTACGAGAGTTACTCTCACGAGGGTTACGAAAGTTACCCTCACGAGGTTCGCGAGCGTTACACTCACGAGAGTAGCGAGGGTTAATTACCCTCGAAAGGGTTGCCCTCACGAGGGTCACGAGGATTACTCTCACGAGGGTCATGAGGGTTACCCTAACGAGGGTCACGAGGGTTATGAGAGTTACCCTCACGTAACCCCCCCTGAGGTCACGTGACCTCAGGGAGTCACCTATCCCTCAGTACCCTTGCATCCTCCTCCTCAACAGCTGCGCTCTAATCTGGCGTCACAGGGAATTGTAAACGGCTTTCATGTTTTTTCTTTATTGTGAATACTGTTCATCCCAAGTACAGGGCTTTAACAGGTGTAGGGTAATTCATAATTCATAATTCTGTATTTATTTGTGATGAAGGAGCATATCCACAGAACAACGCAGGTCCGTCAAAGCCTTCAAGGACATGTGGGACTAAACCGAGGTTGCAAAGATATCAAAATAATTATCCCAAAAAAAGAAATAAAAAGGAAAAACATAAAAAAATTGTGCAGTTAACCAGAATTAGCAATAGTTTCAGTTGAAGCTTGGGCTTCCATATCACAAAAAAAAAATGTAAAATTCAATAAAAAAATCAGGTTATGGCACTTAAAAACATCACAGAATCGTTCCTTGAAGAGTTGCACGATGCAGGGCACGTCCAGGTGAAGATTGAGTTTCTCATCGCATGAGAACAGTCACAAAATCAGTCATTAAAACAAAACAGAACAACAAAGATGACGCAGAATTTGGCACAAGCAAAATTGAGTTTTATCACAAATACACCACATTGAGGACGGCACTTTATTTGTATCATTAATAATAACCACAAATAAAAAGCATTATGTGAATCAATCACCTTCGGATTATACACAAAATGCACCAGTCAGAAGACACATACCTAGTGACATTACTAGTGACGACAAAAAGAAAGCAATCAAATGAAATCGAATAAGGGCGTTTGGGAACAAAGAATGCAAAACGTAAAAAACACACTCACACAATTTTTAGATGGATACATCGGGAGAGAGGAGTAGGCGAATCGATTTTCTAAGCTTTTTTCTAGAAGTGAAATCAAGGAAGTTAAAAGGTAAGTAATTAAAAATACGAGAAACGTAGAATGACCGCAGGTTCTTGCCATAACGAGTGAAACATTTGTGGATAAGAAATCGTGAAACCGTTCACAGTTGGCAGGTGTTTTGAAGTCAGAATTCCAGTAGTGACCAAGGACTACCGTTTTCACAAACAGAGATTGAAAGTCGGGCATAGTTGATATTTGAGACATATCCCGAGAGGAAGTAATAAGCCTGCAGTAAACATTACGCAGCATTTTTATTATAATATTATTGACTTCTGCCTGCCATAATCCAGAGCAATTTTCAAAAATGGTGATTCCGTAGCGAAGGGAACGATATGCTAAAGAGTGAACTATGAGTTTCCTGAGATTAAGTGGTAGAAAAGCCTTTATGTTGTACATTAAGCAAGAGGCGTTATTTAACTCAGAACACAGTCTTATTAGGTGTGAATTCCAAGAAAGATCAGAATCAAAAATAATTCCTAAATACTTCACAGTGACTGAGAAAGCGATGGGAGTACAATGGCAGTTGACACAGTGCGACATGTGGAGGAAAAGATGAGTATTTAGGCCAACTACCTTATGGAGATTGTGAAAACATACTAGTTTAGTTTTTGAGACATTGATATCAATAGATTATGGGCAAACAAGTTCATTAGTCATAAAAGAATTTCCTGGAGCATTTCCATTGCCCTTGAATAAGTAAGGTGACTTGTTAACGAAAGAGTAATAATAATAAGAAGCAAAAATCCATGTATTTCTCCATCACAGGAACAAAAAGCTGCATTAATGCAACTAGACGAGTTCTCGGCCCCCTCCCTACAATCAGCAGCAGTGGCAGCTCACAAAGAACATAAACAAAAAAAGGGGAAAAAAAAAAAAAAAAGATAGATACAAGCTCAGTTAACAAAAATAGTGAAATGTACCAGGCCGACAATTAAAATTATGACATTGCAGAATGGAGCAAATTGAACTCTTAAAATTTAATAAAAGAATTATGATTATCACAACAAAATACACATATTCAGAGATATTGCCGCGCGCGCAGCTTGCCAAGCAGGTAGCGCGGGCGTGGCCTAACGGTTATAGCGCCTGCCTCCCACGCGAAAAGCCAGGGTTCGACTCTTGGCCGCGGGGACGCCTTTTTGATGACATCTAATCTAATGTTCTGGTAAATTCGAGGACCGTGTTGCTTGTTCGAGTTCAGAAAGTTCTACACGCCGAACCGTCTACGCCGATTATTCCAGAAGCTCACGCGTGTACATAAGGGACTTCGCGTAGCGTCAGTTTGGCCTCAGCGTTCGATCTTGCTGCTTCGCCGCCTTCGACGCCCGCGACGCTCTCTTGTTATCTTCTGTTTCATTTTTATTTTCGGGCACAAGTTCGCCCCATTAAACGTTCAGTTTACTCAGTTATTATCGCCTCATCACTTGTCATTCGTGACAATATAGAGAGTATGATTGAGCACTGTTGTATAAATTTTGATTACTTATAAGCTTATGGCGAACAGACATAGTAACTAAACATACGTCAATACACTAGAACATTGATCGATCAAAGTCATCAGATTACACGCTTAGAAAAGGATCGTATTTCTTTCGGTGTTGATGCTAGGAGTTTCATATTTTGAGTGTTCAGATAATCAAGTACGTTGGGTAGTACATTCAATAACATCTGCTTACTGCAAGTTGTTCTGCAATTAGGCACTTTCCAGTTTTCTATTTTGCGAGTTGAATATGTCGGCAATCTCTTCGTCACAGACGCTAGTTTGACAAGATGACATATATTGTTTATGAGTTCTGACTTGTAACTTAGGCATAAACGGTATTTATATAAACTATACACATGCAATACGTTCAAACTTTCGAAAAAGAGGTCTGATAGGGTGATCATATGAAATATTACTTATAATTTGTACTATTTTTTTCTCTAGCCATTTAAATTTGCATTATACTCCGTCTCATCTTACGATGGACTAAAGCCCAATGCTACAGTCCGCCGGGTCCAATCACGAGCCTGTTAGAAACCACGTGGTATATTGCTTCGTCGTACGTATCAGTGCGCCAAGACGCGTCATGAGAAGGCGAGTTTTTCGTCTGCTTATCGAGCGCTCGTGGCAACTCCGTCCAACGTTAGCTCCGTCTGCTTGCTACTACTGATGACTAATGAAGGAATTAAATACCGTCTGGAAGCGATGGGGCGAAGAGAACCCGGGATCACAACCAGTGGCCATTAAGAAAAATCTACGGACCGCGTGCGGAAGGGAGATAAGAGAGAGAGAGAGAGAGACAAGGAGTTTGGAAAGGAAGAGATAGTCCAGTAGACTCACTCAGATGGGAGCCGTGCTAACTATCTTTGGGGGAGGGAGGATGGGAGTGAAAGATCAGTAGAAAGAAAGAAGAAAGAAATGAGATTAGGTAGAGGAGATGCGGGTCCGGGTAGGTTTTACGTACACAAGTTGGATTGGATCGGATTGTTCTGGCTAAGGCAAAACGACTTTATGTCAGTGTTGCCTGCGCCCCGTCCAACTTCTCCAAACAGTTGACATGTTTACGAAATATGCAAGAATGTTTATAAAACTAAATACCATGTATCTTTACTTCACCAATATAAGGTAGCGCGCAATCATAACAAAGAACCATACGCGTTAGATCATAGTGCCCTCCGTACTCTGCGTATCGGAATTCCTCTCGCGCACTCTTTCACAATGCGGATGCAAGCTTTTCTGAGGCAGCGCTCCGCCCGCCAGCCTTCGGGCCCTAGTCCATCGTAGGGTGAGACGGAGTATAGTAGTACTTCCCGAGACAAGATGTAAATAGTGCACATGCGAGAAATAAAGAGTCGTAAATTACTAATGTAACACTTTCTGGCAGAATGGAGTTATGACGGCATAATATGCCAACGACACGTGACAACTTTACCAAAATACGATTTGCATGGCCATCCCACGTCATTCGTTCAGTGAATATAATACCAAGCGTTTCGTAGCGGGTCAAAACCTCAATTTTGGTCGAATCCAACACGATATATGTTGTGATAAAGATATTTTTTTTTTATTTTTTGGTTGAAACTAAACAGCCTTGGTTTTATTCACGTTCATTTTTAGCGCGTTAGAGTGACTCCAGCTACCCAGCTCATGGAGAGTTTGATTAGCCATTTGGCAAGTTCAAGACAGCTGTCTCTTTTAAAAATCTTAGGAGAGCACTCAAACATACAACATGAGGACTACAACACAGTAGATATTCAGTGACGTCTACTTATAATAAAGGGGTTTAACTAACATTCAATATATTATCTAGCACTGAATAAAATTAATTCTCTGCAATCAACATCCACTATTTAGCAAAAATATTAGAACTACTATATTTCAGTTCATCTTACACATATTCAGAAGGGCGCTCTCAAATTCATCTAAACAGTCCGATGAGAAAATATTTTGTGGGAGATTACTCCAATCGTTTATAGTTCTAGGGAAAAACGAAAAACTATAAATGTCAATATTATATTTAGGCACTTCAAACTGAAAGGTGTTAACGTATCTCAGTTCTCTCGATACGCGAGGTGTTAATTTAAAATCCGGTGTCAATATTATACAGGTGATGAGAAAGCATAAAGAAAAGCTTTAGTACAGAAATTTTTCGATGGACAGTAAATAAGGTGAGGTTGAGGCTGTTCAGCATATCTGTGACAGAATCAAGTCGCTTGCCTTTGGATAGAATACAGCGCACCGCCTTCCTCTGAACCTTTTCGAATTCACCAATTTTATTTTTTCTCTAGGGGTCCCATACCGATGCAGCGTTCTCCAAGGTTGGCCTGATATACGTTGTGCAGGCCTTTAACTTCCCTTGAGGTGGAGCACAGTTAAGAGTTTGACTTAAAACTCAAAGCTTTTTCATTCCTTTGTGGCATATTTCATTTATGTGCTTACTCCAACTTAAGCCTAGAAACTTTCACACCCAAGTATTTAAAACTATCGACTTCAACCGATGTACTCCGACCAAGCTCGTAAGTAAAGGTAAAGACATCCTTAGTTTTGTTATTTATTCGCGCAAAACAACATTGTTTTTAAGTATTAATTTGCATCTTCTATTTTGAGCACCAATCCTGAATTGCACAACGGATGCACTTAATCTGAGCTGGTCGTTTTTATTTCTGGATTTTGAATATATCAGGCAATCATTCGCAAATAGCCGCACGGTAACCCCTTGGTTTATTTCCGCCGCGATAACGTAAATGTAAATGAAAACAATACTGGTCCGAGTACTCACCCCTGGAGGACACCCGAGTGTACTTCGGATACTATTGAACAGGCACCGTTAACCTCTACATACAGCACCCGATTAGGTAAATACACCCTGATTCACGATATCAGGCTATGATTTACTCCATGCAAAGAAAGTTGATGAAGTAATTCAGTGTGTGGTACTCCATGAAACGCCTAAGAAAGGTCAAGGCATACCGCATCAATCTGTTCTCGCTCATTAGAAGAAGTGGCTAAATCGTCAAATGTTTCCGTGAGCTGCGTGACCGTCGACAGTTCCTGGCGAAACCCATGTTGGTTATATTGAAAAATGTTAAAGGATTAGAAATACTTGTATGATGCTTTAGAAATAATATACTCAAATAACTTGCATTCTATGGACGTTAACGATACGGAGCGGTTGTTTTCAATATAATTCTTGCTCGCGTTTTTACGAATTGGTACGACCCTCGCACTGCGCCAATCGGGGGTTACATGGTGTTGTTTTAAGGATGTTTGAAAAATAAGGGTGAGATATTTTGAAACCCATTCTGCTAATCCTTTTACAAACTCGTTTGATATTTTGTCTGGCCCTGTTGACTTCTTTACGGCTAAGTTTAACTGTAATGAAAACACTCCCTCTTCGGTGATTATTATATCATCCACAAAGTACTACTTGTCACATTGAAGCTCAAGTCCTCTATAGCACCTCCTATCAGTGTTGGACAAAATACTCGATAAAAGTATTTAAGTTAAGTTACTAAATACCTGCTTCATAAAGTATTTAAAATTATCCTCAAGGTACTTTCACTGTAAAGTATCTTGAATAGAGTACAAATGCTTAGAAATGTAGCTCACTTACTTTTGAAGATACTTCCGCATTGCCTAAATTGCATCGACGTCAGTAACAAACACAATAATACAGCTGCGGAAACCTGGTTTGCCAGAATGGTTTATTATCACGAAAAAACACAAAACAGAAAAAAGAAGTAGCGTAGGGCTATTTTACGCAGTCCAACTATAAGGAGCAGGATATTGTCACGAATGACAAATGATGAGGCAGCGAATAACTGAAGAAACTAAACGTCCAATGGGGCGAAATTGTGCCCAACACAAAACAAAGAAAGGCTAGGGTAGCAGGCGTTGATGTCGGCGAAACAGCAGGATCGAGCGCTGGGGCGAGACATACTCCGGATTGGCACTCGGAGTACCTTTTTTACCCGCGTGGGTTTCTGGAACATTCGGCGTAGAAAGTTCGGCGCGTAGAACATTCGTAACTCGATCAGACGACAAGGTTCTCGAGCTTACGAGAATGTCAAGTTCAAAGAATAGATAAAAAAGGAGCCCGCTCCCTGGTATCAAACCGGGAGCCTCCGCGCGAGAACCAAGCGCGGCAACCATTCGGCCACGCGCCCCAGTCTCAGGTTTATTCAACATGGTTAACATTCACCAGCTCGCCTGCACCCTTACTATATTATCTCTGATCACTGATAGATGTTTCAGAATATTTCTGCGACAACAAGAAAGAGGTCGCTTTAGCTATTGGGGAGGAGATCAGACCGCGACGCCCCAAGCGGTTAATTTTAGAACTACATGGATGGGGACAACAAATACAATGACTCTGCGCTCGGCTTACTTAATCGAACGCTGCGTCAGCGTTCGACTGGGGTTTGTGTTCTTCCGTGAGGGGAAGGAGGGGCTCTTTTGTTACCACTCCGACCTGCATGAACAATGCAGCATGCAAAGTGCCCTGCTCAGCACAAAAGCCCAAGTGGGTCAAGCTCGCATCCTTTGACGACTGCTTTCGGGAGAGATCCGGCACTTAACGTTAATTTTTTCGTTACTTCACTAATTATTGGTATTTTTACATTACACTGTGCCCCGCGTTCTATTAAACAAGATGTCATAAACATGCCCACAACGCTTGTGGGCATGTGCACTGGCTTTGTGTTGGGTAAATACATAGGTGTGGGGGTGACAAACGGGTCAGAGCGCCTCGCAAATAGTGACATCGCTGAATATCACGTCCTGCGGCGCACCTTAGACGCATCGTTTAACTACAATTCATATTTCCTATAATGGGAGTTCACTATAAACGAACTTTGGATACGGATATGAGTGAATGGATAACAAAGAGAACCCACATAATAGCCACGGCAGTGGCCGCACCTTCTTCAAGTAGGTTGCTTTTACAAGGGCACTCAAGGCTGAGTTACACTTTGTTGGCATTTTAAGAGGTTATCCTGCTCGTAGTTTGTTTCCTGGCCTGTTCTCTGCTTATCACAGACAGTGTTCGCGAGAGCAATAAGTTACGGGCTGACGACAAAAAAAAGAAGAAACAAAAGAAAACCTTGACGTTTTGCCGTAGCGGGGTGAAAATTGAAATATACAAAAAGCAAAACAAAAAATGTATGTTTTTTTTGTGTCCACTTATTATTTTATTTTATTTATTATTTTCTTGGCAATCAAGTCGGCATTGTTGTCATAGGTCGTTTCCCGGCCTGCGTTGCGCCTCAGGGTGGCATCCCAGGTAGCACGCCAGAGCAATGCCCAACTTGGGCAAAGGTCTGGCAAACATAAGGGCCCAACTTTGGCGCAGTTAGGTTTTTGGACCATGGCAATCATCAGTGCCAAAGTGCGGTGCCTGACTATTGCCTTAGTTTGGCGATCCTAGGGCATGCCAAAGTTTGGCTCTTCTCTGGTGCGCCAGAGGAGCGCCAAAGTTGGTGCCATACTTGAGCCATAACTGCCAAAGCCACGCTGAATTTGGGTATTTCGGACATGCCAAGTTTGGCCTTTCTCTGGTCCGCCACAGTTCTGCCAAAGTGCCGGAATTGAACCATAACTGCCAGAACAACGCCTAATTTGGGCATTTCGGCCACACCAAGTTTGGCTTTTCTCTGGTGTGCCACAGTTGTGCCAAAGTAAGTGTCAGTCTTGAGCCATAACTGCCAAAGCAACGCCTAATTTGGGTATTTCGGCCACGCCGAGTTTGGCTTTTCTCTGCTCCGCCACAGTTGTGCCAAATTAAGTGCCAGACTTGAGCCATAACTGCCAAAGCAATGCCTAATTTGGGTATTTCGGACATGCCAAGTTTGGATTTTCTCTGGTCCGCCACAGTTCTGCCAAAGTAAGTGCCAGACTTGAACCCTAACTGCCAAAGCAACGCCTAATATGGGTATTTCGGTCACGCCGAGTTTGGCTTTTCTCTGCTCCGCCACAGTTGTGCCAAATTAAGTGCCAGACTTGAGCCATAACTGCCAAAGCAATGCCTAATTTGGTTATTTCAGACATGCCAAGTTTGGATTTTCTCTGGTCCGCCACAGTTCTGCCAAAGTAAGTGCCAGACTTGAGCCCTAACTGCCACAGAAACGCCTAATTCGGGTATTTCGGCCACGCCGAGTTTGGCTTTTCTCTGGTCTGCCAAAATTGTGCCAAAGTAAGTGCCAGACTTGAGCCATAACTGCCAAAACAATGCCTAGTTTGGGTATTTCGGACATGCCAAGTTTGGCTTTTCTCTGGTGCGCCACGGTTCTGCCAAAGTAAGTGTCAGACTTGAGCCATAACTGCCGCAGTAAATCTTAATTTGGCGATTCGGGGCATGCCGAAGTTTGGCTCTTCTCTGGCTACCCACTGAAGTGCCAAATAAGTTCCAAAAGTGGCAAAGAAAGCCGAGAGGCCTGCCCGAGTTTGGAATATCTCTGGTGTGTCACAGAAGTGCTCTTTCACGCGCCCCAGAAGAGAATTAAACTAAATAAGCGTTGGGAACACGATGGTCAGATGTCATCACCTCCGTTCCCAAGCGGCACGGCAATACTTTGCATTATCGTGCCAATACCGGCCGAAAGTCGGTTCCAATATTGCTCAAATGTCCAGTTTTGCACCACCGTTTGATATTCGGCAGGTATTGCCGTACAGCCGTTTTGCCCCGGCCTAGCGTTCGCGCAATATTGTGCGAATACTCTACGATGCGTCTGCTCAGTATTGGCCGAACGTCGTGCAAGTATCTGTACGTTGCATATCATTTGCTGCATATCCAATCACATATACGGACAAGCAAAATTTTTTTCGATCACTCCCAGACATTTATTAAACCACTATCATTACACACAGTGTATTCTCGAAATATTTACAAAGGTCACAGTTCTCTGTAAAACGAAAAGCAAATTATAAAAATAAAACATAACACTGTCCTCATGCCAAACAAAACTCATCACACAAAAAACCGCGGAGATTGAGAGGAAATCAGGACTACTATCAGAAGCACGCTTGCAGTGTACTTACTAATAAAAGAGCGATATCATGTAATCCTTGATAGATGCATAATCCATCCCAGGCACCCCACAAACACACTCGAGAAGGAAGGTTACGCTCATTCAACTGACGTCTCGTCGTCGGCGAAGAGCAGTTTTTGTCGAAGCGTATCCAACAAACACATCACAAGAATTCCATGAACTCCGGTGAAAAAAAAAAATAGCTATTACCGAAAAATTGGCATGGACGTATTCCGGCCGTTTACGACGAAAACACACGGCCGCGTCTGCAACGCACGAAAGCAACAGAACACTGAAGAGCGCATTTCAAAAACCGGACCTACGTGGCCCGCCTATTTATCACTAGGCAAACGGCGAAAACAACAGCCCCAGAGAATCCATCAGCGTGACAAAATGAGTCACGCGAAAAAATTTTCGTCCAAACGTTTTTGTCTTACGCGTCCTACGCAGAGAGGTCACGCGTTTCGCTCCACCCTTTTGATTTGCTTAAAGCGGCTGTCGCGCTCGCTGACAGCCACACGAAGACACAAAAGCAGGTGGGGAGGATTTGCAAAAGGCGAGGTGGAAGGGGCATCAACAACGCAGCTAAGCTCCCTCTGCATTTTCGACGCTTTAGAGTAAAAAAAAAACAAAAAGAAAACGAGGACTACTTATTAAAAAAAACTGCTGTACAGCCAAAGCTACAGGGGAGAGAGTGTATCCCGACCTGTTCAACAGTAGGGAAATAAGGAACGGGGGAATCCCAGCCCTTCTCTGGAATGAAATTGAATCGAATGAAAGGAAAGGCCGCTTCTGCCGGTGACCTTGTCGCCTTGCCTAGTCTGTCAGCGTTCGGCTTCCATTGTGGGCCTCGGAAAGATAATCTCATTTCTTGAGAGCGAAATGGAAGGGGTGCTTATGTTTTGCGGGCTTGTCGCCACCCGATAGGCCTCAATTATTTCTCTCCCGACTCGCTCGCAGTGGCCTCCCATGGCTGTCGTGCCGGCGAAATTAGAAGCGCAGCCGGGACATTTTCTCCCGTGAATGACGATCGGGTGCTGAGAATCCGAAGCAGCTTTTTCGGCGTCCATTTGATGTTCTCGGAGTCGGTCGTTGAAGCATCGCCCCGTTTGCCCGATGTACCTGGCCCCGCAGGACAGGGGGATCGCGTACACTTCCTCCGCTTCCTCTCCTTCCCCCAAGATTTCCCTTTCCCGTAGTCCCACGGAGCGGGCGGGCTTTGAGCTTGAAGCCGAAAATAAAGGTTGCTGAAGTTGAAAGATTGTCTTGTATGTATCGTCCCTTATGTGTCTCCACTTTCTAAATGTTTCAAAAAGTGCCAACACGCTAAAATAGAACAAGTTCCGAGATTTCATTTTAATTTCCCAAGTGTGATGCGGGAGCGGAGCCACGGAGCCCCGGTCGTTTCCGCTCTTTGTTATCGCTAGAATTTGACAGTGCTCAATGACAATGCAAGACACGCACAGAACCACGCTCGCTTTTGCAATGCGCCGCCTGATAATAATATCTGTTGAGGAGACGTACGCACATCAGTCTCGCGCAGCGCTAGCTCGATGGCAGCACTTCCTGTAAAGGCGCATTCACACCGAGGATGTAAGCAGTCGCGCGATGCGACTAAATCGCATCGCAAAAATGACCGTTATGTTGGGCATGTCTTTAATATGCTAAAAGGTGACACCTAATACAATACTTACCCTAATATTAACGCCGCGTATCCTTAAACCAGTTAACAAAGGCTTATATCAGTTTGTTGAAAGGACGGAATCAAACATGGCTATGGAATGAAAATCTAATTTGGTTTACACCTATTATTCTTTAGAGTGCAGCTCTTAGGCGCCCGCTTACGGGTTGAGCGGCATCGCCGTCGCAGTCGTCGTCGGCGTAACTGCGCGTTGCATTATGGGAAACGTGCGATAATGCAACGCGCGGGTCTCATTCGTGACTCGAGCATTGCATTATGGGACGTTTCCCATAATGAAGTCACGCGTTACGTCACGAGGGTCATGAGTGACGTCCCGAGGGTCCCGCGCGTTCCATTATGGGAAGCGTCCCATGATGCAGCACGCAGTCCGAGACGGCGACGCCAACGTCGCCGTCGGCGTAAATGCGCGTTACGTTATGAAAAACGTCCCATAATGCAACGCCCTACTTATTAGTGACCCGCGCATTGCATTATGGGAAGCGTCCCATGATGCAGCACGCAGTCGGCGACGGCGACGCCAACGTCGCCGTCGGCGTAACCGCTCGTTGCGTCATGGAAAACGTCCTATAATGCAAAGTGCCGTCTCATTCGTGACCTGCGCATTGCATTATGGGACGTTTCGTATAATGATGTCACACTTGACGTCACGTGTGACGTCACGAGGGTCCCGCGCGTTGGGCTATAGGAAACGTCCCATGATGCAACGCGCGGCTCGGCGACGTCGTCGGCATAATTGCGCGTTGCATTATGGAAAACGTCGCATAATGCAACGCGCGGGTATCACTCGTGACCCGCGCGTTGCGTTATGGGACGTTTCCGATAATAACGTCACACGTGACGTCACGTGTGACGTCACGAAGGTCCCGCGCGTTTCATTATGGGAAACGTCCCATGATGCTACGCACGGGTGACTCGCGACCCGCGCGTCGCATTGTGGTGGCGAAACTTGCTTTCGATAAGTTGTGCATTCTTACTGCGGCACTGCGCTTCCATAAAAATTTCTACGTGTTCTCAACGGAAAGTCTCACGGCTTACACAGGGTTTTAAAAAGCAGCTTCGGCGAGCGACTGAAAACGAGAAGAAAATTGACCGCATCTCCACGTGGTGAATAATGTTGCTTGGGGCGAAGCTCTGGTGGTGCTTGTCTGCGTAGACGCCGAGCCGCAGCATGCCAAGCCTTTTCATTCATATCAGTAGGAGAATGTGTGGTTTCATTCTTTTTCTTTTTTTAAGAAGACATGGGATGGCATCTCAGAACCCCCTACTCTTTTTTTTTCTTCTTTTTCTTTTTCATAACTTTTTTCTTTTTTTTTCCAATTTTTTTTGCCCTACACGAGCACGTGAGCATGTGCTCACGTGCTCGTGAGCACGTGATCTCACGAGCAGAAGCACGAGCACCTGACGCCGGGCCTATGGCGGACGGACATACGGACATGGCTAGCCCCTAAGGAGCTTCGCCCCTAAAAACAAAACAAAACTTAGATGGTCACTCTGGCGAGCGCGATGAGCGAGTCCAACGCCTTCGTTGGTGAGTCGCTTCTCAAAAACTCTCGCTCCGAACGCCGTTGATTGGCTCAGCCTCTCCGCGACTAGATCGCATCGCAAAACGTCGGGTCAGCAAGCGACTGCTCAAATCGCGTCGCTTTTTCCTGCGATGGTCGCTTTTGCGATGAACGTTATCGCACGTCAAGATCGCATCGCCGGTGTGAACGCGCCTTAATGTCGAACCAGACTCACGGCGCGTCCCGATATTGTTTTTTGTACCTACGCGCGAGTACAACATCCGGCACAATTTGCGTTTGCAAAGCCTGGTTCAGCCGCGTCAAAACGTTCAGCCAACCTTTGGACTGGAGAAATCAAGAGACACTCAAAATAAGATAAAGTGGCAAGCCGAATAAAACTTGATTTCAATATTTAATTAAGATGAAGACCACCCGCGTACATCAAACACCTCATCAGTCGAACTCCAAGGCAGTAAGCCTAGTTCTGGTACTTGTTTGGCAACTTTGGCCCGTAGCTGCCAGATGACAGCTGAACTATTGGGAAACGAAGCCTAACTTTGGCACTTGTTTGGCGACTTTTGACCGTAGCTGCCAGATAACAGCCGAACTATCGGGAAGCGAAGCCTAACTTTGGCACTTGTTTGGCGACTTTGGCCCGTAGCTGCCAGATGACAGCCGAACTATCGAGAAGCGAAGCCTAACTTTAGCTCTTGTTTGGCGACTTGGGCCCAAAGATGCCAGATGTCAACCGAACTACAAGATAGTAAGCCTAACTCTGGCACATCTGTGGCGATTTTGGCCCGAAGGTGCCAGATGACAGCCGAACTATCAAAAAGTGAAGCCTAACTTTGGCATTAGTTTGGCGATTTTGGCCCAGAAATGCCAAATATCTGCAGAACTACCGGGCAGTAAGCCTAACTCTGACATTTGTTAGGCGATTTAGGCCCAAAGATGCCAGATGATAGCCGAACTACCAGGCAGTGAAGCCTAAGTTTGGCATTTGTTCGGCGAATTAGGGCCAAAATACCCAGACTGTTGCCAAGGGAGGTCAGGTTTGGCTCTACCTTGGCTTCTTCGGGCTTTTCAATGCCCTAAAATCCCAGACAAAAGCCAAGTTTTTGCCCAGAACTCGGTGCTACCTGGGATCTTTACTTCTTTAAAACCACACCTTTCGTTTGAGGATTTTTTTGGGGGGAAACTCTTTGGAAACAAAAGCCGCATTTGGGGAGGTGAGGGGAAACCCTCATTGTACGAACTTTGCGCTGAAATATGAGTCACAATCGGCAAAAAAGCGATCTTTTCACGAGCTCAGTCTAGGTCACCCTAGCTTATCAGAGCTAGCAACAGGATTTGTTTGTTCGAAACAATATTCACGTTTGCTCGTGCAACGCCCACTCCACTTCATACCGAAAAACTCGGAAAATGGCGGAATGTGAAAAATGTATTTAAGATAATGAGTACAAGATACTCAGAATTGTAATTAAAATATAGTATCAAATACTCTTGATCAAACGTATTTGCAAGATACCAAGATACTCCAAAAAGTATTGAAATACAGTATCTTGAGTAGAGTATTTGAGATAGGCACAAGTATGCCCTGTATTGACAAACACACTATGGAACATAATTATTAAACCTATCTGCGATATCTCTTAGATCGGTCACAATTTCATTGTTTTCAATGATAAAGTCTAATCGTTCTTTCCGAGGTTTTGACTGACGCCAAAATTTGTCGGGTGAATTGTTCATAAAATTCGGCAGAGTTTTAGAAAAATAACATCCCCTCGCTGAATTCAGCTTTTGAGTTAGAAGACATAAAATATCTAGGAACTGTTCCTCGTTTTCTTTTCAATTACGACGTTTACGTTTTATTTTGCGCTTGAGTTGTACGATTCCTTGGGCTACCCATGAGTTCGATTATTTCCTGATTTCTTCTGTTTGGTTATGAAATGTTCTCGATGCTCTTCCTGGGAGCGGGGCGTCTTCCGGGCTTATATAGTGTGACAGAAATGAACATGTTCGATCTAAAATGAACCGTTAAAGTCGGCGCCTGCATTTAGCAAATCTAAACATTTCGTCAACGGTGTATTTCAAAGGTCGGTTTTACCCTCTAAAACTACAAAGTCTAGCCTCATTTCTGTAAAACATAGGGCCAAAAAATTGGTCAGGGTCAACGGCGGACGGCGACACAGACTACCGAGTCGCGTGGCGGGGTGCGTTTGGCGCACGTATTGATAAATGGCGCTTTCTCCTTATCCAGACAGCTCACGACGACTGGGGTGTAATAAAACGAACACAATATTTTTGTGATATGTACATTCGGTTTAAAAATAAATTCGGGCAATACAGACAAAACTCAAGAAACAATAAAAAAAACGCAGTTGCATGACCAATGGCTTTTGCTGCCGACGGATTTCGTCTGCGTGTCGTCTGTTTGCTTTCGCTGGACGGCTATACCTTCAGACGCTTCAAATTCGACGAATAATTTAGTAGCTATGTGCAGCCGCCGATTTTTACGGTCCATTTTACAGCGAGACCGGTAACTTAAGACACCCTACAGTTTATTCAGTCGATGATTTGATGGATGATTTTTTGCATTTTTAGGGTCTTAATAGTCCCCTTTAGCATCAAATCCCGACTTTGAGGTATTTGAACGTGGGACATGCACGCTTGCTCAGCTAGAATCTCACAATTTCACGCATCAAATGACTTCCCAGAAGACTTCTCGGCTGTGCGTGCACTGTTACTTTGCAGTAGGGAGGTTGTTTTGAGGTAAGTAGAAAATTCCAGCGCCTAGAACACTGCTCAGACCATCGCTCGGAAGTTTTCGAACGCCGGCCAAACACTTGCTTTTGGGACAAGCCGCTTGCTTCCGGTGGCTTCAAGCTTGTTATATCCATGCGCCATGCAGTACCCTAGTGATTGATCAGTGAATGTACCCAAGAATCTTGTGTGAAAAAAAAAAAAAAACATTTTTCAGCCTTTCCATTTTGCTGAAGAAGGAAGACCAGCAAAGCTGTACTATGGTGGGAATGAAGTAATTACCGGCAGCAAGTCGGCAAGCCAGAGTGGAAAGACTGGAAAGGTTGCCGCAGTCGCTCACAGATGGCGGTAGCTGTCGGGAGTGTTGTGTCGACATTTATTTGCTGGCGGACACGATCCTGGGGAAACTAGCCCTTAACAGCTCCGCTGTAAAATTAGCAATAGAACGAACGAAATAGACAATGTGCAAAACCGAGGCGCCCCTAGCGGATCAGGTGTATTCTGGGAAATATTTGTCAACGAAGATTTGTTTTTCAGTTTCATCTACCGTACCGCAACCAGCCGCAAGCTTACACCGTGGATCTGCACCACGCCCCCCAACGCAGCGTACCTCACCGAGTCTTTGTAGGTTGACCTACGTGTGCATGTGATATGCAGGAAATATACTTATCTTCTCGTGACTTTATCAGACGGTACCTGGTTCAAGGAGAGGCAAGCCATGTCGCTTCAGCGAGACTAAACTTAATGTCTATACGCGTAAACTGATCTACGCACCGATTCTTTGTGGATGATCGCTTTCAACTTTGACAAATTTGAAGGAGGGCCTGCACCAAGATTAGCTACGGGCTTTTACAGTGTCTTTATGTCGCGTTTTATTCATCGTTCTTAAGCCATCTTCTTTCACTTTTATTGTCCCGTTTAATTTGGCCAATAGCTGCCACATTGTACTAGGTCAGTAAAAGTCACATGGCTGATGGACGTCTCTAACTGGCCACATCTCTGCTGGCAAGCCCATGCCGAAACACTACACCTTACTTTGAATGTCACTTTTTGTGTACAATGCTAGCGCAGGCCAGGTTTTGAACCCGACTGCGTGAAAATGCGCTAAAACGTAAATGTTGGAGTGCATATATTCGTGGCAGTATACGTTGACGGGGAAGACGCACTTTTCCTAGAACTTTTCTTTCAACGGGAGTTTCGAATATGAAAGAAATGTATTATGAGCGGTTTTACAGTGTGCGATTTTATACTGTCGAAGTTTGCGTTAGTGTTTTTCTCTTTCTCTCGAGTAAGCTTATGTTCATCTTTACTCTATTTACATGTACGTCCAGGGGATACGGTTCATTCGTCACATGCACACTCGTCACAGGACGATTCGTCACAGGACGATTCGTCACACAGGAACATTCGTCATAGGATGACTCGTCACGCGGCCAACCGGTCCCACAATAGTTCGTCCCCCCAAAAATGTATTGTTCAATTTGTTTCGGGCGGACAAAGTGGCTCAGCTCATATCTTAGCGTGTGTTTGGCTTCTGAAAGGCGAAGAATTTGTACCAAGCGCTTTAGCTTCTGGTTTGGTCCCGAACATTGAATGTTGGTTCGGCCTCACAAAGTGGGTCACCCCTTACCTTAGCATGTCTTTCGCTTCTCAAGGTCAAAGAATTTGTAACAGACGTTTTAGCTTCTGGGTCCGTCCCGAACGGGGAATGCGGAGGCCCTATAAGAGCGACTATTTTTGAACTCGGACTACATTCAAAATAATGGAGGTCATCGCAACAAAGAGAGGTAGAGCCATGATGTTGCACGAGGGGTATTCGTACACATTCAGCAGAAAGAATTCTTATACTTATTGATTTTGTTGAATAGGTGTATGCAAGACAAAAGTAAAAACTGATTTGGCTGCCAGTTGGATTATTGCTCGTTCAACCCAGCAACTGAGATCAACCTGCTGAAGACTCGTAATATAATGAAAGTAAAAGTGGAGGAGTATTGTAAGATTAGTTTTCCTAACCATTGGTTTATGTGACAGTGGGAAGTCGTGAAACTCCTCATCAGGGAATGTGGGCAGTTGTTGAAATTTGCGATTTACTATCGTCCGCTGCCCGATCGATGTGACCAGTTGCCCGCATGACGAGTCACCCTGTGACGAATGTTCCTATGTGACGAATCGTCCTGTGACAAATCGTCCTGTGACGAGTGCGCATGTGACGAATCGTCCTCATCCCTACGTCCAGTACGTTTGCGATGGGTAGGCTTGAGGCAATCCACGTTATTGACGCAGGGCTGGCTGGGCCGGATAAAATAAAACAAAAGTACGATGTTCTCTTTTTTTTGCGAGTGTTCCATTTGATATACCCCAGGAGATGCAGCGCAAAGTAAGAAAAGTAGCTGTGAACCGTCGGCGGTAATGAATCGTCCATTCCTTCATATCACGGATCCGCCCCTCCCTCCCCCACATCGCCCCGAAACCTGATTGGAATGTCTGTACGACCCTTTCCTCTATGTGGACTCTTCCCGAATAAATAGCTGATCTCGCTTTCGGTACCCGTTTGTTGCATCGTTCCTTCACCTAATGGACCTTTTGTACAAACATCGATTCGAGAGTAAATGGATCTAGTACCCTCTCTTTCTTCCTTCTGGCCGAGCAGAAAGGGAAGATGGCTTCTTTGTGTCGACATCGGGACAGAAGATAACCCACGATGGGGACAAACTTTGTGGTGGCTTGGGCAAAGCGGCTCAATGGGTGAACAGGATGTAGCTGAGGTTTTGGATGTCGAACGGGTAGGAGAGGCCTTGCGCGCGCGTTGATTTTTTTGTCACTTAGTCTCGAACCTAGTCGCCTGTCTAGGTGACAGCATATATTCGCCAAAAGATGGATTGTCGTTTCAGTATTATTTCTTTTTCGGAACTGTGGTGTTCGAAAAATTTGTATTTCCCACAAACTCATCGAGGTCTCGACCGTGACGGAATACAACCCGTGTCGGACGCAGTCGCTCGCCGAAGGGCAGCGTTCCTTCTTGTCGACTTTGATATGCTGTTCTGTTTTACATAGTACTGAAATAAACGCCGCACGAATTATCTTTGGTTGATGGCACGCACACTTTATTTCACGAGGATACGTTTCTCGCGGAGGTGATAGGGGAAGAAATGTAGACAGGTCGACACGAAGAGAGCTGCGATCTTAGCAGCTGCTAGATCACGCTAAAAAACTTCCAAGATCACGTCTATTCATTTCCCGTCCAACCTACTCGTGACGTAACAAATGACACGATGAAAGTTGCCGTAACTTAGCATGCCAGTGGTAAATCGCCACTTGTTGTAGTCCTGGGATGAATCAGCTGCGGAAACCTCTCGCAGCAGCAAGCTTTTTCTGTTCGTGTGTGCGTGTTTTGTCTGAATTGTCCTGTCTATATAGTTTTTTTTTTTTTTTTTTTTTCAAGACTACATTGCAGAAGCGTGCGGTTCTAGATTCGGTTTTGGGCGCTTGTTGTCTTTTGTGTTTTGTTCAGAACGTCCCGACCATGTACAATGGTGAACTTTTGGGGTATAGAAGGTCTTTGTGGTTGTACTAGGAAGGGAAAAGCGTATCGGTGTGCGTTGCGGCGACCTTGGGAGGGGGCTATAAAACCTGTAAACGGAATAAAATTCGTTAGCTGAGTTTGAGACGTTTGTTTGCCCCTTATTTCAGTGTCTTCTTACACTTTCTCTTTCAAGTTTCCTTCTCAGTCTCAGAATTTTAACATCATGATGAACATGCATCAGCTCGCCTGCAACTTGTCAATTTTTTCGTTAAAGTTTTCATCCACCACGGACAAGCGCAATACGTGCTAGCTTTTGTCTTGCGAACAAAAGCTAAGACGTATCGCGGCGTGCTTGCTTTTTTTTCGTTAGACAAAAGCTAGCATGCCACGATACGTGAATCGCTATTTTGTTGAACTAGGGTTACCTGCGCTGGCCTCCGGAGCTCTGCTATTTCTCCGCTAGCAACACGCATGCGCAGTAGTCGGGTCGCTCTATTAGCATAAGGCTTAGCGGGAGAACAAGAACGATCTACTAAAACATTGTTGTAATGCATATGATAGACTGTGCATAGTGCAACAGCAATGAACACCATTATTGTTAATGCGATCTTAATTGGGCGCACCATTTTAAGGGTTCAAAATATGCAAAAAGCCACCAAGCACTCAAGTTACCGTCCCTGCCGTTACCGTGATATATTTTTTGCAATCTTGCCGCCTGTGTACATTTTTCAACATACGTTTTCCAACATAACATACACTGCATTTTGTTTTTTTGAGAGGACATTCTTTGTCGAAATTTTATGTGAACTGTGTTGGCTACGAAAGATAAAAGGGGCGTAAAGTGACCAAACAAAACAAATATGAAGAAAAGAAAACCGGCCATAATTCAAGCCGTGATCTTTATACATTACTGGCAGACATGTACACGTTACCCAAGAAAAAGTAACTAAATACCGTTACTCGTTACTCGCTCAAAAAGTAACTAAATACGTTACTCGTTACCGATTCTCAAAAGGAACGCGTGAGTTACCTCAAAAGTAACGAGTTACTTTCCACGTTACTTTGACGACCAAATACACAACTGTTTTTGTTTCATGATTTATTGTTTTCTTTTTAGTAGTCATTGCCCTTCAGCAGCAGCTGCCTGTAGAAGTTTTCATCAGTTATGTTTCCCCGCTTCCTTGAACATACATCTCCGGCGACGCTGAGGAGTCGTTCTACCGACGCGCTCGAAGGAACGGCAGTGTTGTGCTTCAGGAAGAGCTGGTGAATCTTCGAGAACTGCGCCTTCATTGAGGACAGCGGGTAATGGGTTATGTGCCTCCCCGTGTTTGCAACCTCCGGGTTTACATTCGGTCCGTACCCGTTTCTAGAAGGTTCAACCAACAAACCTGATTGTGCTCGCTGGGTGAAGGACATTCCCAGCTGTAGAGTTCAGTACAGCAAAGTTTATCGCTGGACACGTCAGTCGAACCGTTCGACTGACGTGTTTAGCGATATACGTTGCTGTACTGTCATACTGGTTAGTTGTTTTTCGGGTTGCCCATCTGCCTTTGTCACAATAGACGCATACTCAGGTTAGAATAAAAACAAGGCCGTTTAAGCGGTGTTGTACACGTTACTCCTCAAAAGTAACGAGATACCGTTACTCGTTACTTGGCCTTCAAAGTAACTAAATACCGTTACTCGTTCCTTTTCTAAAAAAGTAACTAAATACGTTACTCGTTACCGAAAATAGTAACTAGGTACAAGTAACTCGTTACTTGTAACGCGTTACGTACATGTATGATTACTTGTAAATACAAAAAAAAATAAGAACAAAATTTGTTTAGAGCATGAGATAAAATGCATTTCACATATTGTAGGTGAAAGAAAAACGTTCACCGATTTTTAAACAAAAAAAAACATTTGGAATTGAACTTTTCTTGTGAAAAAGCTTGCCGTGTGTGTTTTTAACACGCTTAGTGCCACTGAACGTCGCACGCGAAGGAAATACTGCATCTAGCAATAAACTGTGACTTTAAAGCTTGACCGTCTCCTTGCTTCTAACATTCAGCCTGTGGTTTCATGCTGAGAAGAAAGCTTTCATCAGCATCTGCTGATGGCGTAGATAGCTGTTCGTGTAAACGCATTCTGTTTTCAGATAATGTAGCAGCCATTAGCTCATCCAAATCTATTTTTATTTTTTTATGAGTTGGTTTCACCCATTCTTTATATCTAAGGTGACACTGGCAGAGATGTATAAGGGTCTTGGTTGGTCGCCGGGAGGAAAGTTGTCATGGTCACCTTGGGACATTTGCGGTTCTACGTCCTGCTCGTGCTCACTGTGTAGGGGCAAAGATGTGTGGCTTTGTTTTAATCAGCTACCTTGGGCATGACGTTCATATAGTAAACTACAGAAATGTATTCATGTAAGGCGCCAAGCACACAGGAAAATATAGTGCGGGCCGTGAAATGCCACCGGAGCTTTCAAGATGGCAGGCATTCTTTAGTTAATCATAAGACAAATCTCTCATGTAGTTTTAACAAAAGCGTGGTCCTGCACTTTTATAAAAAGGCGTGCATGCAAAAAATTCGGGTGAAATATGAATGTAACAAGTTTTCATTTGTTTTATTATTGTGACAACAATAAGAGAGTTGGAAATTTATATCTGCACCATATTCACACACTCTGCCATTGAAGTTGTCACCATGCAAACGCAGGATGAAAACAAGATGTGCACTTCGCTCATCTGGGGGTTTGCTGTATTCGCTGTAAGCCTGACACGCTGTTTGCTTTAACTTATCCAAGTTGCTCTTGTGATCTCTGAGAGCGAGTAACTCCATGAGTTTATAAACGAACAACAAAAGTCCCGGGTCTTAGGACTTTACCCTCTTTTCTAGATCGCGTTGGCAAGGAACATTAAATTCGGCAATTGGCACAAGTCTTTTCAATGTCGGCTGCTCCACTCTCAGATATGTTGTACGTCCTCCTCTGGCAATGGAAGTTATATCGGAGGCAAGCCCACCTGTGTTGAAACTCGTCCACTGCATTGCAAAAACACACAATATTTCCTGCATGCACTTTACTTTGGCATGCGTGCAAAGCGACGTAAAAGAACATATTTCACCACTGAGACTATATCGCACAGCCGGTGCACGTAAAGGAAAGTGAGGTTTGAAGTGAATAACTATAGCGATATCAGCGGAGTATTAAATCTGCTGAAAGCAAGGGCGACTATTTGTCTGAGATAAATGTCTCCACTCCTCAGTAACTTTGCAAACATGACTTTGCTCAAAGCACGCCAACTGCCTACTCTATGCAAGAGTGCCTATACAAAGAGAATTCCCACTGCCTTCTCTGGCGTCATTAAACTGTGCATGACCTTGATCGCCGGTCTACATTGCTATGGGTCTTCTGCTCTGAAGCTTTGAACTTTGTCTGGTGCTATTAATTGAGAAAATGCAACTCCTTTTTTTTGCGCCGAATAACCGGGGCACTGAAAGTAAAGTTGATTAACACACGGGTTGATCTAAAAAGCATCTAAAAAGTTTTCTTTTTTTAGTAGATTGGTTGGGGCACGTGTAACGAAAAATTAATTATACTCGAACAAATTATTTAGAGTAATATTGGCGGCACAAGACGCGATTTAGTCGGTAGTCACCTCCTTCTTCGCGTAAAATTAATTTTTTGGACACGCGTGTCCCAACCAAACTGTTTAAAAAACTTTTTTTTTCTTCTTAGGCGCCATTTAAGTTAGATATGGCTAAGAACGGAGTCGATTTCTTTGTCCCCTTTTTTTACTTCGCCTCCGGTGCTTACGATGTGTAACCGCTACATCTGTGAGCTTCTTTCTTGGCACAATGCGGAACGATGAAAGAAAATTTTACTCGTCTGAAATCGAATGTAATATGTACCAGAAAGCAACATATGGGTAGCAATCAACTCTCCACATATCTCGCTTTCGATACAGTAGTGACGCCATAGGATTTGACATTGCGGCGCTTCTATTTCTTGTTTTGCTTCGGAGCGCGTGGCAGTGCGTCCCTTTGCTCGAGCTCTTATAGATTTAACTTGTGCTACGGTAACGTATTGGTTTTTGCCTTCCGTTTTTTTTTTCTCACGCAATCGCGAGTTGCCCACCGTCTGAAAGCTTCCTTAGCATATGCGAATCTCAGACGGGAAAAGTTTTACTAACCATTCCAGGCGCCTCTTCAGCAACGCGCGAGGCCTATGGCGTGATCTTTTGCAATAATAAATGCACCTGCTTCATAACTGCCTGCGATAGGCACGCTAAGATCCCAGGATACCTGGCGTTTCGGTCGTTCGACGCATATTTATATATCAACCCTCTTCGCGCAAGTTCTGCACCATATCTCAGATAAGCATACAAAAAAAATCGCACTCAACATTTCTCAGAAGTACGATGGCCATTTTCTGCCAAGAGATGTTTTACAGGTTCGTGTTGTGGTAGGCATTTAGCCGTTGGTTATAGAGCAGCGGCCTCTGTCGCACTTCTTCTATAAATAGTTCGTAATTGTTTCAACGATGCCGTTTCCCCACTATTCATTGTTGAAAAAGACTGGCGAGGAACAAAAAGAGAACGTACTCGTATGTCAGAAAAGCAGGCTGCGGTGGCGCGAGGCCGATTCACAAAGCATGGTTGCCGTAGTCACCTGACCGGAAAAAAAGTAACTGAAACCTTGTCGCGCATTGGCCGCGCTGTAACTATCGTATCGTCAACCGACGTAAAAGATAAAGCTTCTCGCTTTTCTTGCGTCTGCTACGCACTTCGCCCTTGATACAACAGTAGGCTCGTTCGATTCACTTGCACCTCCTGCACCGGTGCAGAAAAATGTAGGGCGGCGTACTTCCGGTCGTATCAGTCTCAATACGCGTACCGGAAGTAGACTGCCCTACACCTTTTCTGCACCCGTGCATGAGGTGCAAAGAAATCGAACAGGCTTAATGTGAACACAATAGTTACGTGTATTGTGTTTGCGCTTGCGTTTCCTAAAGATCTGCGCGTTGCGTCCATAGTCTGAACATAGCTTTAGTCACCCAAACATTCGTGTCTCGAATGTCGCGCTCCAGGTTGTCTCATTGACCTGGTAGCCTCGCTTGATATGAGGCGCAGATGTCCCGGTCACTTGTGGCGTAAGCAGACGTAAGCTTCCGTAACATAACGCAACGTAAGCCAACGTCGCGGTGTGAACTAGCCTTTAGAGCCACGCGCTGGGATTGGAAAAGCATAGAACACATTCTGAGCTCCATACATTCTTGTTGTTCAGCTATTCTCCACATTGCAGCGACTAGATACCACCCACTTCCCAAATGCATGTTGGTGCACTGACTGACACGAGCCCGAATCGAGTGTTTGAGCAGTGCTTGAGTTCAATCCATAAGCCGCATTAGAATATCGTCACCAAAAGGGTACGACTGTCCGTGCCTGCTTCAGAAATGCGATCCCCGTGATTACGCCATCAAGCTTTGCGTAGAAGAGGGTGAAACAGAAGTCCGTCTTAACCTCAAAATTATACCGCAGCATAACGCTTCTTGCTCTGTTGTGTTGCGTACGAATATACTACGGTCATACTAGTGCCAGTAGGGAGAAAGATTTTGACTCAATAGCCTTGAACAACCCTTTTTAGGACTTTTGTGTTGGGAGCAGTGCTGGACAAAATACTCGATAAAGTATTTAAGTTAAGTTACTAAATACCTGCGTCATAAAGCATTTCAAATACTGCTAAGGTTACTTTCACTGTAAAGTATGTTGAGTAGAGTACAATTACATAGATATGTAACTCAGTTACTTTTGCAGATACTTCCGCATTGCGTAATTTGTATCGACGTGAGGGACAAAAATAATTATGTAGAAGATTGTGTAGTTGGGCTAGTTAGTAAACGTTGGAAATCATGGTGTAAGGCGCAAAAAGCAACTGACATAGGAGAGAAAGCAGACATACAGGCGCCACTGACAAGTATACATGCAGGGGCCACTCACAACTATAAATAAATATAGTTGTGAGTGGCTCCTGTATGTCTGTTTTCTCGCTTGAGTCCGTTGTTTTAGAATAATTTATTAACAGGCGACAGCACAAAAAAACATTTTAGGTTTTTTTGCTTTTTTCAGGCCAACTATAAGGAGCAGGATATTTTTGATACACGTTACAAGACATTTCTAGGACGACAAAAAAAAAAGAAAAAAAGAGGTCACCTCAGCTATAGTGAAATCGCTGAATACAACGTCCTGCGGCGCACCTTAGACGCATCGTTTAACTACCATCCATATTCCGTATATCGGGAGTTCACTATAAACCAACTTGGGATACCAAAATTAATGAATGAATGACAAAGTGAGCCCACATAATAGCCACGGCACTGATCGCACCCTCTTCAAGTAGGTTACGTTCAGAAAGGCACTCAACGTTTGGGGACGTTTTGTTGGCATTTTGAGAGGTCATCCCCGCTCGAAGTTCGTTTGCTGTCATGTTCACTGCTTACCAATGTTCGCTTACAGACAGTGTTCGCGAGAACAATAAATGCCGGACTAACGACAAAACAAATATCCTCGACGTTTTGCCATAGCGGGTCAGATGTACAAGCAAAGGAAAAAAAGTGTCTTCTTTTGGTGTTTACTACTTATTTTCTTTTATTTGTTATATTCTTCACACTGAAGTTTGCATTGTTTCGTGGGTCGTTTCCCGTTCTGCGTTGCGCCTCACTGTAGCTATCTTGACTTCCGTAAAACGACCCCTTCTGTTTGAGGATTTTTTGGGGTAAACTTTAGGAAACAAAAGGTGCCTATGGGTAGGCGAAGAGAAAACTTCATTCTACGAACTTTGGGATGAAATATGAGTCACGATCGGCACAAAAGCGATGTTTTCACGAACTCAGCTTAAGTCTTCGCAGCTTATGGAAGCTTGCAGCAGGAATTGATTGTTCGAAACAATATTCACGTTTGCTCGTGCCACGCCCGCGCTACTTCATACCCAAAAACTCGGAAAAAGGCGGAATGCCAAAAATCTATTTGAGATTGTAGTTAAGGTAATGAGTATAAGATAATGAAAAATGTAATTCAAATAAAGTATTGAATACTCTCGATCAAAAGTATTTGCAAGATACCGAGATACTTCAAAAAGTATTTGAAATACACGCCTTGAATAGAGTATTTGAGATAGGCACAAGTCTGGTGAGGCAGGAAGTAGTGAAAGTGTAGTTACCAAATGCCTCTGAGACACATTTTAACTAGATATCAACAACTGGTAGTTCTTCAATAAACTACGTCGAGTATTTAAAAGCTTAGAATAAAATTAACTTTCCTTTTTTTCTCGAGCCAAGATAGGCTCACGTAAAACAAAAAGTGTATTCACATATCGACATATGGTACTGCTTTTCTGCAGCCTAAAATGATCATCTTTATTATCTAGATTATAGTTAGACTCTATCAGAATCTCTATTATTGGGAATATAGTTAGTACACAAGAAAGACGTTCTACGAACGACTATATATCAAGCAATTCTTTCTGACAAACACCAACTTGTAAAAAAAGTTTAAACTTGTACGTTTTGATTTGCTTCTTCAATTTTGATTTTAATTTTGCGCTAATCGGTAACCGGCTCATCAAGGTGAGTCAAAGTTTAAAATAAAACAATAAAATCTTTTAAATATACGGGGTCGTACGGAAGAGATTAAACCCTGTATCTAGTGTCCACTGTCCCTCTTGTTCCCCTTCTCCAGGGATTATTTTCGTCATCATCAAATCATCGCAAAAAGCTGAAATTCAATAGGAGTTAAAGACAAACTAAAGATATACTGTATTTAAAGAAAAACACCTAGATCGTGTTCATTTGGCTTCCATGATTACGAATATTCAGTTTAATTGTTATTTTTGGTGCACGAAGGCTGCAGAAAAATAATTTTCGATGTACCGCCGAAGCCCCTCTATCCCGGAGCGTGAAGTCAGATCAATAGTAAAGTATTTGGTCATATTATGAGTTTTCGGAATCTCAGGTCTCGCGCATCTTCAGCGCCCATCAAAGCCATGGACGCGCACACTAGAGCCACTAAATAAGTTGAGCTTGGAGTATCGGCACTCCGTTCCCCGACATTGTTATGGGCACCGCCATTTTGGAACTTGTGCAGAGCAGACGCAACTGCCGATCGTCATGATTCAAAAGTGCGACTTCCTCAGCATTAGATTCGGTGTTAGAAAGCTGATGTAATATTGCTTTGCTCTCTCGCAAACTGTTTAAACATTTCTGGAGGACGCAAAAGCGTTTCCTGTGATTTCAGATAAAGATTCAGATAACTGGCAACCATGCTTTTAAGCCACATTATGGGCAAGTGTCGTTACTCTGAAGCGTAGCTTATTTAGTGGCACTAGACACTCTGTTCCCGACATTGTTGTGGGCAGCGCGATTTTGGAGCTTGTGCAGAGCAGACGCTACTGCCGATATACCAAATAGTCGAAGTAAATAACAAAAATAAAGCGTTTGTGGAACGCTCCTGCGAAGTGCCGTTTGCTTTAAATTTTTCCTTTCAAATAGTTGCAGTTGCAGACGCCAGCAATCACGGCGCGTGTACCGACATGTGCGCTAGTGCCACTAAATAAGCCACGCTTCAGAGTAACGACACTTTCCCTTATTGTGGCTTAAAATCATGGTTGCCAGTTATCGGAAGCTTTATCTGAAATCACCAGAAATGCTTTTCCCTTCTCCACAAATGTTTAAACAGCTTGCCAGAGAGCAAAACAATTACACGAGATTCCTAACAGCGAATCTAATGCTGACGAAGTCACCTTTTTAATTATGACGATCGGCGGTTGCGTCTGCTCTGCACAAGCTCCAAAATGGCGGCGCCCACAACAATGTCAAGGAACAGAGTGTGTATAGTGCCACTAAATAACCTACGTCTCAGAGTAACAACACTTGCCCATATTGGGGCTTAAAATCATGGTTGCCAGTTATCTGAAGCTTTCTCTGAAATCGCAGGAAACGTTTTTCCGTCCTCTGCAAATGTTTAAACAGCTTGCGAGAGAGAAAAACAATATTACACCAGCTTCCTAGCACTATATCTAATGCTGAGGAAGTCGCACGTTTGAAGAAAAGCGAGCGTGTGCAGCGCGTCTAACTACGTCGCCAGAATTCTCATTGATGCATCGGTAATTTAGCTGGAGGTCTATTGCTAGCGCTGCCCACACGAGCGACAGCGCTTGGCGGCCCCAATATGTTATAATGACGTCACGACTGGTTGGAGGTTTATCGTGTTTTCTTGCGTTTAGTTACATCTTCGAGGAAAACGAAGTGATATTCAGATTCACGGGATAAAAGTACGGCAGGGCCCGAACCGCCCTTACCTAATAGGTACCTGCAAGTACCTAGCCAAGTTTGTCGAGGAGTGGATGAGCGATAGCTCAATGTTTTATTATGGGGTGGTAGCTGGTGTCACCTACTGGTTGTAGCGAATATAAGTGAGTTCCGTGAAAAAGTTTCCGAAAAGGGGGACCCAAAAATGCACGCAACAGGGTTTTCGCGACGCAGCGCGGCATACATTTGAGATTAAGAAACATCTTTTATTGCTCGTGGTACAGATAATCGGTAAGGTAAAACTAAATTAACCCTTCTTTGGAAAATTTATAAATATTTGGCTGTCTCAAGAGAAGACAGGCCTCGTTAAAACTGCCTTCCAAGTTCGAAAAAGATGGCGAAGTTCAGTGCAAAAAACGACGAGGAAGAAGTGAGGAGTGAAATGGCGGGCGGTACACCGGCAGCATGGTTGGCCAGCATGGAAGAACTGTATATAACACCATCATAAATTGAAAATCTGTAATATGGCTTCAGTGAAAATTGACCTATTAATTAATCACCCGAGCATCGAGGAGAACGTTGGAGGCAACGAGCTTGAGTATCACCTTAGAGCGGTAAACCGCAACCCAAGGCCTGCAGCGGAAATGGCACCCCCCTGGTTGCCGCCATCTTGCCTGTTTGCCACATTAGTGATCACGTGACGTCAAGATGGCTGCGCCCAGAGGTGGGCCAGCTCAAATGGCCAGATCACGGCAAGCAGAGGGCTCTCTGGGGCTGCTTTCTAATCTTACTCGAATGGATCCGAGTTACTCCGGCGGATCATGTCACGTGACAAGACTGAGAGAGAAACTGGACGGGGGAAGGTTTCCGAACGCCAAGGTACAAAACATTTACCCTAGAGTGAGATCAAGTAAATTTTGGACAGCGGCTCTGCTTACCGTAATCTGGCCAATTTGATTTGGCACACCTAGTGCCACTAAATAAGTTACACTTCAGAGTAACGACACTTGGCCATATTGTGTCTTAAAATCATGGTTGCCAGTTATCTGAAGCTCTATCTGAAATCACAGGAAATGCTTTTCCGCCCTCCACAAATGTTTAAACCGTTCGCGACAGAACAAAGCAATATTACATGACCTTCCTAACACCGAATCTAATGCTGAGGAAGTCGCACTTTTGAATCATGACGATCGGCAGTTGCGTCTGTTCTGCATACGAGCCAAAATGGCGGCGCCTACAACAATGCCGGGGAACGGAGTGCCGATACTCTAAGCGCAGCTTATTTAGTGGCTCTAGGCACACCTATGGGCGCAGCCATCTTAAAGTCACGTGATCACTAATGTCAAGATAGCGGCAACCGGGGGGGGGGGGGGGGGGGTGCCATTTTGCGCCGCTGGTTTACCATTCTAAGTTTACTCAAGCTCGTTGGTTGGAGGGTAATTCTACGATCCGTGCGCGCTGGCTTCCCCTTATAAAAAATTCGAAGTAAATAATCATAATAAGGCTTTGTGGAACGCGCGTGCGAGGAAAAATTTGTTTTAGGTTTTTTTTGCTTTAGAACAGTTACTACTGCAGACGTTAGCACGTGCAGCGCGTGTAACTACACTCGTAGCATATGCACCTCGGTGCTTGATTAATTTATCAAAGTGTGAATGGAGACGGTGTCCGCTTTTGGGTGCTATCAATACCTGGCCGATTGAGTCAAGGCAATCTACTTTCCAAAGACGTTGCCATGACAACAACTATCGCGTTCGTTTAGGCTTAGGAATGGCCAGAATCGAAAGACTATCTAAAAAATGCGGCGAGGTCATTCCCCATGCTTCGCGATTTAGGTGAGGTAAGGCAAAGCGAAAGCCTCCTGCACCATCTATTGCTGACTAAGGCGCCCGATATTGCAGCTACTAAACATATTATTTCCAAAGCGAGCGGCGCTCACTCACCGGGCACCGCCATGTTTCCCTGCCGTCCTTACTTTGCCCGGTCAAGTGACCTGAAATTCCCCCTCGTAGGGAAATGTTGTTAACGTCTAACCGCGGTTAGAGTTAACCAGCTTCGAGCAAACGGGCCCAGAATTCACCGCTATAGCGGTGAATTCTGGACCCGTTTTGGAGTGTTTTCGTGCGCGGTTCGGCCGCGTCGGCGTCAACGAGTCGTAATTTCCGACGCGCGCGCGCTCGATTTCGTCGACGTGCCTGTTTCTCGCCGGGTCAGAAAAAAGCGCGCGCCTGGCGCCGACGTCGGAAGTAGGCCTCTTGCTATCACCCATAAAAGCCATGCAAACAATCACGTGATCTTGACGCTTCCGCTTTTCGCGCTGTGTGCGGTCATTACGTCTGTGCTTGTTTACAAGACGTTGTTGGGCATCATGGTGGACAAGAATGCGTTCAGTGTAGCATTCACTTTTTTTTTCTGTTTTCAAAAGTACTCTAGAAGCCGTGACGTCATAATAAAAATAAGGTCGCCGACTAGACGTAATATAAAAGCAATTTTATTAAATGCTTTGGCTCCCTTGTGGGTGGCATCTTCAGTAGGTAGAGCAGCAATGCAAGGGTGTATCTCGACACAGTACTACGTATCAGAAGAGAGCTGCGGTTCCTGTTGAAGGACCACGTGTCCCCTCGGATGAACCATGTTCTGCTTCCTCGGCAAGGTCGTTCCGGCAGCGAAGTCAAAACGATGACCCATTGTCCAAGTATGTTCTACCAGTTCAGTTTTCAAACAAGCCGCGTGTGATGCATAGGTGACATCACGCTTGTGTTCTTTCGGTGTTTTGCCACACAGGGCGCATTGAGGTTGGCCGATCATGCATTTTGTTCTTACTTCAGCACAAGCATGCTTAAAAAAGGTGCAACTTTTTTCTCCCTCGGCTCCGCAAGGGAGGCTGCGGCGAGTTTCAAATGACAGTGAAGTCCAGAGGGAAAAGGGCGAACGAGTCAACGTTGGAACGAGCGTACGAGTCTGCGAGTGAACAACAGCGCTCAACACACTACTGATGACGCGGTTGACTCAGAATGCAGTTTCGTACACTGGGAAATTATCGCAGTTTAGGCAGCTTTACCCCAAACCTAAAAATAATAGGACAGTCGTCTATTACATGTAAGTTTATTTTATTTCCTTATTTAATAAGTTCACGATTGTTGTGTTATGGCTGCGTTAATAATACGAGGAGCGTTCAGTGGAAAGTAACTGGTGCTTATTTAAAGAGAAGGTAGCGTCACCTATGAGCGCTCATGTGCCCTTCCCCACCGCATCCTCACCTGAGTCACTATTGTATAGTGTGACATTGAAGAGATTTGCAAATATAAAGAAACGAATATTTCGTGCTGCTATGCTCTTGAACGACGAACAGCACTAGGCAGCGTATCATATTGCAGCTGAGGCGCATTAAAAAGCAGTTGATGATGCGAAAGCCCCTTTTTTCAATGTTACTTTGTCATACATACTAATAAATAATCCCCCGCAATTTTGCAAAATCACTAATGCCACTGCATGTTACGATGTAACGCTCAAGGACAATGAGAGGGTAGTTGTACCGGGTAATCGGCACCCTTATGTACTGCTCCAAGGAAAAGTGAGCGGTAATTAGTCCTTCCCGGGAACCAAATGCGCTGAATGTTAGAGTAAGTATTAAAATAACGCCAAGTTGTGTGAAAACACATCTAATTATGAAATTTGATAGGTAGATAATTATGACGTTACACAACAAGCGCGACCACGACAACTCACCAGGCAGAAATGAAAGCGCCTAGATACCTCGGCACATTCGCCCAGTGCAAAAGTCAAATGAGTGTGATAAATCTAACGCCAACACACAGTATACACAAGAACGCGAAAACATTTCGACATAGTTGATCATACGTAAAGTCAGGGACTAAAATGGTGATTCTGGCGACGACACCGTTCAGTCATGGCGAGAGAACCCCGTCACGATGCGGTTCTTCTTGCTCTTTTGCTGTATCTTCTTTTGCGCATTTGGAGCGCGTCGCGGTGCCGTTTCGTTAGGAACACGCTCTATTTTTTATTTCTTTTTTTTTTTTGCTTTGGTGGCAGCTGGTGCGCTGGAAGCGGGCCGCGGGCCGGGCTTCATTGGAAGGACCGCGGCCAGTAGTGGGCCGTTGGGAAAACGTCCGGGGTCCGGATCTGGCTTACGAGCCGGGGTTTGGTAACCCCTGGTTTTTGGCGGTGATCGAAAGCACACAAAGGCGACAAGCGCCATGA
Organism: Ixodes persulcatus; assembly: GCA_013358835.2. NCBI lineage: Eukaryota > Metazoa > Arthropoda > Arachnida > Ixodida > Ixodidae > Ixodes > Ixodes persulcatus. The sequence continues at coordinate 216,292 of JABSTQ010000093.1, read as the reverse complement.
CGATGCAGTTGTTTTAGCGCTGTTCCATTGGCTTATATTCAGATATCATAGCTTTGATTACGGTCGGTCTGAACGTGAAACGGAGTCTAATGCTAATGGTTCCTAGTTACACTTGAAGACTAGACACTTCCCAGCGTTACAAAAAAGTGTCGCAAATCCGCTAAATTTGGCGGGCGATTTCTCGGCATCGAATTTAGCGGATTTTGTGACCTGGTGCATCTCGGACTTTGGTGGCTATGTGACCTCCGCAGCAAGACTCCATCGCGGGTGGGGCCTCACTACTATTGACTGACATAGGCAATCGTGTGTCCATCACCAAGCAACAGCCAATGGTGTGTTTGTCTAAAGTCGCGGTATAAGTCTAAGTACAACAACAATAACCTGTCATCGTTCCGCTGATTTTTTAACATGTTTGACAACACAAGGTAGCATGTTTCAGATCGAGCAGTTTAATGCAAAACTTTGTTTTTCCAAAATACGCATTGTGTTCGTCACGGTAGGAGAACTGGGCTATTATTTTTGTTCTCGTTTTGTAGCTATCTTATTTCATTTATAATGATTATTGTGTCGTTAATGATAATAATATTTGAAATTATAATTTTGACCGTTATGATGGCTGTTATAAATTATATGTTTTTTGTGCACATTGACTTTTTGACCTTACAGACTCAGCAGAAGTTTTGTAACTCCTTTGATAGTCGCCGCCGTGCATATACGGTGGCGATTAAACATTTGTAAATGCCAACTAAAACACAAGACCGCGCACCCTGAGGAAGCTGTTGCTGTTTGTTGCGTCATTGGTGAACTATAAGCGTTATATTCGACGGTATTTGGCTTCACTGGGGATATTTATAGTTTTGAAATTAGACGCTTCGCGCACATGATACGCGAGAAATGGTCGTTTTGCATGTCGACCCCTCAGGAGGTTGTGGCAATTGAAGCGCTGGTTCTTACGATTCAGTCTTTTAACGCTCCTCAAAATTAAATTCGGAGGATGAAAGCTTACCGTTCAATGCAGAGTACCTCCGGTTCGGAATCTGAAATCACCGGAATGTCGCAGAAGCGGACGCGCCAAATAAAACTATATGAAAGAAATGTGACAAGTTTTCGCCAGTTCGCCTGCTCGCTGACTATAATTTTGCTAATGTTTGCATTTTATGTTTCTAAACCTAAACGCTACAGCTTGCAAGCAGTGTGCGTGCTCCCGCTCGATAATTAAAAAAAATAAATATGTACGTTGTCCCTCTCTTTTATCTCCCTTCGAAAACAAAAACAAACCACTTGGAAACATCATTTGGGAGAAAAACAAAACTCAGCAGTCAAAGGGTTAAATCGGGCACAAATCTCATTCTAGCATATTCTTAGCACGACTGTCAAAACAGGACAGTGCACTTCATTTGGGAAGACTGGCAGCGTTTTGATAAGGCCCCAGACAAATTACAAATAATAGAATCTTTAAACTGCATGCATGACAAACATCGAGTTACAGCTTAATCAGCACCTCGGTGCAGCAGTGTGTGAGGCAGGTTTGAAGCAACTCAGCCGTAACACGGCAAACGACCCGGGCTTCCTCTCGTATTTTCGCTGCGTTAACCTTGACGGACACGGTCCCCGCAAAGTTTGCCTTCATCGTCCTATAGAACCTCCGACTTTCTACAAATCAAATGAAGAATAAAACTAAGCAATCAAAGAAGAGTGAAACAGCATTTTTCTTGCTTGCTTTATTTAGTCTTTAACGAATCACAAACGTTTTGTTCAAAGTCAGTCTTTTTTTTCTTAATCTTCGAGTAGCTGGACGCCTACACGTGCTTCGGATCAACACTGAAAGTCATCACCCTCACATTTCCGTCTAACTGAGCATGCGCATAGGCGGCTATAAAAACAACGAACCCCATGTTCCTTCAAAGCGTTTCGGCAGTCTACATCAGAGCACTGAGCCATGCAACCAGCAGTCGTTCTCTTCCTTTTGGTGGCTACAGTCTACAACATCGCCGCCGATGTCTCCGCGAACGGCACGACACCGTCCGAGCTTCCTTCGACCTCGGCCACACCTTCCTGGCGGTTCTGGAGGAGGAACGTTAACGACAACGGCATCGATACGCAGACGACCGCCCACTGGCCTTCCGGAGTCCAGAAACGAGACGTGGACGTTTCAACCACGGGGCCTTATCTGAACGTCACAGATACCCCTGTCCCTACCTCTGGATTTGAAAAGCGGGAGGCTGTGACGTCTTTCGATCCTCTGTTGAACGCAACTTCTACAGTCTACCAGTCTACGCAGTCTCGGGTTCGCCATGACGCTGACAACGCTTACCTGGACGCCAGCGTCACCACTGCTGGTGACTACCCTTCTACCCACTCCCTCGTGGGACGTGAGGATAGCGACTTTGATGTCACTACCTCGGGATATCCTACAACGCTCTCAAGGGCTGAACGTCACGCTGACCATACCTCTCAAAACCATACAACAGCTGGTAGCTTGGAGACGCACCCTGTGGTTCGCCGCGACGTAGATGTCACTACGGACGACGCAAACGTCACGACTCCGGAATACCAGACGTCACACTCTTTGTCTCGACGTGAGGCTCACAACGGTACCAACGACGACGTCAACGTCACCACGTCCGGCTACGCGTCAACGCACTCCACGGTCAGACACGAGGTGGAACACTCTAAAGACCACACCAACTTCACAACTTTGCGCCAGACTACCCACTCCACGGTTCGGCGTGAAGTTAACAACTTCACTGAAGCCGTCAACGTCACCACTGCTGGATACACGTCGATGCATTCCCTGGTGAGACGAGAAGTTGAAGACGCCACTGATAACTTCAGCGTCACGCCCTCTGGATATACGTCGACGCACTCCCTGGAACGACGTGAAGTTGGCAACACTACTGGCGACACCGACGTCACTACTGCTTACTACCCGACTACGCAGCCCCTTGCTGAACGCGATGCTGGCGAAACTAGTGCATCAGCCGGAACTACCTTTGCCTACCGGTCTACTCATTCCCAGGTTGAACGTCACCGTGACCGCACCACTTCTACCGATGCTGTGAAGTCTTCGAGTGCATCTGTACCAGGTCGATTCACACAGGATTTAGCCACCCCGGTTCCTGTTCAACACGCTCTTGGTGATAACTCAACTTCAGCCGGGCTTATGAGGCGCGATGTTTCTACTATGCCAACGTTCGCTCCAAGCCCGGCTGTGGTGTCTGGAAACGGCAGCAGCTGGTAACTTTGCTTCAGCTTGTTAACCATTGTGGGGTCCCTAGAACTGTGCGACGTTTTCTTCCGATTTTTACCCTTGGTTTTAATTTGTTCTAAGTTCCCCCTTTTGCTAGGGTGTCTGTATGGTTGCATGCAAGATGCTTTCAATAAAAATATTCCAGTCCGACTTATGTTAGGTTTCTTTCCGCCTTATGTCGGCGGCTGGTGGCGTCACTTATTCTTCGTCACATCGATGTATTTTCCTCTCCGCAATACCTTCCTTTTATACTGCACAGAAAACTAATGCTACATTCAGTTCCAAAGTTGCTTTTCTTTCAGCACAAAAATCATTTATCAGTAACCTTTGCTGCTAATCGAGCATGTGACTTATCTTTCTGTGCATACCTTAGGAGAGGCCCAAGCAGAATGGTTTTTCATACGCAAGTCATGCAGAAAAAGAAACAAACACACCTCGCCCTACAATTGCCTAAGAAAATTGCGTGCGACAATAACCCCCAATATTTTTTTTTGCGGAAGTATTGATTTTGCAATTTCGGTCCACACGGTGTTCTTCAAAGAAAGTTTCAAGGTGCAACAATAAAGTCGGCGGAGGGCAAGGGGAGTGAGGGTGTTCACTCTTTGGACTGTAGATTTCGTCCCCAACTGATTAGTTTCATAGAGTCTAATGAATGCACTGGAAGCTCGCTCCAGCACCCACAGGCAGCGCAGCAGCACGAAACACAATGCAAGACGTAGTCCATTTGTAGAGTGACCACTCGGTTGTAAAGAAGCCTTCCCCTGACGTCCCGGCACTAAAATGCGCGGATACATTTGAATGTTGGTTTCGGCATCATATTCTATCATGAATTTCGCGATACCAAATAGCATACCGGAAAGGGTAAAGACCGATGGTTTCGAAAATATAGTTTGTAGGTGTAGCTCAAGAAATCGCCGGAGCGCCCCTTTAAGCTAGAACTTACATTTTGCAACAACGAAAGAATTAAATAATGTGACACAAATAATTTTGAAATATAAGCAAGAAGGGTGCACTCTGTTTCAATAATACGAACTGATTAGACCAATCTGACAGCGTCAAAAAGCTCCATCATGAAGTTCATGTTTTTCTGCGTGTTCTATAATCGCTGAACCAATCGTAAGCAGAAAAGGCTCAGTGACTTGCGCTTTTGACGCTGCTTCATTGATGGCATAGCTCGTAACTTCGGCGTTTTCTGGAATTAGAAGTCAACTCGGTCGAAAATGAAACCAAAATAAATGACTGGTATCGCGTTAGTGGCACGAAATATGATCAAATCCGGTATATTTTGTCAAAGTAAAGCCGCGTACTTCACTAAAACCAATTTTAAAGATGCGACAAGCTGCTGATTAGCAGGCGGAGAGCGAGTTAGCTATAAGCCGAGCAAGACTGGCGCAGCATCCTCATGACGTACGTGACGTTGCAGTGGAGCTGCGGTTGATTGGTTGTACCGCGTAACGCAGCGCCACGTTGACGTCTCCTCGTGGCCGTATACGGCTAATGATCAGTGTTGCCACCCAACTAGCAGATAGTTTCGGGTTTGCCGTAGACGCCCAAACCAAACTTTGCGCCGTGATATTTAGACACAATATCGAGGAAAACAATTATACCATGAAATTCAGGGACACTGCTTTAGCTGAAAACAGTCGTAATCTCAAATTAAAAAAAAAAAATATTGACCGGAGTTGTTTTTTAAGCTAAAACTAACTATAAGCAGTTTGTTCCAGTCTCAGGCTCTAGAAAAATAAGAATGTATGTACAGATTAGTTCTTGCTAAGACGACCCACAAGTTGACTGAACGACGATGCCAAGTCGAGTGCGATTCAAGTTTGTCAAAATAAAGCTCGGGTTTAATGGCCAGCTTATGACAGTGAAGAGAATGCAGGAATTTTAACCGGGCTGTTTCCCGTCGCCGACCGAGAGTCGTCAGCTCGGATAGTCGTAACACATGTGATGAGAAGTCGAATATGTTAAACCGCTTGTAAATTGACTTACATCCTAAGTTTTGACTTCTCAAGTTTTTCTATATCTTTTTGTATGCGGGTTGTTGAAAACTAACAATGAACACCACTGGCATGATACATTAAGTCTGGAGCTGGAAGAAGATGAGGGGAATGGGGAATCGCGAGCGCGAGCGAACGAGCAGTCGGATAAACCGTTTAACACAAGCCGGTTGTGCTGTTATTCTTTCTCGACCTCAATGTCCTCAACGAGTACCTAGCGAAAGAGCGCCTCAAAGCGCAACAGGGGTTCCCTTATTGTGGAAGCATATTGTATGACGAGTCGCAAGTTTGTCGTTTAAGTTTTTTTAAGTGAACTAAAGATTTAAAGATTTATTTTAAGCAGTCAGAGTTTTTTGCGGAGGCTTGAACACATCCAATCAATATTCTTAGGCTACTTCAAGTTACCAGCCAGCGTCACGTCCACCTGTTATAATCAGAAACCTCATTGAGGGTCGTATCCGATGGCTTACTGAAACTTAAAATTACACTTTTTGTTTGTTTAACAAGGGTGAACACTTTTGTCGTAGTTGATAATCATTTATCACCCGCCACACCACATTTTATTTAAAAATGTGACTTAACTGTTCCGGATTTTTTCGTTCGGCGACCGAGGTAATGGTTGAAAAGAGGATGCAGTCGTGTGCAAATAAACGACGGGAGCAGTTTGGACACAAGTAGTCAACAAGATTATTTATGAATATTAATACCCAAATACGGAACCCTGAGGGACACCAATGTAATATTCAAAATGGGATTCTACATTCCAGTAATATAAAACATTGGATTCAATTTGGTAAATAATCACCGATCCAATCGAGCAATTTATGGAACTACGAATGTTCCGTAATTTAAGGATCAGTTTATCGTGAGGTATCTTGTTCAAAGCTTTAGAGTAATTGAGAAATATTCTATCTACTATATGGCCGGATTGGTTCGGAACTGAAGTGAATTAGTGTAACACATTAACTGCGGTCACAGTCCGCGTCTAAACACGCATGTTTATTTTCGGGAAGTTGGTTACGTCTACTTGTCGCCTGGAAGCGGAATCGGTCTTCCAGCTAACCACTGGAAAAGCGACAGGGTTTTTCGCGTAAGAATTACAATATTCCAAAACACGGAACTTAAAATAAAGGCACAATTTCTTTGGGATTACGTTGTCCACGGCTGTGGACTGAAGGAGGCAAGTGTAAAGTGCTCGTTAGATACATAAAAAACAATAAGTCACTTATTACTTTTTAGCCTTTTGTCCTAGCTAGCATGATTCAATTAGGGATTTGCAGCCCGTCGTTTACTGAGGCTAACGCAGTTAAGACATATAAGAAACAATTAATTATACTTCGAGATATATCAAAACTCTTTCCGCTCCTCGAGCTTTTTTTCCAAATTGGTTTCGATTTCCCGCAACCGTGATAGGCAAACCTCGCCACGCAAAACTCGAAGTATAATTTTTCTTTCTCTCTTAAATTCTTTAGCCTCAGTAAGCGATTTGCTGCAAATATCTAATTGAAACATGCAAGCTAAAACAAAAGTCTAGCAAGTTAATTAGTGACCATTTGGTAATAAAGTAGTTAATTAGCACTTTACACTTAAGTGCCCACGTCCGTCGCCGTCAACTACGTAATCCCCAAGAAATTTTTTCTTAATTTGAAGTTTCCTTAAAAAAATTCTCTCCCTCTTACGTAAATCACCCTGTATTTCAGCCAGTCTGCCCGGAAAACCCGAGAGTGCTTATAAAAATTTTAATTCTAATGTCATCTTCTGTCTTTATTTTTTTTTTTGCAAGCCGCGTACTATAATTGTTTTTTTAAATGAATGCTTAATACAAATATACCTCCGAAAGCACTTAGCAAAAGGAAAAAGCAATTTCCATGTGTTGTTGTAAAGTAAGTGTAGTCTGGATTTAATTAAGTTTAAAAAATAAGCACAGAAAACAGCGGACGCTACGAAGATGTGATCGCCTAACGGCGTTTACAAACGCTACCTTTCCGTGGAGCATGTCAAATGATAGACCTGAGAACGTTGGCCTAGATGGTGTCCTAAACATTTGTATCGAGAAACGGTGAAGCGAGTAAGCGCGGCCAGTGGCGAATTTTCTTCCGCCAATGAGCCAACACATCTTCAGTTTCTATACTCCGTTTCACACTTAGTGCAGAACACTGTCAGAGCCGCAGGCGCGAGCATGGGGCTTGATCTCTCAGAACATTTGCACGCGTTATCGCGCAGAGGAAACCAGTGATGAGGCCACGCGCTAGCTCCGGAGACGAGGTCATTTTGACTCTGTCGTCTGCTATCGCTGCTTGGTTCTCGTAGGCAGCACAGAAACAAATATCATTTCCAGTAATTTATTTTATGCTTCCGCCGTGTCATTCCTACGCTCTGAATAGAAGGTTTTATCCAAGAAAAATTGCTTTTGCTTTCAGATATGACACCGATTTTACACTGCAGTGCAAGAAATTAATGGTGGTCCGCGTGCTGAACGACGAAAATGACCTGCTTTCGTCCGCCATTTTGCCTGACCAGCGCTCCCCCTAAAGTTCGCTAGAGTCGTGAATAGTGTAGATTCAACTACTCGACCGTAGCATCAAAGTCAGGATGCAGTGTGTTAATTGCATATGGTTCCCACCTTTGGAAAGAAAAAGAAAAAATAATGTCTGTTATTTTGTTTCTTGCTAAAATTTTGAAGCGACCATAACACCTCACACTTTAACTCATCACCTACCCCTGGATATCGCATTACGAACACTTTATTGTTCTTCGCGACCTATATATTGACTATATATACCGGGTCGTCCTCGAGAAAACCGAACCCTGTACCCCAAAAATAAACTAGACATCGCGGAGAGCTCAAACGCCGGCAGAACGTAGCCCCAGCCGTTCGAGCAGGATGCCAAAGTCTTGTCACCAACTGTTATCTCATTCAAAAGTTATAAGCGATGCTCTGAAATATCAACGGAAAAATAGCGGCCGGCAGAGCTCTCGAATACCTGGAGCTCTATGACGCCAGAAACCAAAAACGGGTGAAAATGGGCCCGATTTTCCAATTACATATTAAAAGAGAAAAAAAAAATACTTATGCCTGTTGAATAAAATGACGGTTGGTGCTGAAACTTTAACATTCTGCTCGTACGGCTGGGGCTACGTTTTCACGGTGTTTGAGCTCTCCAAGCTGCCTAGTTTATTTTTGCGGTGCAAAAAAGAGGGTTTGGTTTTCTCGCGGTCACCCGGTATATTATCTTGGAAGATCGGTATCCGTGAAGATCTTGAACGCCTATGTAAAAAAAGTAAGATCAAATGTACATAATCCCTTACAACCAATTGCTTTCGTTTTGAAAGAAACAGTACGTTAAAAAATAAATACCATAAATTAAGAATTTAACTTTTTGTGAACAAAGCCGCGTTTGCTCACACTAAAGTTTCTGGATCTGGAAAGTAACGCCATTGACTTCTCACCTGCTAGCCGGACACAAACAAATACGAACATACAGACGACAAAACCCCTCAAGGTGATTGGCTCATCGCTGTTGGTTGCCATGGTGATCGCCGTTTTGGACCGTTTCAAATCTTCGATGCTTCAAAAGGGTCGTCAAAACCAGTCGCACCAAGCTCGCTGTGGAGCATCATCCTACTGAAAGTGTTCCAAGGCCAATATGAGCATCTTTGGCATAGTGCATGCAATAAACTTATTACTCATGCTTATTTCCCCAGCTCTCTTACAAGTATGTTGCTTTTATGGCGTGTTTCAAGGCAGTAAAATTATTTGTTAATGCCCCCAAGTACCGACGCCGCGTGTGATGCTGTACATCTTCGTGCCGCCATCACACGCAACGTCAGCGCTTTGGGGCATTGAAAATAATTTTACTGTCTTGAAATATCTGCGGAAATAAGCATGAGTAATAAGTTTATTGCATGCACAGTGCCAAAGACGCTCATATTGGCCGGGGAACGATTTCAGTACGATGATGTTCCATAGCGAACTTGGTGTGACTGGTTTTGACAACCCTTTCAAAGCTTTGAAAGAGTCCAAAATGGCAATCGCCATGGTAACCGACAGCGACGAGCCCATCACCTTGAGAGTGTTTCTCGTCTGTAAGTTCGTACCTGTTTGTGTCCAGCTAGAAGGTGAGAAGGCAATGGCGCTACTTTCCCAGATAGTGACTTTAGCTCACACCAGGCGTGTGGCCTACACGTGTGCAGCAACTGCGCATATGCGCCTCACTGACAGCAGTACTGACTTCACGTCGCAGCGGTGGTACGGCCTAAATAACACTCCTAGTTTAAGCAGTACCACCACCGCTTCACGAGAGCGCGCGCTTGGCAACCTTGGCAGTAGCGAAACCTAGCCTACCATGAGTACACCGCCGACGAACTAAGGAAGCGCAAGAACGACATTCATGCTTTTGCATTCACAACTCGTACGTGCTTAAATGTCCTCGCAATTTTTTTTTTTAACAACTTTGAAGTTGAACGTTTTGTTGCAATGGGTAACAATCTGTGCTCCACAGCAAATAATAGGGACAGTGCCGGGTAAAGCATCTTTCTTTTTTACCCTTGTTTTTCTGGGAGAAAAAAAATGCGCTTCCCTGCAGCGATAGATGCCAGCCACGTTAAGGTTGTTCTTGCGCGAGCTGTGAGCTGAGCGTGTCACATGAAACATTGTTACTTTTGCTCAAAATAATTTATAGCCGCTTGCTGCGATTTCAGTATCCTTCTGCAGCTAAAACAACTTCAAGGGCGGCATGCGCGTACTCAAGACCTCTGTGACTATTACGACATCCATTCAAAGAGAAGCCCTAATAATAGCGAAAAAAATAGGGCTAATTCTAGCACTGTAGTCGATATTTGGCACAGTCACAGTTGTTGTACACAACTGCTTCAGCGAATACTTTTTCATAAACACTATACATATATCTGTATTACTTTAGGACATCGAACCTAGTTCTGCCAACTCTCGGAGTTCCACTCAAGTGTCCGATCTGTTGATGACGAGAAGTGAAACGGCTATACAAAGTTCAAGTCTGAGCGTAGGCGTGAGTTTCGACACATTGCTTTTCGTTTCTGATATTACACAGGTTTATAAAGGATGTTTTGGGCTCAATTAATATACGATAAAGCCATTTCCTGGCTTATCAAACGGTTATCGTGCAATAGTCTCTCACAGAAATTGTGGTCAAAACGTTTTTATTTTATTGTATTGCGGCGAAATGTTATATAGGAGTGAAACGTTCTTAAATCCATAAAAATATTTATATCGTTGAGGGAAGGCATGCAAATTTACAGCTGATGAAATCTGCAAAACCAAAACTTAATCTAAAAAATAACATTCTTATCTAGAAGTACCTTCTTTTCATGCTCACTCGTGGATGAGTGTTTGAGAGCGTTGCTTTCTATTCTGACGGTAAACAAAGAAAAAAAAGAGAAATATGGCTACAAATTCTTTTAGTAACTCTTGTCAACTTATTTTAACTTAAAAATATTATGATGCATTTCTGTACGTTACGCACTATTGTACCTTCGAGCAAATATTCTTTACTTGATGTTGAATAGTGTATTTGTGTATATACGCCTTTCATTGCGCCTTGATGTTTGGCTTGATGGTAGCGGAGTTCCTTTCATTTTCATTTCAACGTTTACAATAATCACAGTCTACGTGTATTAGGCCACACCGCATCACGCACATGTTCAACCCTATGGGAGGCGAGCAAAGGACGTGCTGCACGCACTGACGCTGAAAACGGCACCGACCAGAAGCGCTTTCCTGGAAGGATCTATAGATACTTTGCTAAATTATAACTTAAGCACCAAGGAGCATATGCGAACCAAAAGAGCAGTTACACGTGCTGGCGTCTGCAACAGTAACTATTCGAAAGAAAATCTAATACAGTTGTCACGTTCCTTCGGGTAAGAGGAGCATGTGGGCCGCGCTAAACACGCATTCCAAGTGTTCTCCGTGGTGCTTGGATAACTTGTAAAAAAGAAAAATGTACAGCGTGACTCTTCGAGATTTCCTCGCTAGCGTAGTTGCTAGGTTCTAATAGAAGGATAACGTATGTGCTATAGGGCTGGGCGCCGATGAAAAGTTTAACCCGATTAATCTCCACCCTTTAATCGATTAATCGATTTTCTTCATTCCCACGCATAATATTCTTCTTATATTAAGTAAAAATTAAAGTTTTATCTTAGCTGAATATGTAACAAACTGTGCAGTACAATTTCGGATTTTAAATCAACCTTGATGTGTGGTTAAGGCTTCTTGATATTCCCCGGCAATAGGGAACTCCTTGGATTGGTCACAATTGTCTCGGCTGCGCTAAAGGAGTTAAAGATAAATAATGTAACATATCAGTGGGACAACAACTTGCAAAGCCGCGTGCCTCTCAATCGGTCTTCGATCCCCCCAGCGGTACAACCTGCGTCGGATTGACTTCAACCATCGTAAAATTCTACTATAAGGCTTCTGAACATAAACGCTCGCAGTCTTGTTAACAAAGTCGGCGCTCTGGAAGCTACTTGATATGCACACGACCCGGACTTTGTAGCAATAACCGAAACATGGCTGAATGATAGAATAAATGACTCTGAAATTGTACCTCCTGGCTTTGCGATCATTAGGAAGGACAGGTCGACTCGGGGTTATGGTGTCGCCCTAATCGTTAAAGAATATATGAAATTTGAGCTCCTGGATGACGTTCCAGGCGCGGAGTCACTCTGGATTAGGGTCATATCGTACTCTCCAGCACTTTTCATAGGTGTCATATACCGCCCCCTAACAGTAGTGACGCTGTCCTTACAGCTTGAACTGACTACGTGTCCACCCTCAACAAAAATACACTCACCTAATAATTGTTGGAGACTTCAATTTGCCTCTGATTGACTGGTTTCGCCTCTTATCTCAAGACACCAATTGTTCTAGTTCTGATATACTTGTTGATATGGCGTTTAGTTGCAACCTTCAACATGTTGTTACAGAGTTTACACGTGTACGGGAAACTGCATCATCCCTGCTTGACCTTATTTTTGTTTCCGAGCCGATTGCATCCTGCGAATATGACGTCCGTGTAATCAAGGGTATTTCGGACCACCTAATTGTTATCTTTGAGTGCATCTGGCCTAACAAGAGACCCGCACATGTGTCTGCTCGGGTGCAGCATTATGTTTACGACTTTTCGAAAGCGAATGATGAATCTGTCCTTGACGTTCTTGAACTGGCCTTTGACTCTTTTGAAAATATGTGCTTTGCGAATAACTATAGTATTGATGAATTGTGGCTCTTCGTCAAGGACACTATTCATCACAGTCTACATACATTTGTGCCGACTCAAAGGGTTGTGTCCAGAAAACGTAACCCGTGGATTAACCGCGAAATTTTGCACTTGACTAAACAAATTAAGCGACTAAAAAAGAAGTCGGCGCCTGTTGCAGATTTAAATGACAGACTGAAAGTCATGATATCAAACGAAAAATATAATTTTTTAAGCGTTACTTTCCACAACTTCATCAAGAAATCACCAGCAAACGTTTGGAGATGCCTATTACCAAAGAAACACTCCGTCAGCTCTCTTTTCATATCTGATATTGCCGTCAATGATCCCGGCGAAATTGCGGAATGCTTTAATGATTACTTCTCGACAGTTTTTACCATTGACAACGATGATTTGCCCTGTATGACAGATGCCGTCAGCTTTGATCCCCTGCTAGATATTCACAATTCTTACGGAGGATTTTTATCTTATCTTCTAAACCTTGATACTAAGAAGGGTGCTGGGGTCGACAGCATTCCCAGTTATTTTTATGTCCACTACGCTGAGTGGTGTGCAAAGTTTTTACATAAACTTTGTGAAAATTCATTGTCCTCAGGAAAGTTGCCACATGACTGGTTGTCAGCCAAGGTCATACCAATTCATACAGATGGACCCCGCCAACTAATTAGCAAGTACAGGCCAATTTCTATCTTATGTTCGTGTTCGAAGCTAATGGAACACATTATTTTTAAACACATCATAAGCCACTTAGAGCTCAACCGTTTTTTTTTTGTCCAAACCAACATGGCTTTCGTAAAGGTCTGTCCACCACGACCCAGCTCATTGAAACGATTCGTGAATTTAGTACCTCTCTTAACCGTACCGGGCAAATTGATGTAATATTTCTTGATCTATCTAAGGCTGTTGACAAGGTGTCTCAAATTAAGTTGTTTGTAAAATTACAGTCTATCTTGAGAAATGATCATATTATTAACTGGCTACGAGGCTACCTAAAATCACGATCCCAGTTTGTTGAAATTGGCGGTTCTCGATCTTCAGATGCTTCGGTAATATCAGGCGTTCCGCAAGGTTCCGTCCTTGAACCCCTCTTATTTTTGATTTTCATTAATGACATTAGTCGTAACATTCCAGTGAAATTACGCTTGTTTGCCGATGACGCCATATTGTACACTGAAGTCCGTGATGTGAATGACCAAGTTCAACTTACTAATACTTGCCTTCGCAAAATTCAGGCTTGGTGCTCGACCTGGCAATTGTCATTAAACCTCATAAAAAGTGTCTACATGCACATACTCGCAAACGCAAACTTCTAACTTATCAATACGCATTGCTGAGTCATATACTTCCAGAAGTCTCGTCCTATAAGTACCTTGGAGTTCTAATTAGCAACGATTTACGTTGGATTACTCATGTTAACTACATAGTGCCTAAGGCACTGTCGAAACTATGGTACCTGCGTCGAAATTTCAAACAAGCTAGCGTGGAGATTAAACTGAGCGCTTATAAGACATTTATTCGTTCTACTCTAGAATATTCTGCGGTGGTATGGGATCCCTACACTGCACAGAATATTTCCTTACTTGAAAATTTACAAAAAAGAGCACTCCGTTTTATTTTTAACAAATATGGTCGTCTTGACTTAGTCTCAGCCCTTCATGAGCAGGCAGGCTTGCCTACATTGCAGCATAGACAGTAAGGTGGACAGATTGAGTTTATGTTCAGTCTAAGTTCGGTCATGTAAACCTGAATAAATCTTTGTACATTACACCACTTGGGGTCCCAAGATGTCCTTCCAGAAATCGAAATAGAAGAGCCTTCGCCGAGTTTAGCTGCAGAATATATGCTTTTAAGTACTCATTTTTTCCGCGAACAGTCAATGAGTGGAACAAGTTACCCGACGAAATTGTTCATTCTTGCAGCTTGCCAGAATTTGTTAATCGCTTAAACAACTACCTGTAATTTTTTTCTTTTGCTCAGTGGGTAATATTTTTGTGAGCTGTGACTGTGATATGTAGGGCGTATTCTTTTGTTTCTTTCTTGTGTGCCTTTTTGTTTTATTGGCGTGGTTGACCTTTGTATTTATGCGTCGTGGTGTATTTACATGAGAGCCCATTGTTCATTTTTAGGCACTGTCGGCTGTTGGATTGTTGTTTTCTGTATATTTGAAGTGTTTTTTCACTCCTATCATGTCTTCAAATTGGAGTATGTAGTATTTATAAATAAATAAATAATTAAAGTTGTACGGACAACCTGCGGACTACGTTCAGTGTGTCTTGAAGTTCGAACGGCCGCCTGATTGTTCGAACTATCGTCTGCTCTTTCAAACACTTCTGCTCTTCGTTTGATCTTTTAGGCGACACCGGCCTGTAGACCAAATGTCGGTCCGGTACTTAGGATAAGAAGTAAGTGCAGTCCTCAAAAGACTTAAGTTTGAAGGTTGGTAAGAAGGCTCGATGTAAACAGTAGACACAAGGAGACGTTTAACCTTGTTATCCGTAGCCATCACCGACTTGTTATGCCTGATTCACTTGGTCCGATTCTGCTTGTGCTTTTCAGTATCGACGCAGACCGAGTCTCAGCTACGGTTCACGCTTTTGCAGCCCAAGCGACGTCGCGACTGAAAATTGCGAGCGAAATCTCATCATGCCAATCATGCTTTAGCGTACATTCTGCGGCGTCACGCGGAATGAATCGCCGCATGTCACATTATTCCCGCGAAGTTTTGCTGAGTAACGAGCTTCGGTAATTTCGCTGAGACGGCTCAAGTAGTCAGGCATTGCCAGAAAGACGTAGAATCAACAATTCCAACACGAAAAAGTCCAGGCGGACTGACACCGCCGCCGACAACATCACATTTTAATGGTTTGTTTATGGGCGACGGCGAGCGTCTTGCCCACACTCCATCGCGCATGCGTGGCGCCGGCGGCGTCCGCTAGGGGCGCTCCGGTTTGTTTGTAAACATGAGTTGGTGTATAAATTGTGTCGGGTGTATTCAGCCGAAACGCTCCACTCCGTAGCGCTCTAATTTGGCAGTCGTTCTCCGATTTTTGGAGCGTTCGTGTTCGCTTTGACCGTCTGTCGCCGAAGATTTAGGCCTTCAACTATGCCGAAACTGAGACGAACTGGAGTGTTGGAAGCCTTGAAATACTTGTTTTCAAGCTGCAGTTATCGTGCCACGAACGAAATCCACTCGGAGCCACGGAGTAGGAATACGTTGCCATGCCAACGGTTACCGCGTCTCCTTAGGCTTAGGAACCGCCAGAATCAGGGAGATCTTTAAAATGGGGCGAGCCCACCGCTCATGTTTTGTGATTTGAGCGAGATAAAACAAAGCGACAGCCGGTCGCACCATTCATTGGCAATGAAATTGGCTAATACTGCAGCGTCTATGACAAATTTGCTTCGAAGCGGAGCGGAAAGGGCGCCGCCATGTTAGCCGGCGCAACCCGGCCTCAAGCAAATAGAGCCACTACGCTATTTCTCGAATTTTGCGTTGGGGGCGAGCGCCAACCCCAAACCCCAAACCCAGATGTGACGACTGCTGAGAAAGTGTGGAGCTTGCCGACGCATACGAGTTGCGACATCAGCTGAGCGACGACGATAAGCTTTTTGTAACAGAAAACCCGAAAACCGGATGAAGTAAGTCCAAATGTAAGAAGAAAAGAAAGTCGAAACGAAAATTGGCAAAGCCCCAAAACACACAAAATTAGGATACTAACATCAAGCAGACGGCTACCAGGGGTTTTGAATCACGAAAACCAATCACATGTTTCACGTGTCATCGGCTAGGTCACATTTCACTGATGTGCCGAAAAAGAAAAAGCTTTGTTTCCAACTCACGTGAGTCAAGACCTAATACAAAACCTAAAGCGTACTCGCTTCCGTTCTATAAGTATGATTTCCTCGAGCAAATAAAAGACACCTTGATTAAGATAGGCGCAGTGGGGCAGTGTGAGCGTAGATGCAGTTCGTTCACGAACTCGACTGAAGTCGCCACTAAAGACCCCCGGCAACGTCCCAAGTATATTAAGTTAAATCCTGCCACGTTGGACCAAAGATATCAAATTCCTGTAGGTTGCGTCTGCCAGTAGGAGCGAAGATTGTGGTTGTAAATAAAGCTTTTCGCAGGATGCCTTAAGAATATAAAGCATCTGTTTATGTATATTGAGTTGGAGGTAAAACAATTTCACTTGTAGTATAACAGCGAAATCAAGCGTATTCGCAGCACAGTGTACATAGCAGCTTAAAAATATTTTCTAAAGAGTTCGTTTAAACGACAAGCGCATTGTCCTTCTAAAAAAGGGTTACATATGGAAACTACGGGAGGTAGGGTAATTTACTCTTTTGAATTTTGCAGTGTTTTAAAGCTTCTTGGCACATTCTTAAGGTTTGGCTCTGTCCGACGATCACAGCGGGTTGTCGATCAGACAGCGCCGTCCTTTCGGAATGTTTTATTCAGGATCATTTTCAGCGTCATATCGGATGTACTAGAACAAACGCGTGAGGGGAACAACAGGAACAAAGCGAAGGCTTGGCGGCTCCTTGGGGTTCGAGTCTGGTGCCTGTGTTCCCTGGTGCCTTAATCTCTGTTCTTTCGTGTGTTCAGGATGCCCGTCAGCCGCGGCGTTGCTGAGGTCTTTTCATTGGCCAGTTGGAAGCTGGCAGTGCTGGAAGAGACCACCCTGCCGCCGGGGAAGCTGTTACCTTCGAAACCCCGGTGAGACCGTGCTCCATCTAGGGCACACTTACAGGGACGGTCCTCAACACCATCGCTCGCCAGAGACTCTCTCGAAGACCCGGAACCAGGGCTTTTGAACATAAGCTGAAGTAACCAACACCGACCGGTCTTCGACTTCCTGCTTCTCCAACATCAAGAGAAGCTACTGCTGCGGCGACATAAACCTCCGGGCCAATGAGAGTGGCTGTTGGACCTCGTCTTCATCGAAGACAGCAGCCACCACCAATCGCACCAGGATCCAGCCGGTGACGCAACATCTTCACGTCACCGGGGCTATAAAAGGGGGACCCTCGGGCACGCGCCGAGGAGACGGAATGGGACTTACCACCGGACGCTACAATCATCTCATGTCCCATTAAAACATAGTCATCCATATAGCCCTAACCCGGTCTCTAGCCTCTCCGTCCCCCAGCTCTTAACAGGGGCCTCCTCCAGTCCTGGAGGCCCTTGTCCGTGCTTGCTGTCCGGGCCGTCTCCACCAGGTTACGATAGGGCTGAGAGGTCAGAGCTGGCCAGCTGGCCCGCCCGCTGCTCGTAGCTTGGATGAGGATTGGGGATAAGGGATGGGGTTTTCTGACACTCCCATACCATGTGATTTGGGGGTGCCAGGTTGGAAGCATAAATTACAAGTAGCGGAGTAGATTGTGGGGACTACAACAGCGGGCGTCCAGGCGAGTCAGGAACGGTACGGATTCTCACGCAACGTATTTTACAGAATTGAGCATCGCCGGATAACAGCGAAAACCGTAATAAAGCACGAGTTCCGACGTCAATGAAAGTCACGGAAAGAGCCAGAAGGGCAGGTAACGCCCCTCTACGTCACCGATGATCAGCACAAGAGAGAAGCTGCAACCGGACTTCCGGGCGTAACCTATATACGCGCTACACGAACGAGAATTCGACCACAACAGCGGGCCATCCAGGCGAGTCAGCACTGGTACCGATTCTCACGCCACATACCTTACAGGTACTGTTAGGTTTATCTTCTCTTATTTTGCCTGGATCGCCCTACTGAATAGTGACTAGTTTACTGGTGTCAGAAGTCAAAATGACCGATAAGCAACCTATGGCAACTAAGGAAGTGGCAAAACTGTTGTCGGATCTTTCAGCGAAGTTGGACGCCATGAACAACAAAGTGTCAAATTAGCTACAGCGAATGTCAAACTCAATAGAATTTATGAATAAGACCTTTAAATAGCTCAAAAAAACTGCTAAGAACAACACAAGGGAAATAAAAGAGTCAAAAACCGAACTTCTGCAACTAAAAAAAGAAAACAAGGAACTCGTAAAACAGCTGGAAGATATAAAACGCAACGTGATTGAAACGAACAAGTACAGTCGGAAAAATAATATTGATATTAAGGACCCTCCCCTCACACCGAACGAGAATCTAGAAACCGTGATCACCGAGATCAGATAGAAGATAGACGTGAAGGTAGCGCCGTCGAACATTGATGTTATCCACCGAGTGCCAATAACAAAACAAGGACAAACCTAATGTGATTATGCGCTTCACCACCCACAGTACGCGAGATAAGATCCTGACAGCAGCAAAACGACTAAGGCTGAATACCTCTGATTTTGGTTTTGAGCACTCAAGTCCTATCCATGTCATTGAACACCTCTGTCCGGAAAAGAAGATATTATTAGGAAAGGCAACACAAAATAAGAAAGCGAGCAACTGGAAGTTCTTGTGGGTAACACAGGGAAAAATCCTCATAAAGAAGGCAGAAAACTCTGGTGTGGTTCAAATCGTCACTGAAGCTGGCCTTAGCGTAATTGTAAAAACGAGGAATAACAATGATCTTAAATTAACCTAACGAGAGATGGTTTCAATTAAATCGATTAATAATGTTTATAAAAAATCAATGTTATCTGTGTTACGGTGTAATATACGGAGTGTAAACAACAATCTGAACATGCTCTGCACAATGCTGGGTGAACATAAATTTTAATACGATGTTTTAGCATTATCTGGGGCATGGCTCAAATATCATGAGCATGTTACTCTCCCTGGGTATAATTGTATTTCTCTTCCGAGACCAGCGTCCACAAGAGGTAGAGGAGTTGCTTGACTAATCAAAGCAGGGCCAACGTTTAAGGATTTTAAATAATATAGTTATACACATTGCGCCAACTACAAAATACTTTTCGCAAAAATCTCGAATAACATTATGATCGGAGTGGTATACTGGGCCCCGGGATTCAGTATCAATACTTTTCTATAAACTTTGGAATACATTCTTGAACAACTAACGGTGCGGGAGGGTAGCGTAGATTTCAATATAGATTTACCTACGACATTAAGTGTCGAATATCTACTCGTGTTACAATCATGTAAGTTTATAATTTTATAAATGATCCTACTACATGTGGGAACGAAACTGCCTCGGTTATTGATCATCTATTGTGCAACTTTAGTGTTGAGGACTCTTTACACATAGCGTTAGACTTTTCCTTGACAGACCATTCACCAATAGTATTGATAACGAGCATACCTGTGGTTTCTACTTACAAAAAAAATCTAACTATAAACAAGGTAAATTATAAAGAGCTCAGCAACCGCATACAGGCGTTAACATTTGAGGATAGTAATGCCACAGACGTAAATGAAAAATATAGATGCTTGCATACAAGACTCCATCGATGCATAATCCAATCCACATCTAATGAACGCAAGGGTTACTTTACACAACCTAGCAGCCCATGGATGAAAAATAATACATTGGAAATAATTAAACCAGAAGACTCTATCCATGAAGATAGAAAACAACACAGAAACAATGTATATTAAAGCAACCAATTTAAAATATACCACAATATGGTAACAGCTCACATGCGGCGTTGAAAAAAAAGAATACTATTGTTGTAAGATAACCAAATGTAGAAATGATACGAAAAAGATATGGTCAATTATAAATTATATCGCTAAACCTGCAGTACAAAGTCCAAGGCTACTAGAACTTGCGGCTACTGGCAGTCAAAATCAATGCAACCATAGAAATAAATTTAATGAATAATTTTGTGCAGTAGGTGTTCTATTGGCAGGTACCCTTGGAGAACCAGCAGTGAACCCGCTCCCCACCTCAATAACAAATTATTTAAGTTTTTTAATATAACAACTGATTAGATCATATTAATGGTAAAAACAATGCCGGGGAACGAAGCGCTCGGGAGCGATAGTATATCCATAAAAATGATTAGGGACAATATTGACATCCTTGGTGAACCTCCGGAAAAAAAATATTTAACCTTATGTTTTATAGTGAGACTTTTTCGGACCTCCTGAAAATAGCAAGAATAATACCAATATACAAGGACGGGGACACAAACCAGCTATCAAACTATCGACCAATTTCAGTATTAATCAGTATCAGTACCATCTTCAAAAAACTAATATCAACAAGGATTGTTGATTTTGTTGACCCGAAATTGAATTATAACAGAAGCACAGCACAGATTTCAAAAAGCTAAATCAACGAGTAGAGCGGTCTTAAGTGTAAGTCAATTTATTATTCCAGCTTTAGCTAAAAATCAAACAGGAGTTGCTATCTTTTAGATATAAAAAGTCCTTTGATGCCGTTAATCCTAAAATATTAATGAGCAAATCAGAAACATATGGGTTTCGTGGCTTTTCTTTACATTTCTTTAAGAGCTATTTGTCGTCACGCTCACAACAAGTCAACATAGGGGAAACGTACTCTACCACTGAGACGATGTTGACAGGGGTGCCACAGGGATGTGTGCTAGGACCAATGCTTTTCTCTCTATACATAAATGACTTACCTCAAGCTATGGGTAAGTTGCATGCGGTAGTATGCAGACGATACAGTATTGCATGCAACCGGAAGCTTTTGGGAAACATTGGAAGAGGAAATTAATTGAGACCTTATACAGTTTGATAACTGTTTTTTTTTTTAATATAAGCTATCTTTAAACCACCAAAAAACAAAATATATAACGTTTGCTTCCCCATATAAGTCCACTCCAACAGAGGCGCAAAATCTGAAAATAAATATTAAGCCCATTCAAAAGGTCAAAAGTCAAATTGGACGTTTAGTGTTTATACAGCGTAAGGTCGGTCTGCCAGGATGGGGCGACACTGGTTTACACTGTAGATGAGTAATTTTGCCAGTGCAGTACGACTGCTAACCTGGGGTGTTTAACGTGCTCACACAGTAGTGATAAAGGACCGCACGCCGGTACGATGCTCATCCAGATCGAAACGGACAGGGGTGGGCATTCAAAAGGTAGTATGTGTTAAATATCTAGGAATGATTCTTGATGCTTCTTTCAATTGGAGCTGCACATTGAAACAGTATGTAGAAAAATGGGCTATTCGGTCTACACTTTACTTAAAGCCAGACAGTACTTTGATTCTAAAACGCTAAGGGGGCTTTACTGCAGCATTTTGCAAACTCACAATATTGTGTAGTATCTTGGGGCTTTACATACCTAAGCATTTTACAACCGGTAATAACGCTACAAAAACGAACATTGAGAACACTAGAGAATGCAAGTCTTAACCCTTAATTTCCCAATTTTTCACTTTTGCATTAAAATTGTTTTTGCTGCTATATTTTGTAGTTAGAAGTCTTCCGAAAGCTGCTAAGAAGCAGTTTCTGGATTTTTGTTGGTTACTTCTGGTGTATCAGGTGTGTGTCTTTGAAATCACAGTGGTCACTTGAGGTCTTCCAAGTATTTATTAGCAATATGTATCTGAAATATTGATACACCAGGCCAAAATTATATCCGTGCCTGAACTTATGATGCCTAAGCGTGAAACTCATAAAAACAGTTGGCAGACGCCGTAAAACAGAGGTTTACATTACACTTCATGCAAACAACTTTTGTTATTGCTTTGCAACATGGCAGTTTGCAACGCCCCCTTCTTCCGTACGCGGGCCAATGGGATGTTTGGTCAGCCCGAACATCTTGTGTAGGAATCTGGGCCACTGGTCCACGTTTGCACTTCTCTTTGTGCAAGTCCTCGATGCTTCGTTTCTGTGCCGATAGCCGTCCTCTGGAACTTTCGCCACGTCCTGGCTTCATTATCCTAAAACAAAAGAAATGGATAAGTTCCATTAGTAAGAGTAATCGCAGACATTTAAAATCAACTCACATCTTCAGAGTGTATGCCACATTGGTTTTGAAGTCGGAGAGTTTCATGACGTTCTTTTGCGGCACAGGTGACTTGCGGCAGTCCAGTTTGTAGAGAAACCATGCATTGATAACAACGAGGTCGATAAGGTGAAAAAATATTCGCAAGTACCACTTTCTTGACTTTAACTGAGTTCTTGTGCAGGCCGCCATTTGGTCGACCAAATCCACTCCGCCCATGAATTTGCTATAGTCAGCAACACAGGCAGGTGTTGGCACATCAATGTACCGCCTCAGCTTCTTGTCCCACTTGCGGTGATTGTTCACGGGACTGGAGGAAATGTAGGTGCTGAGAAACGTGACCGAACGATTGTCATGCCATTTGACGACATAGAGCTCAACATTCTCGCTCACAGCCGTCTTGCCTTCGAAGGATTCTCGTCCTTGAGTCCGAAGGGTTTTGTCGTCACTCAAGCTACATCCAGGCAAGCGATTCTGGCGGACGGTTCCTAGTGACCAGATCTGTCGCTTGGCAAGTTCAACAAACAGAGGGATGCCCGTGAACCAGTTGTCGCAGTACAGTTTGTAGTTTTTACCAGAGGGAATAACTGCTGCCAATCTGAGAACAATATTCCCACTTCCTCCAATATCAAGATGCCCATCTGCTGGCCCGATTTTCCCGGTGTACATCTCGAAGTTGTGAACGATTCCTGTGGAATCACAAAGCAGGAATAACTTAAACCCATACATTTTTGGCTTATTCGGAACGTAATTCTTGTGGCGACTGTTCCCTTTGTAAGGTATAATCTGCTCATCCACACAGACCATTTATTCAGACATCGGGATCGATATGAACTTTTGGCGTATGTGCTCAAAAAAGGGACGGATTTTGAACAGGCAGTCTTCGTCATCGTCACCAATTGTAGCTTGCTTGGTATTGCCATTGAAGTGCAGGTTCTGCTTGATTTTCTCGAACCTGTTTCTTGACATTGTGTCTGCGATCTGTGAAACTCTTATCTCTGTGGACCAATACTTCCTGGTGCCGGAAAGACGAAGCGTCGACATGTACAGGCAAATGGAAATAAAGTCCTGCAATTCCTTTCTTGTCAGCTGCAGTGGCTGGTTTGGGTCCTTTTGTACAGCGTATAGGTTGGACTCTTCTACGATTTTGTCGAGAATGTCGTCATCGACAATATCTGTAAAATACTCGTATGGAGATTTAGTTTTGTCGACATCAATTCCTTGGGGTTCTACCCAAACAGGATAGTTACAAACAGCACCGTCACGGTGGCTCCGCCATTTTATCAGCGGCTTTTGCGCTCGCAACGAGCTCTCTCGTTCAGCCGACCCCGTACTGGTTGAAGGAGTAGATGTGTGAGGAACTTCTTCATCGGTGTCTTGTTCATTCTCCTCATCTTCGGATACCGAGTTTTCGGATAAACGTACACTCTCCTCAGCCCGTGTCTTAGCTCCCTTTCGTGGAGGAACCCACTCGTCGTCGGAGTCACTCGTCGCGGTATCTTCATCACTTCCTTGTGGAATGCAGGCGATCCTATCCGTTGGGACATGTCGACGCAAACTGTAGAATATTCTGGGATTCATTCCTGAATGAGACCAGACAAGAACAGAGTAAAAAGGGGCTATGAAATATCACATCGTGTTTTATATATGCAGAACATTTTGCAACGGTTGTGCTCAGTGTTGCATAGGAATCACATACCTGATTTTGGTTTGTGTCTTGAAACTACTTGAAAAGATGACTTACATCCCGGTCACACATGTGCCCAGGTGTGCAAAGATAACACACAAATGTTATCAATCCGAACTGAAAAGCTACTGCCACAAAAATAACAAATTTAAACCTCCAGACACTTTAGCCGCGGCAAAACACGAGGCGCGCCAGTTCTGGAGGTTAAAGCGCCCCCTTGTGTCGAAAGTGGGAACTACACACAACGGAAAATTATGGCGCAGTATGTTTTCAGTGCAACAGTGGGCTCTCGCGCATTTTTAATGTTACGTAGAGCTGTAAAAGCGCTTTAACGGTATGTGATTTCAAATATACTCTGGGAAATTAAGGGTTAATGTCTTAATGCTCACTCACCTCCATTATTTAAGAGACAACAAATAATGCCATTTTAATGCTAAGGGACTATAAGACAGTATTTCTGGTGCATAATATCATACTAAATAATATACGACTCCCATCATATACAGTCGTACAGTCAGGTACAGTCACAAGAAATGTTCTTACAAATAATTTTAATTCTCCGGCCTATAGCAAGGCATAAGGTCAACGTCTAGTACAGTATCACGGGCTTTAGCTGAGCTAGTTGGGTCATATTCTTTCGATGGGCAGCTGAACAAAGATTACACCACGCACAAAAAAAAAAACACCTTTCACACTGCTGGACTAGTAACTCTTTAATGCTCCTCTTTTTCTTTTTCTCTTTGCGAGTGATTGATCATTCTTTTCCTTTTTATCGCGTAATTCATTTTCCTTTTTCTTTTTCTTTAGATCGTTTTACGATTTTGCTTTTCCGGCTTTTAGGCGGTTGCGCACTCTTCTTTCTTTTATCCTTGCTCGGACACCGTGGCTCCCCGCAGGAAGGCTTCCTCCATGTACTAGAGTGCAATTGAAGGAGCACTAACACAGTTCTTCCCGTTGTCCTTGATGGCTAGGGCCTCTAGCAAATCACGCGCGAGTTGGTTTTTGTTTTTTCCTAAAATGTCAACACGGTGTAGTTTTGCTTCACATTTGCAAGTACGGCAGTGAGCTGCTAGGTGTCCTGCTCCTGTTAAAGGGGCGGTGCAACGATATTCAATTGGAATGTTTTTCACTTTACACGAGCTTACTGGCACTAGTGGGACTCAAGGTTACTCGCACGCAACGCCACTGGCCAAGAAACTCCTTTGTTGAGGTGTAATTTCAGAGACAAAAGCAATCATTTTCATTCAATCTCTCCTTTGCAAAATTTGATGACGTAAAGTGGAGATCGCAGTACACCCATATGACGATATTTGAATGCTGTTCATAGATTGGACCCGAGCATTGCGTGGGCACTCGATTTGGGATCGTGATAATTACTAGCTCGAGAAGCATTCGGGTAGTGGCCAGTGTCCAATCGCTGCAAAGACGGCAATAGCCGAGCCATAACAATGTCTGGAACTCAGCGCGTGTCCTGTGCTTTGCCAACCCCAGCGCGTGGCTATGATCAACATTGGTGGCATATAATCGAATCCAGATCACGTGGCCGCTTGTTCTGGCTGTGAGTTGAGGGGATCAACGCTGCTCGTTTGTCTTTAATTTTTTACTGGGACTTCTATTGCGTGGAGTGAAAAACAAACGTGTGTTTCATAGGTCATTAACATCAGGGATCCGTTCTAAGCGGTATTTGCGCAAAGTACAAAACTTGTTGCATCGCTGCTTTAAGTCTTGTAAAGATTCGGCAGGTTCTCTTGTTCTACCAATTATACAGCGTCCTGTTTGGCCTATATAACACCTCCCACATGCCATGGGAATCTTATAGATGACCTCTTTTTGACATTGGGCACACTTGGTCTTGTGTGTTACGTCACATTGTTTTTCGTGTGTGTTTTGCCTTGTTGATTTTCTCACACATGAAAGAAGCCTTTATCGGCGCGGAACACACGACGTGCAGGGGCGGATTTAGAGGGGGGGTCCGGATGTCCTGACCCCCCTCTTGATTTCTGCATGTGTAAAATTTAGGGCGTAAAACGAGGGAGAGGAGGAGGGGGTTCCTAAACATATGGTACGCTGACCAACAGCTGACCCCCCCCTCAGGAAATTCATGCATCCGCCGCTGACGACCTGTACCCCTTGCCGGCTTGCTATCTACTTTATCTTGTGGGTAATGCCTGAAGATATGGTGCCACCACTATAGGGCTTCCAGGCTTCTTTTTTGTTTGTTGTACGTTTCCCGGACCGCGCTTCAAATGCTGGCAGATATTTTCGCCTATTGATGTCGGAAGCGTGTTCGGATAGCCAGCGTCAAGTAGCCTAGACATTTGTATGTCACAACTTCTCTCAACTTGGTGTGCACAGGACGTTTTAAGGCGGATGTTAGTGCAGTAGTGGCGACCCCTAGTTTTATGTTTTTTTGAAAATTTGGAGTGTAACGGTAGAAATATTTTGCAGGAACGAGCTTGATACCTTCAACATACGTGGTCTTCTTTGAATTCTAAGGTGATATCGAGGAAGCTAATAGTTTTATTTACAGGTAGTTCATGAGTGAACGTCAATCCCATGCAGCTCTGTTCAAAGCATCTCATTACGTATTCTCGGCATCCGTTTCTTGGCTCTTCCGTTTTTTCGTTGCAAAGAATCAAGGCATTAAATTACCAAAATATGACTTCAATCTGGCTATCTTTCAAAACATGTTGAATGACAATTCCGCATGCTGCGAGGAACACGTCACTGAGGTACGGCGCCACTCGTGATTCTTTCCACACCCCGCTCTTCTGAACAAATTTTTGACTTTGATGGGTCACTACCGTCGCCGCAAGGTACACACGTAACAGCTCCAAAAAGCTGTGTAGTGATATTCCCACCGCGTTTTTGGAGTATTGTGATGCCCTGCTCTTCAATGGTCTCCCGAAGTACTTTCGTGAGCCTCGCGTGTGGAATGGAATAATAAATGTCTTGGATGTCCAGCAAAAAGCCAGAGGCACTGATGCACCCATTTTCTTGAAGAAAGAGGATCTCTCTTCCGATATCAAACGAATATCTTGAAGGGGCACAACACCCCTTCAAGGTATCCGTTTGATATCTTGAAGGGGTCTTGTGCCTGAACTTGAGAGAGTTGTTTAGATAGAAAAGTTGACACGTGTGGTTGACATACATTCCTTTCTGAGACGATGGCTCAAAACGGATCCGATGCTTTATGCGTCTTGACTAAGAAAAAGAAGACTCACAATTCGTTTCCTTTTGTTCCCTTGATTTTTGTTACGAAATTTCCAATGTGGGTATTTTCTAGTATATTCAGGATAGCTCTTTTTTGTATTTGTAGTCCTTTTTTCTTCTGCCGGAATGAAGCTCTTGGCGATGGCTTGATTGGCTTTTTCAGCGCAATTCCCTGAATCGAGGACGATGAATCCCACCTCTTTGTGAGATACGCATAGTTTTAGATCTTTTACCCGCAACTCACGCACTGTGGGCCCCAAGCTAATATTTTGGTGGACAGGGCCTCTTAGACTTGCAAGGAAATCGATCCCTGCATTGATGATCAGTTTCGCTTTTTCTTCTAGAGCTTTGGACTCGATTTGCACTCTCAGAAAAAAAAAATAGCATATTCTTACACCCCTTGTCCTATATACGACACCCCGAAACTTCATTTCGACATACAGCGCGCTGACGTCGAACAAACGGCCTCAACTTTAACGAGCTGATTGAGAACGGTGAGATATACCTCATTAAACAGCTAAACTGCGTATAAAAGACTACGGAAAAGAAATACTGAAGTTTTGCAGTAAAACCAAGAAAACCCCGATTACTTTTTTTGTGGTCAATAACATGCACAGCAGCTTTTTTAATAAGTCGTACCACTCGGCTATCAAGCCGCCTGCGAAAGTTGGGAACGACGGTTCGACATAAGCGCGCTGTACTTCGAACTGTAGTTTTGGGGTGTCATATATAGGACAAGGGGTGTAAGAATATACCCTTTTTTTTCTGAGAGTGTGCCTAAGTAGCGCGACTTTGTCGACGGGCTTAAGCACTGGTTCAATTACAAATTATGGACCTTGCTCAAGTACCTTTCTGGCTTGTGTTGAAAGGTTGACTTCCCCGATGAAATTAAAGCGGTTTTCTACCTTTGGACTCCGAATATTAAAACGACGTAAAACGAGGGTTCCCCACCACAGCGCTAACGTCCGCCTTAAAAAAGTCCTGTGCACACCAAGTTGAGAGAAGTTGTGACATACAAATATCTACAATACTTGAAACTGGCTATCCGAACACGCTTCTGACATCAATATGCGAAAAGATCTGCAAGAATTTGAAGCGCGGTCCGGGAAACGTATAGCAAACAAACAAGAAGCCCGGGAGACCTATAGTGATGGCGCCATATCTTCATGGCATTACACTTAAGCTAAAGAAGATAGCAAGCCGGCAAGGGGTAGACGTCGTGTGTTCCGCGCCGAACAAGGCTTCTTCCAAGTGTGAGAAAATCAACAAGGCAAAAAACACACACGAAAAACAATGTGACGTAACACACAAGACCAAGTATGGCCAATGTCAAGAAGAGGTAATCTATAAGATTTCCATGACATGTGGGATATGTTTTATAGGCCAAACAGGGCGCTGTATAAACGATAGAACAAGAAAACATGACGAGTCTTTACGAGCCTTAAAGGAGCAGGATACCTAGCAGCTCACTGCCGCATTTGCAAATATGAGGCCAAACTACACGGTGTTAACATTGTGGGAAAAAACAAAAACAACTCGCGCGTGATTTGCTAGAGGCCCTAGCCATCAAGGACAACGGGAAGAACTGTGTTAGTGCCCCTTCAATTGCAGTTTACCGCAAGAAGGAAGTAAATGTGATCTCACTCTTTCTTTACTTCTCTATTCTGTCTGCTGTCTCTCTACTCTTTTTCTTTTCACACAAAGTAGCAAACCAGCACCCACAAGCAGGTTGACCTCTTTGCTATCCTGTAAATAAACATACCTTCTCTCTCTCTCTCGTTCCTCCGGGGAGCCACAATGTCCGGACAAGGATAAACGAAAGAAGAATGCTCAAGCCTCACCACAAAAAAGAATGCGCAACCGTTTAAAACCAGAAAAGCAAAATCGAAAAGTGGTCTAAAGAAAAATGAAAACGGAATGTGAATTGCGCGATAAAAATAAATGGAAATTATCAATCACTCGCAAAGAGAAAAAGAAAAAGAGGAGCATTAAACAGTTACTAGTCCAGTAGTGTGAATGGTATTTTTTGTGCGTGGTGTAATCTTGTTCAGCTGGCCCATCGAACGTCAAGTACAGTATGTAGGTACAAAACTTTGAAATTCATTAAGCACAACCATAAAAGAAAGTAAATAATTTATACCAACAGTGAAAAACATTATTTGCACATGTTGTGAACTATTCATTTTCTTCGGGAGGCACACGCATGAGTGCTAGGATCAAACAGTATCCCTTATTTTTATATACATGTTTGGATCCAGAACTAGCCAGGTTCGCTGAGTATCGAGATGCGATACGCACTTATTTTGATGCATACTAAAGATGAATAAAGATTTTATTATTATGTGATAATATTATTATTATTATTAGTATTAATGTTACATGGCGTGTAGTTGTGCCGTGGAGACAGGAGTTTGTTTGTATCCGGCGGAAGGCGGTCGACTCGGCTTTGGATAGCGGGGGGAAAGAGGGGGGGGGGTGCTGTGGCAAGAACTGTAGTCGTTATGGCGGTAGTGGGCGAGTGTGTCCATGTATCTCTGAAGAAATGTGGGCTTGAGGGTGCTTCGGGTCTGCGTGTCTTCGCCCTCTTGAAAAACGGCCCGGTTTGTATGAACGAAGGCAGCGGCGTGTGCACGTGTGGCTTCGTTTCCCTCAAAGGACTCGTGTCTGGGGAAACCGTTCGATATGGAGTTTCGGGAGCTGGCAAAAGTTTAGTAGAACGTTGAGGGCCGTGGGCAGACTGGTACGTAACGCGTTACAAGTAATGGATTACTTGTAATTGATTACGTTTTACTGTGATTTTGTAACGCTTCAATTACTTCCTTTAACGAGTAAGGATCCTTGTAATTCAATTACTTTCTTGTTGTAATCGATTACAAATTTACCCATTACAATTTTTCTCAATTTAATTTTTTTGCGAGAGGGGTTAGAAGTGCTGTAGTCACTCAATTCTGGGAAAAACCGGTCAACAGCTTAAGAAAAATCTGGTTCTTGTCCGTGTCTTAGGTCCGTTTTTAGCTTTTAACCAGGAAATAGTTTGTATTCAAATTCATGACGATGCTCCTACGAGCTTTTGACTGGTTTGGGGGGTATCACTTTCGAACATCTATATTCTTAGTTCTTATTTTGTACGTTTCATTGGGATTGTCAAAATTTTCGTCGTCCCTAATATTAGTTCCCAAATATCCCTCCATAAACGGTACCAATTGACACTAGGAGCTCAGTTCATGACACCAAGATTCGCTGGCTGATGACCGACACACACTTCGAGATACAACTGCTGCTGAAACTCAATAAGGTGTAGAGGACAAAAAAAAAACAAGAAATGTACAAATGCGGAACACCTATTTAAATGTGTGTATGTGCTACCGTAATAAACAAAAAGTTGTATGAAAAGTAACGTGGGAAGTAATCGATTACTTTAGAGTAATTTTTCGATTACATTTTTGAGGCTGTAATTGTAACCGTAATCTGTTACTTTTTACAGTGAAGTAATTTTAATTGTAATCGGTTACGTTTTTTCACTAACGTGTACAAGTCTGGCCGTGGGTGATACGCGGCCTAGCAGGAAGTTGAGGCAGGCTGCATGAGAGTCTGTCACTACTGTGATGTATTCGACGCCGGTAGTGGCCGCCAAAGCGATGGCGAGCTCTTCTTCTGTCTCGATAGACGTCGTGGGAATTGTAGCTGCCGTCAATTTCTCGCCAACGGCGTCGGTGACGTCGCGGAATGGCTGGTTGTTGGGGGTACAGGGAGACGTCTGTGCAACGAGTAAAGGAAGAGTTCGGGAAGAGTTCGTATTGGGTTTCGAGGGCGCGTATCCGGGCTTCTCGGCGTGTCTTGTTCTAAATGGGGTGCATGTAAGATCGTGCTCATTACTTATACATTTTTCATGTTTATAACTTAATATTTTACCATCTACTAAAGCTCTTTCTTCTTCTAAACACTCTTATGCAGTAGTTAACTTTCTTGGCGCATCATAGCCTCAATTGCTTTTGCGCCATAAAACCCAATCTACTACTACTTCTACTGTATTTAAAATAGCCTTTAAGGCTTCGATCAGTACTTCATACCGCTCTTTCATAAGGATTTTTGTTTTACTTTTTAATGCACACGGCTTATTGCTTAGATGGAAACATGTTTTGTTTGTTTGTTTTTTAAAAGGGGGCTTACTGTTGTGTGACTACGGTCTTCGTTCCTAGAACTTAGCAGGCATTAGAGGAGATTATAATCATCATAGTTTGAAGGTCGATCACTTAAACTTTGTTAACTCTAACTAGGAGGTTTTTGAACAATGTGTCAACTGTAATTTAAAATACAGTGACGGCAGAAGACTGAAGTCATTTACACAATTACAAAACAAGAAACTAGCTTCATGATATTGGGTGACAATTTTTGGCCTCTTTCCTGATCTCGAAATTGAACGCCGAGATACCAAAAAAAAAGCGCAATTTCTGCCTTAATTTTCGACATTGTAGGAGGGTGAGGCCTGAACTCTACAGTGATTATCTCCAAGCCTGTTGTTTATTTTATTGGCGTAAATTACTTCACACTTTCACGGAACCTCCCTTCAATACTTAATTAGATTGCAACATGGCTGCAATCATATGTGAATTAGATAACCTTATATAAATAATTGAAAGCCATAAAATAGAAAGACTTTAGTTGTAATGCTTGACTGTCTGTCATCTTGTACTCATGAAATAAAACAAATTATTAAGTCTATCACCTTAATGTCACACCTCCCAAGTTTTATGGGAGCATTCAGCAGCATCACTGATGGATGCAGCATCTGACCTTTTGTAGCAGGTTCCGTAGCAGGAAAAACATTGGTTTGGGGCACTCACTGATTCTTTTGGAGCAGATTTCAACATATGTTAGCACATTACTTGAAAATAAGAAAGAGACTGCATTCCGAGATGAGATATCTGTGATAATGAATGAGGGTTCCTCCTTAATACTGGAGCATATTACTTATTACCTTTTGTAATAATAGATATGTCGCCAAAATAACAGAGAGCGTTCTTTTTAGAAATAAGGCTCTATAGTCAGAGAAAGTCCCATTTACAATGGGTACTAAACATTTATGAAAAATGAAGCATTGTGCTACACATCAGTTGGGATAATGCTCCTCTCGCCTCGTACTTTTATAGCCGGTAGTTTATTTAGCCTATTTATATAGGTTCTGTAAAGAGCATGCAAAAATTAGCTCGTTGATCAACAAAAATAGGTCCCCCACGTTTTAATAATTTGGGCGGTGACTGTTTTGACGTCCACCGCTAAAATATTTTATTAATTAATTCGACATCTATGACCTCACTTACGTAGAACGTGAAAATAGTGGCTTTATTGTTTCGATGTCCCCCGTCAATGCAGCTGTTGCTGGTAGCCGTTTTGTGGTTTCGTCCTGCTTAGTTTCTGATAGTGTTGTCGCTGTTGTCTTGACGTGTTGACGGGGTCATGTTCTGCGTGCCTCAGAAGTTTCGGTCCTTGTTGGCAGTGGAAATGTCTTATTCAGCGTGTGTGTCTGACTGACTAGACAGTTGAGTCTTTCGAACGTGAGCGTGGCGGCGATGTAATAAGCTCTTGCAATTAATTTCGGCACGAGTCTGACTTAAAGTACTGAATCTGCAACAAAGGCGAGCTGGATATCTCTGTCCTGCCTGCACATAACAAATGTAAGTGCGTACACTTCGTAACACTGAGAGTTCGGCACGCTTTTTGTGCCTTCAAATCGTGCGAGCGCGTCTTCGAAAAGTTGCAGTCTTGCTTTGCTTCTGGCTCCAGCCTTGTTTTTAACCAGAGTTTGTGAGTTCATTATTTAGTTCAGGAATTGTTTGTTCATATATAACGAGCGGATCAACTACAAAACGATCGGGATGTTCAATAAAAGGTTGTCAAGCCAAATATTGCCTCATTGATGTTGCTGGACTGTTGCGAACGAACAAAGGCTTTGGCGTGGTTGTACGAAATACACGAATTTCCCAATCAACTGCAAATTTTATGAGACAACATGCAGCCCCTTCGCTCATACGAAACACGTGAAAACAATTATTAAAAGCAACGGAGCCGAATTTTATAATGTTCTGCACAACCAAACAAAACGTTACGTGCGGCTCGGTAGCTGATGCAGTTTGAGAAGCTCTTTTTTTGCATTCCCGATCACTTAAAAGGTCGAACACTGCAGTCTACTGCACATTTGTTTTCGGAAAATGGATGTTGAACCACGACGCCGCCTGCGAGCAAGATTAGATTTGTTTGACCGCCACGTTGTATCACCTTCCAGTCCGAACTCTGAAGCTCCAACGTCCTACGTTTGAGGTGTCAAAAGTAAGGAGAAACAAACATTTTGACGGGAGACGTCAAAATGATTTCAAAAATACTTTCACCTCTTCAGGAAGTGGCGTCATGGATGTCAAAATAATATTTAGAATTATTTCGAGTGTGGACGTCAAAATAGCTACTACTATTTAGGCGCCTACCAAACTTAAGTCTAATATTATGAGCTGCCAAAACAACCACACACAAATATTATGAAAATCTACACTTTTGCAAGTGACATTGCGCCTGGGCGGTGTTGGAACCTGAGTGAAGTCAAAGTTTGCCGGTCTTTCGATCGACAGCTGCACGGGAACAACCTTTACTACCGTTTATTCAATATAGACCGGCATGTTTTTTTTTCTCTCGGCGCACATTTTTAAAATTAGAAATCAACCTACCAGAAAGACAAAAATAAAGTAGACCTGTAATAGTACTGCGTTTAATTACTGAGCTTATCTCGCTAAACCAGGCGCTCACCCATGTAAGCCGCTGCACCTAGCACTCCGGTGCAAAGCGGTGAAGCTCGACACGCGCGGGTTGGTGACATGCGGCACGAAGGCATGCGACAGACACGATAGTTAAGTGATGTCCTCAGGAGTGCAAGACCTTGGTTCTGTCTTATCCCAGTAGCCGCCATCCTAATTTTTTGGAAATGTTTTCTCACAGCTTTTAGCTCCTCACATCGCCAACATCATCTGGAAATTTAGACGACGTCGGCGATCAATCCACCAGCGCATCAACCGATCAGTGCAGTTGACGAGCAATCTCGACACTTCATTTCAGCTTAATTTAGAGAGCAGCCGCTGCTGGGAGGCAATAGGGCCAACCTGCATCAAAGCGCGACATTATGGAATTCTTCTATCTTCCTGTGCGCGGTTTTTGAATGACGCAACGATTCAAGTGAAGCGACTGTCCCATGGCTCGCGCTTTTAGAATGTGTTCGTGGTTGTATGTGTTCGAGCCTTCGACTGTACTCTGACCTAAGATAAAACAAACTGATAAAACAACAAGAAATAAATTTGTGTACCATTTTTCTGTCCTGCTACTTCTCTAAATATTAAAGTCAACAGCAAAATATATTCAAATATGTTTTTCTTTGTTTTTCTTATTTTGGCACAGGTGTGGCGCAATTCTTAGCCAAAATGACACTTCGGCGCAAGATGTAGAAGAGTTTCGTTTAT
Source organism: Ixodes persulcatus (assembly GCA_013358835.2). Taxonomy (NCBI): domain Eukaryota; kingdom Metazoa; phylum Arthropoda; class Arachnida; order Ixodida; family Ixodidae; genus Ixodes; species Ixodes persulcatus. The sequence goes on along the minus strand of JABSTQ010000093.1, from coordinate 181,525 downwards.
ACGCAAATGGCTCAGCACTTCCATTACTGCAACATTTGCACTGATTACAGAAGTGATTGAGTGAAGTAAAAAAGGAGAAAGAAAGTGCAGTTGTGCGAATAACAAGAATGCGATTCAAAGCGGAAGAAGGAGACTTGTCATGAAATCACAGAATCCCAAAGTTTTCGAATTATATCCCCGTTTTCCAAAGACTTGACTGAAAAAAATGTTAAAAACAACAACTTCCTTGTTAATTTCTTAGTCTTTCAACCTCAAGTATAGCTTACGCGTGACCGTCTCCTGTCAATCCCAGACACCTGCATCTTTTTACTCAATGTTTGAATTTTTAGGTCAGTGTTTAAGACATGGCTTGCGCATATGTTGAACACTCAACACTCGGCAACACATGTGTAACGTGTTTCTGAGGTTATACTGCTAGAAAAATCCAAGGGGTCGGTACAATGTTCCACCAAAACCACCGAGCAACTTGAAGGAGACCTGGTACTGCTACGCACATAAAATCAAATGATTCTTCAGGCAAAGGTTGCGGTCTTTACGATTTAAACTATTACAACAAACGCTACCAATTTTGCAAAATTGTAAAGCATCAAACAAACTCAGAATCACAGTGACAAAAAAGGTGCGTCCTGAGTAGAAAACAAAACGGCAAGAGAAGGAATTGTGCAGGAGTTTTCCTACTCAGGGGAAACGGCCTGCGGCATTCGGGACGGGGGAACTGCAAGTAAAGAAAGGAGCAGGAAACAAAGGCAGGAAGCATAAAACACTTGCGAGTAAAGTCACATGAAATTGAAAACATGCGAAAAACGTCCTAATATTAGCACAGAATAGGAAATGGGCTCATCGGAAATCCAAAATACGGCTTCGTGAAAGGTATGTTTGCTGTACAAATTTCAAAGCGCGATTTGTTTTCTTTTTTTTTCTTTTTTTTGATAGGATTGATTTTAAGTTTTCCATTTTTTCCGATTTCCAGTAGGTTTGTAGCGCGTTTGTTTTTACCATAAGCGTAGAGCCAAACATAGCACGCTTCGTGTTTCGATGAACACTCTGAATACTTCAGTAGCAGTTGCTTTTTAGCAAAATGTGCGATCACTGTCTTTACTGGTTTACGACGTGTTCTACAATTATTCTCCTTTGTCTTGTGTATATTTCCCACATTAAAGCATCGCTTTTCTCGTCCTCAATTTATTTGAAATTGGTTATGCAATGGGGCTCCGTGAACTGATTAGAATAAAACGAAAATATAGCTACGTAGAGGTATTGACCACATATACGGCAAGAGTCCATGTGCTGTCTTCACCTCCGATCTATATCGACGTGCAATATCTGCGCATTCGATTTGTGGATTTCGATCAACTCTCGCTTTACAGGGTCCATGGTGCGGTGCGAGTTATTTTAGGAAGAAGAAAACAAAGCACAAAATTTGAAAAGCCCTTCGACTTCGAAAGGAAACAAAACTGCCGCCGCTACGCAACCACCTGAACGCTGGCGTGCGCGGGAACGAAAAATCTGGCGCATTGATACAGTGGATGCAAGTTTGGCCAACGGGCACACGTATGAACATAAAATAATTCCAATACATCCTTATCACTTGTCAAGTTTAGTTAGGTTTAACGTTATGATTGTTTTAAATTGCGTCATATGCTTTAACATAACGCATGTGTTGTCTATAATTATCACTCTAACCCCAAGTTTTCTTTTTTTTTTTGTTTTTTTTTGCGCATGATGCAGAAGCGCAGTGGTTATGTCTCCTAGGTATCCGACGCAGCCGAGGCTCGAAGGGACGACGCACGACTAGAGCGACATCCCAAGTTTCCTTTTTTTTTTTCTTTTTTGATTGTGCTCCAATGATCTCGATGTTCGCCTTTTCTCTGTTGCGGCCACCGGCCTAGATGGCTCGATCCGGAATAGGGTCGTCAGGTGGCGCAGGTAAAGAGAAACAGTTTATTTCCCTTATTTTGTATCTCACTTAAAAATTCAAATTTAATTTGTCTGCTGGGGTGGGTACAAAAAAAAAATGCAACTAAACTATAACTGATTAACTTGTATTCACTAATAACCTTTTAATTAGATATTTATTCTGCATGTTCCAATTGTAATTTTGAAAACGGCCGGCATGGACGGCAAAAGTTAACGCAGGTATTAAAAAAAAAACGATTGGAGTTATTCGTCGATAATTTTTGGCCTCTCTCTTTTACGGTTTCCAAAATTAACGATTTCCGCAGTACATGGGCGTGTACACCACACCCACGTACAGAATAACGCTGACATGCGGTAGGGTGTACAAAAGCCAGACAGGACGTTGCGTAAATGAGAGGATGAGCGAGCATGACCTTTCTTTGCGCTCAACAACTGGAGGACACCCTGCCTCTTCACTGTAGAAACTCTCTGTGCCAGCCCAACTTTCAAAATATCACGATCGTGGGGAGGGCCCGCGAAAAAGCGGCGAGGAAAGTGCTTGAAGCGCGTGCAATAAAGAAAGAGGGCACTGAAGGCGGCGTGGGCCAGCCGTTAATTGTTCTGCATAAAAAAGAGAGTGATTTTATTGACGCTTGGTGATGAGCGACGTCACTGAGTGATTCAGTGTATTTTTATCGGAGGTTATTTGCTTTAGCTGTTTTTAAATAAATGTTCACTTGAGAGTAGGCGCTCGTCCTGTTCGCCTTCCTTTTTGCCCTTGTCTTTGATAGCGCTTTTTATTTTATAAGTCATAAACCAACTCGCCCGCCTCGCCACATTAACCCGGCCAACAATTCTGCAATACACGGTTTGCAAATATCTCCCTCGAACTGGCTCTGCGACATGACGTCATTAGTCGTAATGAGGAATGTGAACTCTGTGCACATTATACCAATGATATCACGGTGCACATTGGTGCTTACTAAAACTTACCCCCCAAAGTTGGCTTCTTCTCTGAAATGTTGTGTGTCTTCCCCCATACTGTGGCTTCTATGCAGTATTCCCAATAGCGCCAATGAGTCAGGTGAAAGTCTTTTTCATTGGTACTACTTAAGCATCCCCACTCATTGGGTTTGTCTCGGGATTTCTATTGGAAAAAGCCTCCCATTTTCAGCAAGAGACCTTGTAGTCGGTGTCGGGTAGTCGGGGTGCTGGCGTGCCACGTGGAAGACCTGTAGGCTGCCGTGTCACTGAGGGCGGGGCGGGTTTTCTGGTGGGTTCTTCAGGTTGCGGCGCTCGCGCAGAATTTGCTGCCAGGGGCCGGGTAGTTATAGGGTCCAGCCGGTCTGGGCGTCGAACTTCATGTAGTTGTTGGTGGAGTTGGGCATGGCAAAGGCCATATGCGCCGACTACGAAAAAGCTCGGAGCCCCTCCCCTCCTCCCTCCACCCCCCCCCCCCCCCCCCCCCCCGCCCCGAGCTCTTCGGAAAAGCAAATACCATCGCCTCCGGAAACTCTCGGTGCACCTAATTAATCCCATATGTGCGCCCTGGTGCCCGCACAAATCGATAGCTGGCGCCCAGTGGATAAATAAAAATGTATCCACTCACCAGCTCTGGTCACTAAGTGACCAGAGCTGGTGAGTGTATATATTTTTCTAACCGCGCCGTCCTGTTTGAAGACCTTACGTAGTATTAGCGAATACGATATAGGCTAGTACTGGAAATTCCTTCAAATGTCTTTGGAAGTAGTTGCGAATGACGACAGTGTCACCTCAAGCGGAGCTGCAGCCTACAGAAGTAGTAGACATAATAAGTTTTGTAATCCCCATTTTGTTTTAACAAACGTTGAAACAATTCATTACTATCAGTGCGCTTGAACCATGGAATTCACTGATGGCGAAGTTAATCAAAATTGCATTGACCATACCAGTCACATCATGCACCTCACAGAGGTCATTTTCTTGTCTGCGACGACTCAAAACCTATTTGCGGTCGACGATGGAGCAGATTCAACTGAATCACCTGGCACTTCGTCACACTCACAAAGAGCGCTCCCACAAAATAAATTGAAATGACGCCGCCGACGAATTCATTAGCAGATCAATTTTACGAATGAACACGTTCTCCACATCAGCGAAATCTTCATATTAAACAACGAACTGTCTGATGCGGCATTAAACAATGGTGTTTGTTGTACGCTTTTCTTATGTTATTACTCTTTACCGATGATGTTACATAGTGCGTCGGCCGCTTAGTAATCCAGATGAAGCAGCTTGTGTTTGTGCTCTGTTCGTTCTCCAATTCTAGTTTTATTAATTCATTTATTAATTTACCTGAGCTTATATCATTCTCTCTGTTTTTGTTCAATTTCCCAGAAAGTTAAACACAAGACTCTGCAGATAGTCAAAATATGTCGGTGTACTGCTTTATATTATCTATCAATTCTAGTAATAAATTTCGTCGTCGTTAATGTAAACGGATGAAACATAAATCGGGATGGCGAAATTGTTATATATTCCGCAATGGGTGTCTATATGTGATATATCATTTGGTGACTTCAACCTTTCTCCGGAAAAGGCTCCATGGTCCGTATTTTATTTATGTGTAGTAAGGACTTTACTGCTGAAGAAATAAGAGCTAGGCTGTTTAGTTCATCTTTGGTCAAGGAAATAGACAAAGTAATTAAACAGTTAAGCTCTTATTTCTTTAATTACTTTGTCTATTTCCATGACCAAAGATAAAATAAACACATTTTTTTCTGCAAAAGTTTTCAACAGGGCACACCTAATTGCCACCCAAAATCGCTAAGGGGCGGGGTTCAGTCGGTTTAGTGGATTCCCCATCTATTCTCTCCTTAAGCATATATATATACAGAGGGGCCGTATGTTGACAGCCTTATCGAGGAAATCTCCAAAAGCTTAGACTCTTGCGTAAAATATACTAATAACTTTCTTCAACTAATAGCCGAACTTGATGTTTCAGCCGATTCCTTTCTAGTTACCCTCGACGTGGCCTCCCTTTATACAAACATCCCGCATGCTGACCGCATCAGGTCTACTGTTTTTGTGTACAAGTCCCTGATATCTGACAGACCCATTGACGCTAATACATTATCCATTTTGCTTCAACTCATACTGGAACTGAACATCTTCGAGTTTAATGAACGTCACCATGTGCAAGTAAGTGGAACTTCTAGGAGTACAAAAATAGGCCCTAACTACGCTAACAATTTTGTGGGGGTCTTGGAATTCAATTTTCTTGCAAATTGGACCACGTTTTCAATTCTCTATAAACGCTATATAGATGATATAATTATGATATGAACCCATACAGAGACTGATCTGCTGAATTTCATCGATACTTTCAACGTAGCACTCCCTTCCGCTCGCTTCTACAACTCGTACTCCAATCAGAGTATACATTTCCTTTGCGTTACGGTAAAATAAATGGAAGAAAACTAGAAACTAACCTGTACCGAAAACTCACCGACCGCCAGCAACTTCTTCACTTCAGCAGCTCTTATCCGCGAGATTGTACGACAGGTATTCTTATTGCCAGGCAAACCGCTACAGACGCAGTTGCTAGAATGAAGACGATTTTGTTTCCAACACAAACAAAATCCGTGAAATACTGACTACTCTGAAATATCCGCAGCAAGTAATAAACCACGCAATCCAAAATGCTCAAAATCTAATTTGAAAGGAAACTCTCGCGCGACAGGGCATAGACGGCCCCAAAGCCAGCGAGACCAATTTAATACTCACTTTTTCTGCAAATATCCCGAACACCAATTGAATTCTTTTCAGGTATTACAACATATTAGAGCAGATCCACCGAATGACTGGAGTTGTGCCCAAATACCGCGGGCCGTATACCGGCGAACAAGAAACCTGACATCTTCTAAACCCTGAGATGGGGAACGATAAAAAAAACGGACGAACACAACGAAGGGTTTACAAGATGTCGATTAATTACCAGCTCGCCTGCACTCTATCACTGCTTACAAAGAAACCTGGGTGACATTATAGCCTCCTCCAGATTAACTTCCCCCAAAAGTAATGGATCCGGGCCATGTAAGAAGTCAGGTTTCAAAGTATGCCCCTATATGGTTCCAAGCAACAAAGCCACTGGCTTGAAATCAAACTTTGTCTACGACATAAACGGTACCTTCAATTGCGACTCACGGAATGTAGTGTACCTAAAGCCCCTTCATGTTTAAAAAATAGCGCAAAGTTCGTCGATGCACGAGGCACGTTCAATGTGCAGTCCATGGGAAGATCATGGCGGCACAGCGCAGCCTTGAGCTAGATTTCAGTCGCCATAAATTTCCCAGAAGTGGCGCGCGGCACGTGCCTCGAGCATTTCGAAAACATTGAATGGCGCCACTTTTCCCAGGATAAAGGGGGTGTACCTACCGCTTTGCACACTCTGTAACATGCCGTATATTGGACAAACAGAAACCCTGTTTTAAGTTGCGCTTTAACAACCATAAGGCTTATTTAAAGTCTACTCCCGTTCTTCCCTTCTCATGACATCTGCTACTCCCTGAACATACAATTCAGAACTTAACGGCTGCCATCCTACAGTCAGGCTTCCAGCCTCACTAAGACCGCGAAGCGCGTGAATCATATTTAATCTATAGACCGACACGCGTCGCGGCTCTGTTTACCTACATGGCGGGAAGGCCGCGCATGCGCAGCAGCTATGTGGGCAAAAGCGGCCAGGCTCTCCATGTTTTTGCCATTGCATTCTATGGCGTGCGCTCGTTGTTGACGTTGTAATGACGCTTCTAACTATAATAGTGCGTCGTATTTTCTGCCAACATATGTCGCACGTTATGCCCGACTATTTGACCTCGCTAGCCGAGCCTGAGCGGCAGCGGTACCTAGACAAACTGCGCGTGAACGGCGTTGCCTTCGACGATCCGCACACCATAAACAAGACCTGGTGCAGTTCCGACGCGAAGTTGGTGCCACCGACGTAGCTCACGTCGTCGTTTATTTAGTTTTTTCGCCAAGACGGTGCAGGCGTACAAGCCTCTCGAGGCCTACGATTACTTCGAGCCGGTTTCCGCACTGCCGGCGGGATCAGCAGACTTTGGGTCTGCTGAAGTGTATTTATTAATTAATAAAATACACACAGCGTCTGCGAGTGAAGGTATGATATGTTTCCTACTTTCATGACTACAAGGCATGACAAGCGGTAACGCTTTGTTCATTCTGCAGTCTTGGCGGTAACACGTTACAAGTAACGGCGTTACCGGTAACGCGTTACTTTCTTCAGTAACGTAGTAACGTAGTCGCTACTTTTTCAAATTAGTAACGGGTAACGTATTTGCGTTACTATTTCAAGTAACGGGCAACGTAGTTACTCGTTGTTGTTGTTGTTTTTTTTCTCTCAATTCTTAAAAGAATTACACTTCAATTTTTTCCGTGTTTTTAGGCATCAAGCCAAGTAAATTTTTTAGTTTTCTGCGTTTTTCTTTGCATTTTTTCTGGTGAGTATTACGTTGAAACCGTAACAAGAGATAAAGTTATTATGTTTAGTTTCTGCATGAACATAATGTTTCTTGAAATAGGAGTTTATGCATACGTGTACCATCAAAAATGGTAAAACGAGTTAAATCATGATTAAAACAGTAAAGCAAAAGTAACGTGCGCTACTTCTTCTCCGTAACGGTAAAGCGTTGCTTTTATTTTGAGGTAGCGTAGCTCGGTAACGCAATCCTTTTATTTGCAAGTAACGAGCAACGTATCTCGTTACTTTTTTTCGGTAATACCTACAACACTCACGTTCTGTCGCCGATCTTCTTCCGACTGATAGCGCGGGCGTAGCGAGCCACCGACGAGCGCTTGGCCGGTGCTTTGTGCTCGAACACCCTGGGACCAAACTCCCGGTGGTCTCGATGAGATGACGCTTTTCCTGCACATAAGCAAGCCTCAGGACGGAGATTGAAATGGAAGCCACACTTGCCTTCAAGAAAGTGTTTGCCGCACGAACGGTCGTCCGCGCGAGGCGACCATTCTTTTCGATCCACGGATAATATCGAATTTTTGCGCCTTTCAGAGTCAGCCGGGAACTTGTGGAAACTCACCCCGCAACTTTTGCTGTACCTTTGGGTGCAATTAACGGCTACACAGCTTTGCGGCACGTTGAAATGCTGTGACGCCCGTGCAAAACGTGCGCCCTTTTGCCCACACCACTCGGCTCCGGCGCGATCGCAGCGCCGCCGCAGCTCCGTGACGTCAAGCCCGCGTGTCGGTCTCTAAATTCAACACACTGTCCGCTGAAATAAATAAAAGCAGAGGCAAGCTCTCTGTTAAAGCTCTCATCACATCTTGAGGTTTTGAAGCGGGCAGGTGTTTTCGTGTGGTCGATACTTATATTTCCTAACATCATCGGTGTTTCTAGGCTTCCATTATTTCGTTGGCGCCAACGGCTGGGCCTTCCGAGTCGATCGCCCATAGTTTTACGCTTCACTCTGCGGCGCTCCCTTCTGTCACGCCGACCACCCCCCTGCCCTCTTACGGGCGGGAAGGACACGGGACCGAAGCGAAACGTGTTTGGGTTGGGAGTATGTGCACATGCCTCTTCAAAGTCGGCAGGACACCAATTTTACTTTTTTTGTTTTGTTTATATCCGCTGCATATTGTCGCGCCGGCTTCCACTGGGTCTCTGTCTTTGTCGCGGCCAGACGTTCCTTATTTCTGATTTTTCCTGCTAAATGTAATAAAAAAACGGCTTGACACCAAAAAAAAAAATTAATTTAATAAAACGTTTCGCCTCCCGTGCGGGAGGCATCTGCAGTAACGCAAAGAGCAAATGAGTGTCGCACGGAAAGTTCGGCTATTTAGGCATGAAGTTTGTGTACACATCCGGCAGGGTGCCATGGTTCTTGTTGACCAGCGATGAGTCACTTCCGTGTTTGTCGTTCTGGATGAAGCAAGATACCAGCAGCTTTGTCGGTTCATCTTGGTTCATCCAGAACGACAAATGCGGAAGTAACTCATCGCTGGTCAGCAAGAACCGTGGCCCCCTGCCGGATGTGTACCCAGACTTAATGCCTAAATAGCCGAACTTTCCGCGCGACTCTCATTTGCTCTTTGCGTTACTGGAGATAACTCTCGCGTGGGCGGCAAAACGTTTATTTAAATTGTTATTTTTGTTGAGTCAAGCCGTTTTTGTCGTAACAGTTATCATGTCTTCGCCCGGCTTCTGAAGTAATTTTGCTTCTTCCTGTATCTTGCCTATTTTTGGATTTGTTTAGTTATGCCTTTCCACTTGTGGCGCTGTCTCCTTCTTTCCCTTACATTACTCTTATGCCTACACTAATGTCTTCGCGTGGGAAATTCTACTATATGACGAACCCCTGACGACGCCGGGTCCTCCCGGCGAAACGGATGGCATATAAAGTTTTAAATTGTTTAAGTTTCAAGTTGTTTTCTTGCGACGTTTTCGAATCCCGAAGAAAAACTCACCGGAGAAAAGCTCGCCGGAGATAAGCTTACCGGAGAAAAGCTCACCGGAGAAAAGCTCACCCACTTTTGTGCGGGTCCGGAGAAAAGCTCACCAGTCTTTTGACAGACCCGGAGAAAAGTTCACCTCGAATTAAATTATAATGTGAAGTGGTCGTTATCATTTAATAGCAGTAGTGCTGCCAAGGTTTTAGGCGTCTCCAACGCAGGCGGTACACCGTGAGACCGAGTTAGCGCGAAGCGATTTATCGCATTTTAGAAGGGGTTGATCTGCGTCAAACTTTTATTGCATAAGCTTGTGCCCTGAACGAACAATTTCCACCGCATTAGTAGCTTTGTGGCAACCCCTAAAATGTAAATAAAAGTTGTTTGTTTGTTTATGTTGACAGTGTCACGCAGGGTACACACTTCACATGTGATCGCTCTGCTGTGGGCAAAAAAAAAAAAAAAAACAACTAAGAAATTCAATTTTTTTTTAAATATGTCAGATTGATTTCATTTCGATGAGACTAATATCACTGTAGCTTAACAATATTGATTATTTATCACTATATGCCTTTTTAAACAATGCAGGTTGTTTTATCAATTCTTCCCATCAGTGGAAACAATGCGGAAAAAATTACTGCAATTTGAACATTTTATTTACAAAAACCCCGCCATACATAAAAAACAGCTTTTTTTTTTTGTAAACGGAAGCGCTGCACTGACTTTCTTTTTTCGTAATCTAATTTTCTTGCAAAACAACATTACTTTCTCACTTTTCGTTTCTGATTTCTTTCTGTCGTGTGTTCTGATTTCATTGCAAGACGATGTGACTTTACTGACGTACGAAACCGGAGGTAAAAATAAAGCTCAAGGCATCGATTTGCTCCGAAAACCACTCCCTCTTGCTCGTGTTCAGTGCGAAAGAAATCTTTTTTACGTGATGATTCTTTGATTTCAATGCAGAATATATAGCCACGTAGAAAGAATCAACTATTAATAAAAAAAAGAAAAAACATGTTTTTTTTAGTTTATTTTTGCGGGCAAGGTTTGATTTAAATCAACTGAGTAAAGCCGGTCTGATTTAAAGAACGATTTAAGTCATCTTTATTTTTATTCTCCACCCTGGCTGTAGCCCTCGTTCCGCTTTTGTGTCAACCTATTTCGCGTCTTACCATATTTAATTCTGAGGCAGCCGAGATAGAGGAAATACCTTTAGAGATTTGGAGATTTAGGAATGCGGCGTCGGTATACTACATAAAACGGAATTTCAAAAATTAATATCGAGAAACTACTCAAGCTGCAGCTCCCTACACTGGTTATATTTCGCCCGTTATGTTTTGATTAGCGCTCTATTGCATTTTTTCTTTATTTTCGTCGGCCAAGGCCTGACATGTTACAGAATATTTTTATATTTTGAAAATGTATTCGCAGAATGACCGCATACGCATAAGGCATCCCAGCATGCTTACGTTGAATGAACGTATTTCATTTGAGTATATATATATATATATATATGTATATATATATATATATATGTATATATATATATATAATTAAAGGGCACTTAACATGTGCCTCGTCGAATGTCGTGTACTTATTTGAGTGTACGGTATGTAAAATGCAATACATAGGGCAGACTGGAACGCCATTTAGACTGCGCTTTAATAATCACAAATCTCACGCCATAAGTCTTCCGACATTGCCTCTATCCAAACATCTCGCTCTCCCAAAACACTCGTTTGATAAATTGTCGGTGACGCTCCTAGAATCTGGATTTAAATCAAATCGCGAACGTGAACAGCGTGAATCCTACCTAATTTACCGATTCAACACAATTAAACAAGGAATAAATGAAAGCCCCGGTACTCTGGCATCGATTAAAATGCTAACAGACGAATAGCAACAGCGATGAGGGGACATTTTTTCAGGTCCCAGACCTTACTGTTAGCAGTGGTACTGTGTTTGTGGCCGGAACTGGACCATCAACTTTTCTCTTTTATTTCCAGGTTTTGATATTCATATATTTTTTTGTTCTAGGTTGAACATTGTTCCCTTTCAGGTCTGACTCATGCATGCCCCACGAAACAACACAAGTAACGGTGCCCCTTTTTTTTTTTTGAGACAGCACTCTGGTTTGCGCGTTAACTTCCGTCTATTGTACGCTATTATTCAGGTCACCCCTGCCCGCCCGGACACAAATTCTCCCTGCGCCCCCTCTCAAGAAGCTAAAACCGTCATCCCACCGTCCTTGAAACTTGGCCCCGACCGTCAAGCTTCTTCACCCGGATACGAACTGCCCTAAGCTTCCCTCTCACCAAAGCTCCAACCGTCATCCCGCCGAAATTTGGACCCGACCGTAGCATTGTATAAATACCACCCACGTTCATCTGTAAAAGTTCTTCCTGACGAAGGCCGGACTCCGGCCGAAACGTCAAAGATTAAATCGTCCGTTGTTGCTGTTTTCACCAAGGGTTTTTTCTTACCAGTTATACCCACGCCTTCGGCCTCCCGCCACCATGCCGTTATATATATATATATATATATATATATATATATATATATATATATATATATATCCGAGCGCATCTCGGCCCCGGCGGCACCGCGCCCCGTGGAGAGATACTGCAACCAACCTCTGCTGCGCTCTCATCGCGCGACACAGCAGTGGCTGGTTGCACTATCTCTCCACGGGGCGTGGTGCCGCGGGAGCCGAGATGCGCTCCGATAGCAAATCGAAACTTAAAAGCCCGTCGAATTTGTCAGGTTTTTCAGAAAGTCATAAAATGCTTCGCGTGTCTTCTATTGTTCTACAATTTGTTGATTTAGTGTTTTTCGACGATGCTGAGCCATTTTCTAATTGAAACCATGCCCTTAAACAAAATATTAAAAAGTTAATTACGGAAAAACAATTAACAACTTAATTATCCCGCGCTTTAATAATTTTCCTACATGGGCCCCTGACCCAGGACCAAAGCGACAGAAGCCTTTTTTTTTTTTTTTTTGTTGCGATGAGTAGTCTTCGCAGGAGCGATTTGGCCTGAGTTCACTGAAACACCGTATATATATAGATAAATAAGGTCTGGACGTCGATTAAGAGTTTTAACCCTATTAATCGCCATCCTTTAATAGCTTATTTAATCGATTAATTGGTCTCGTGCATTTTCTTGCATAATATCTTTAAAAGGTCAAAATTAATATTTTTTCTTCTTTTTCTGCTTTTGCACGAGGACGGGAACAATATGCCATTTCGATTATGAATCAACCTCGATGTATAGTTAATAACATGTTCAAAGGTATTCACACCCGCAGATGATTATACTTCTGCTGCATGAGGCAAAGAGGTTCGCTGATATTCTCCGGTATGAGCGACCTCCTTTGATTGTTTACAATAGTTTCTGCTGCGTTGAAGTGGCCGGGACACGTGTCACCTTCTGCACTTGTGAGGAGTTACGAATCTTGCCTTTACAGTTTACCTTAGGCGGAATTTTGAACTAAAGTGCGCCGTTCATACACAAATCTGCTTGGTAAACTCTTTGCATCATGGGGGGGGGGGGGGGGCAGAAAATTCAGTTATGGCCTTCAGCTTGTCCTCGTTAGGGCGAAGCGCGCCATCGTCGATTACAAAACCGAGCAGGTTAATCTTAGATGTCGCCGGTTGCATTTTTCCCGGGTGAACAATCAAACCAGCATTCCGCATGCGCTCGAGTATAGTCCGGAGGTTAAAAATAGGTTCTTCAAACAATCATGAGAATACTACTACTTCATTCATGTATGCTATGGCATGGTTGTGCCGTGCGTCTCCAAGCACGATGTCCATAAGAAGCGGGAATCTCGCAGGAGGGTTGCTCAAGCCAAAAGGCATGCGCAGAAACTCGTACGATCCTCTGTAGCATGTGAATGCGGTTTTCTCGATGTCAGCGGGATCGGTGCTACTGCTCACCCGAAAGAAGAACCAACGAGGGAGGTCTCAATAGGGAGTATTCACTGGCGGCCATATCTGTGTGCGAGGCTGCTGAGCGCGTGCTGACGGCGAGCTTCCGCAGTCCTTTTGGAGCGTGCATTTAGCACCATCAAGGTTGCCGGTCTTAGCAGGCCATTAATGTGAGCTCGTTCTGGGCATGCGGTCTAAACAGTGACCTCAAATATGGCGTCCAGTGAATACCTCCTATACACACAACTTCACTTTTCGTTTGCGGCCAACGACTCACTGGCCGCCCGAGCCTCGCCTGGCTCGCGCGCACGCTGCGCGCCAAGCACCTATCTCCAGTTTCTTTTTTTTTTCTTTTTTCTTTTCGTGCTATTGACTGGCCGCGAAGCCCACAATAAATCAATATTTATATTTGAGCGGGGAGAAGATTAAGGCAAGTTTGTTGGGCCTACCCCTCCCCCCTCTCCCCCCGAGAAATTGAGAACTTCCCGCCTATGCCAAGGGCTTGCGCTTGGGATGCGAGCCAGAATCTCAGGCGGGGAGCCGGTGGCTAGGCCTAGCGGTGTTAGACTTTGAAAGGATGTCGTCGTGGTCGGGCTGAGGGTGGCGATTTTGTCCAGACGGTCTATGCGAGGTCAGTTGTGGTGGTATCAGCGTGCAGCTCGTGACGTCAGGAAGCCCGTTGTGACAGTATGGGAACCCTATAAAAAGGGTGTAGACCTTACACCCCTTCTCCCATATACGGCGCCCCAAAACATTTTTTCGCCATACAGAGCACTGACGTCATACTGACGGCCTCAGCATTTACGAGAGGCTTGATGACCGGTGCGATATTAGATATTTAACAGCTAAAGTACGCATCTAAGAGTACAGAAAGAGACCACTGAGGTTTTGCAGTAGCGCTAAGAAAACCCCGACTACTTTTTAGGGGCGAAGCTCCTTAGGGGCTGGCCATGTCCATCCGCCGTCCGTTGTCCGCCGTAGGCCGGCGTCGGGTGCTCGTGCTTCTGCTCGTGAGATCACGTGCTCACGAGCACGTGAGCACATGCTCACGTGCTCGTGTAGGGCAAAAAAAAATTGGAAAAAAAAGATGAAAAAACTTATGAAAAAAGAAAAAGAAGAAAAAAAGAAAAAGAAGACAATCACACATTCTCCTACTGACATGAATGAAAAGGCTCAAAGAAAAAGAAGAAAAAAAAATTACACCATCTTCCCAAAGGAAACCATGGGGTGATGCGGAGCATCGGGGTGGTGCTGACGCTTGCTTGCGCCAACCCACTAACTGACGGGACTGTTGCTTCCATCACACTTCATCGGAAGAACGGAGTGAAGTGGAGTCAACAGCGGTGAACTGATGTAGCACGAGTAACTTTGAAAGTCTAATCAGACCGCACGGTAAGGCGGCGCAAATTGCCCTAACAGCGCTTGCAGGTTTCCTCGTCGAGACCGGGCTGGCCGGCGAGATCTAGGCTGCAACGGACGCGAGCGGTCGGGAAATGCTAGCAGACGACAGCCGCGGAGTTGCGGGGAAAGCTCACCCCACTAGAAAGACCTGGCCTGGCGCTGCGACCCGCGCGCCGAAAACTTTCCTCCTTTCCCTCCTCCGGAGAAACACGGTTTCGCCTCAGACCCCGCCCCGGTCACGTGATGGGGAGCGGGCGCAGCGCACTATACTCTGTTTCACCTTAGGATGTACCGCAGGAAAGGCTACAAGCGCGTGCTCCTTGCTCTGGGGCACATCCCGGCGGCACAAGCTCTCGTGACTTAAGAGCAGCTGCCAACGCTATCAGCTCGCGCTTCTAGCCTTCGCTGCGGTACAACATAAGGTGAAACAAAGTACCGCTCACACTTGAAGGAGAGGAAACTAGAGGAGAGTTGCGCATGCGTAGTTTGAGTGCGGACTACGACGCCGCGGGACATAGACCCGAGCAAGAGATGCTCCGCATCTAAAAAAGAGTAGGGGGTTCTGAGATGCCATCCCATCTGTCTGCTTAAAAAAAAAAAGAAAAAGAAGAAAACCACACATTCTCCTACTGACATGAATGAAAAGGCTCGGCATGCTGCGGCTCGGCGTCTACGCAGACAAGCACCACCAGAGCTTCGCCCCAAGCAACATCATTCACCACGTGGAGATGCGGTCAATTTTTTATAATCAATTAGACTTACTTAAGCTATTTTAAGAAGTTGTACAACCTGGCTGTCAAGCCGCTTGTGAAAGTTAATTAATAGCGTCGGTTGAACGTCCGTGCGCTGTACGACACGTTGAAGTTTAGGGGTGTCGTATATGCGACAAGGGGTGTAAAGTCTACATTTTTTTTTTTTTTTTTGAGTGTGTGGTCTTGGTCATCCAAAAGTGGACATACTAGCAGGAACCCATGCGAGGCGCGTCCGAGCTGCGTGGCCCCCTGCAACGGTTTTTTTAATAGCTTGAACAAGAAATTATGAAGTAAAACAGTCAGTTCGATGAGGAAACTCTGCCACACTTTTCGAGTGATCCAGTCTTGCAGATAGATGATGCGGCTCCAAAATACACAAACTTCACTCAATGCCTGCCCGTTCATGATATACCCCGTGAAAATTTAAACCTTAAAGGGCCACTAAATAGTAAAAAAAAAAAAAAAGTTTTTTTAGGAGTCTTGGTTGGGACACGCGTAACAAAAAATAAATCCTACGCGATTTTTTTTTTTTTTTTTGCGATATAGACGGCGCTGGACGCGATTTAGACGGTAATCACCTATTTCCCACTTGTTTCCTCTCTCGGCATTCCGGACGCGTGGAGGAGAGGTGGATCGGCTTGGCCATCTCGTTGAGGTGGAGAGAGTGTATGGTCATTCCGTGACTTCATGGACATTGCGCGCAGAATTTGAAATATATCTAGCGCCGTCAATATTGCTCTAAAAAAATTCCCCGTAATATTTATTTTTTGACGCGCGTGCACCAGCTAGACTGCTAAAAAAAAAAAATCTTTTTCGTTTCAGTGACTTTTTTTTACATTTTCTTTGATGTTTAGGAGTGATCCCACCTAATATATTTTTCATTTCTCTACAACTTGTGTATGGACTGTAATCTTCTGTCACAAAATTAATGCTTCATTCTGAACATCTCTCAGCTAATAGTTTTGTATGTATTTTGGCGTCTTTTAGTGGTTTGGTGATTTTATGTAATTGTTTCGTGTGGTTTTGTGGTCGAAGACGACAACCGTATTTTTTATAAATATTTTTTGACAGTCCCTCGATGCTCACCGGCGTCTGCTTTACCAAGAGACGCCTAGCAACATTGTACAAAGAGTTGCGAATGTCCTTGTTGGAGAGGAGTTGGAGAGGAGGTGCCCCTCAACTCGTCCCGCGATCCAAGGCTAAGCCAGGAACCAATTCCTTGGCAACTCCAATTAGGTGGTGTGCATGATTTGTACTGAGTTTTGCTCATTGCATTTTATCCTTATTTGAAAATCTATTTCGTGACTTTTGTCAGAGTGTCTGGTCAAAGGCAAATATGTACAGGGTGTCACATACAAAAGTTTACTGGTTTTTGTTTTTTGTTTTTACCGCAAAAATAAGCTAGGCATCGCCGAATGCTCATTCTTCGCCCTAAGGTAGCGCAAGAGTTCCCAACAAGATGCCAAAGTTACAGCCCGATCCGATACCTTATTCAAAAGTTATGTGATTTTCTGAAAATTGCAATGGGAAACCGTTTTCGGTTTCTGGTGCCATAGAGCCAAATGTATTCGAAAACTCTGGCGGCCGCCATTTTCCCATTGAAATTTTCAGAAGATCACTTATAAATTTTGAATAAGTTATTGGATCGGGCTGAAACTTTTGCATCTGGTTGTGACCTCTAGCCCTACCTTTGGGCAAAGAAAGAGAGTTCGACAACGCCTAGTTTATTTTTGCGGTAAAAAAACGCTGTAATTTTTTTTTCTTGGTGACACCTTGTATACATTTTTTTCTTTTTTAGATGTTATGCGTGGAAATCGATGCAACCGATTAAGATAGTAATTATTCAGCCGGCACTCACGGCACTCACGGCACTGAGGCGCCGGCTTCGCTTTGAAGAGCTGCTCGTTGGTCATGACCATCCCCACGTTTCGCAGGCTGATCGGCAGAATACTCTGCCGTTTTCTGCAACAGTCCGTCATCTCTGGCAGCAGAGCGCTCCCGGGCTACTCCGACCTCTCCGGTTTCTCCGCGTCCATGGCGCCGTCGTCCGACGGAGATCGCACGCCGTCGACAGCATCTCTAGAAGTAGAGCCATGCGGCTGACATCAACCTGTCGACATGTCCAGGCGCAAGGCCAGCTTAAAATCCACCGGATATTTTGGGCTCAAGGAGTGGCTGGTCCTGCTCTCGCTTCCTCTGTCCAGCGAACTGCTTCGGGGGCAAAGACAGCCCGAACTGGTGGGTGTTGGGGCGACCCCTGCGCAGGCGGCTGGCCGCGTTCCCGTCGCCTCCGGCAGCACACGCGCGTCCGAGAGCTGTGGCCATGGCCCTTCGTCTGATCCGACTTCGGTGCTCTTCGACGCACTTGGGACCTTGGCCCTCTTGAAGGGAGCGGGGCCGGGTGGCTTTTGCTGCGTGTCTGCCCTCCAACCGAGCAGCTGCAGCGCCCGCCGGTGCCAGTCTGCAGACACTGGCTCCAAGGGGCGCTCCGGGATGGCGCCTGGACGTTCGGGGTCCGGTCCGCAGGGTCCGGGCTCGCGGGTGTCCGAGGTGCTGGGCACCGGGGTAGCTCTGTCTGCCACAAGGGCTCGGCGTAGCGACACCAGGACCCGGCGCAGCGGCACCAGGTTGCGCAGGGGGGAACGCAAACCCGCCGCGGTCCTCTTCCACATGGCGGGTAGGGCTGCGGTGACTTACGCGTCCTCAAGCGTGAGTGGCGCCGTGCACCCCCACCTGTAGAGCCTGCTCCACGATCAACTGCAGCAGCGATCCCTGGCCAAACTGGCTCTGCAGGGGATTTCCTCTGGAACGGGGGGCGTAGGGTGCGCCGAGCAGTTGAATGCCAGCACCACGGCCAGGTTAGACGCGTCCATGCTGTTTTCGCTGCTGTGGCATGCCACCTCCCTCAGGAACAAGCAGGTGTGGCGCAGCACCCTGGCTTCACACTGAGTAGCAGGAGCGCCAGCAGCAACACCTCCAGGCAGAGATTGCGCTGACACCCGCCCACTAGCGCTTCCAGCGGTCTCGGGAAGATATTTTCGGTTGAAATACTGGCGCGGAAGAGGAAGCCAGCATGGGCGTAAGACGTGTTTTGTTTTTAATTATCAGAGAGCCAGCCGAACCAGTCGCACACACCATGTCTTCAATCGACTGGGTGCTCACGCTGTTCGGGTACGAGCTCGACCGCAAGCTGGGAGACTTCATGGCGATCTTTCGCGAAGACCGCCGCCCGGCATTGTATCACCGCCCTGCCTTGTATTGCTGACGCTTGGGCACACGGACTTCCATTTTCAGGAGCTGTATGGCTGCCAGCTTCGTACGCGCCTGATTCTTGTCCATGTTAAAAGCGGATTGAAGGAACTGAGGCGTGGGCTGTGGTTGATGTGGACCGAACCAAAAGAATGAGACGCTGAAAAGCACACCCTAAGCAGGCAAGGAAGTAAAAGACGGCGTTCCAAAACAAATTCAACGTGGAATTGACTCCGTAAGTGTGACGTCATTGTTGCTAGGGTCGTTATTATCAACAAATGCATGTGGCTAGGTTTCACTACGAAAACACGACCGTTCAAAAATCAGGTGTAGGATATAGGCTTTTAAAAATCACAGATATAGAAAGCTGGAATGTCATATATGTTTCGACAGAAGTGTGCCGGTAATCTCTTATTTCTGAAATATTTACGACTGCAACTTCCGATCCTCAAGATGCCTGCAGCAGACGACTAATGCAAGCAGTATGCCGTCTGCCACACGCATCTCGGCCAAGCCGGCGCCGGCGTCTGAATCGTGTGAATAAAGACGATATTTTGATACTTCATTTGTTTGAAATATAATGAGTTTCAGACACTTATAATAATTCATACTAGGGTGCGATGCAAAATATGGTTTATCGAAAGTCCGGACGTCAATCGAGATGATCGTCTGTTAAAAGATCGCATTGCACCCGTGAGAAAAAGCACTTCAGATGATCGGTTGAGATCCCAAATTTGGTTTGCGGACTATCGCTATGGGAGGGAAGGGGGTAGAAGGGGGGGGGGGGGTGCTTCGTACTTGGTTATAACCATCGCGTGAAGAAATATTCTTGCAGTTTCTTCAGATTTCCGCAAGACCCCAAGCCGCAAATGAACTTGATAACAAACAGAAGGTGAGTTTATTAAAGATTGTACTCGCATCGTGGGTTCGATGGAGATCTTCACCAATAGAGCACATCCAAGGAATTTGATGTATACCAAAAAAAAAGCAAAATACTGCGAAATCGGGATAGACATCCAATTATTCAATAACCTAACAACCTCAATAATAATAATAAAAAACGACGTACCTCGACGGCGTACGATTTGTTTCTCATGCTGGCCCGCACTACGCCGGTAATGCACTTCAGGTCATCGCCGTAACTCACGTGGTTTGATTTTACGGCATTTTTACCCCTCGGAACTAAGCTGGGCTATTCACACAAAAAAACTCACATTGCGAAGGCCTCTACGGCCATGGCGATGTGCTTCTTTCTGTCGCTCGTTTACCGACGCAATTCAATGAAGACGCCCGCTGCAACAGAAGCCAGCAAATCTATCGTGTCGTTTGCTACCAAAGCAAAGCGGAGTGTAATACTTCAGAAATGGCTTTCGTTGTTGCAATACAACACTGAGACGACAAAAAATGTTCATAATTAGATATCAAGAAGTTAGGTTGCTTACAAAAAATTAGTTACTTACTTGTAAGCAAAAATTTGGCCTCATCTGGAGTCTCCATGCGTTAGCCCCTAGCACCGGCCCTAGCAACGGTTTGTTTGGACCCGTACGCCATGTTGTGACGTAGTCACTTACGGGGTCAATAAAAAAAAAAGAGAGAAGAGGTGTTCTACAACGGTTTAGATTCAGAACAAACTTGCGCGTCTCAAACTCACAGGCGTAGAAACGTGCCGGATGCGAAACGTAATCCCCCCAAAAAATACAAAGAAGAAAATATTTTAATATCACCGCAGCACAGGTTAGAGCCAAAGGCTGAACTTCATGGGACAAATAGGCTTCAAAAAATGGACAAAATTTGCATATTGGCTTTTGATTTGCGTGGGGCATCAGCACGGTGGCTGCTACGGCGTGCGCAATGAGAGTGTGCCTTCGGGCGACGTTCGTCAGTTTTTCGTCGCATAATTCGCTTCATCAAATTTAGGCATTAGGCGCTAAGACCATTGAGTTATTATAATGTACGTTAGAGGTTCAACTGGCGCTAGTGTGCTGTCGTAAATTGAAACAGACAGCGACCAGTCAAAAATTTACATCTGGTAATGCATTCCTAAGAGAAAATGTGAGGGCATTTTCTCCCTGCGCTCGATTATAAGAGCAAATATCACAAATAATTCGTACGTGCTTGGTAGCTTGGAACATTTCTCAGCCAGGCAGACGAATTAATTGGCAAGTTACGGCGTTCTTCTGTCAAATACATTGCATTAAGACCGGTGCTAAAACGGTCCGTACATGTATTTATGTGCACTGTCGGACGCGTTTCAGCATCGGAGATATACGTGCCAACTGAACGAAGGACATCTGGAAAGCCAAGAGAGAAGGCAAAAGCTACTCAGTGGCACTGGATCAATAAAGGCCCGTTCACATAGTTCCGACCTCTTAGAACCTGGTGCCTTGGAACCTCTTAATATCTCTTAGAACGAGAGGACACACTGGCGCCATCTATTGGGTAGCAGTGTAAATTTGGCGGTTCGGCATATTTTCTATTTCGCTCGCGCATTATCCTTTCTTTCTTGGCTCGAAAAACTTTTCTCAACGTTATAAACGAGCCTCTCTTATAGGTAATACGCACATTTGACCTCGTCAATCCCGCAAAACCTTCGCTCTTGTGAAATGCAGTTCTAGGGTCTCCGCATAGATGGCGCCAGAGTGCCAGTGTGTTCTCTCGTCCTAAGAAACTTTAAGAGATTTCAACAGGTCTCGTCTCTCTTCGTCGTATTCGGTTGCAAGAGTGTGAACGGGCCTTAACTCCCTGCGCATGCACGATCAAAATAAAACGAAGGTCAAGTAATATAGTTCGATTTTTAAGAAGTAAATACTGCTTTATTTTTTTCTGCTCTGTGCGAAGATCCTTGTTTTACGTTCACGGCATCAACCGCACGCTCGAAATCTTTGAGAACAAAAGCCCGATAAAAGTTTCCGGCATAGAAAATAATAAAAAAGAAACACCATTCATAGCCCACGTACTTTATTCTTTACGTTTTGAATGTTTTTAACGTTCACTGGTAAAGATGCAAGACGGGGTCATTTTTATATAGTCACAGGACTGACATAATAGCAATATATAAGCGTCACCGGAATGCTGGCGAACCTTGAACAAACTCTATATACCTTTCTATTGTTATTTTCCTTAGAATCGTAGCTTGTTTTTACTCACCTGCTCTGAAACACATGAACAAACGGTTAAAGTGCAGGCGAGCTGGTGTAAGTTATACATGACGATTGAAACCCGAGACTGTGTTTGAGAAACGAAAACTTGTGAAGGAGGAAGAAAAAGAGACAGGCGATGTCTCAAGACCATGTCTGTCCCTTTTTCTTCCTCCCTCACGAGTTCCCGTTTTTCGAACCGCAGTCTCAGGTTTCAGTCATCATGTGGAACACATCTTCGGGCCTGAAATAGAGGGAAGTTAAGCATCGATCATTGATGAAGAAAGATGCTCTAACTAAAGCATTTACACTTTTACAGTGCTAATAAAGGTACATACTATCCGGTACGACCCAAATAACTAAAGTGTTTCATGTTATTTTCCGGCGAGGAGACAGAATGCACGTGCGTTTTCCCAAATCTCCAAAATCCTGAAGTTGTATGCCTTTCTGAATGCGCAAGTTTTTAGAGCAGGGGTCTGCAAACTCCGGCCCGCGGGCCAGACAAGGGCCACGGTAGTTTTCCGACCGGCCCGCGACTAGCCGCTGTCCTTCCAGTGAAGCTCGGCCCGCGGCCCGCTTCCAGCAGTCCCGCTGCAACCGGCGCAAACATAATTGCGCGTAAAGAAACACCAACTCGACGGGCTGCAAATGTGCAAACGAACATACCAGAAACGATGAAACTACATCGATTCGTAGCGCCAGATCGCTCGCCGAAATATTCATTGAACATTGTCATCATCAGCATCACTGTTCTTAGGCCCCCGCTTTATGTACGTGTACTACGTTTTCTCATGTATACCTTGTGATTAGTATCATCTGTCACAACAATTGCGTATTGTCAGAAAAATAGTGTTATTATTTTTTATTTATTTTTGCACTGCTCAAATGTGCCAAGGTATCCATGCTCTTTGGTTTATGCTTGGTGGGCTTTCTTGGCAACAAGTATTGTGCAATGCCAAAGATAGCTAAATGTTTAATTTCAAATTTGTGTGTCTATTCGTCCGCATTAGAGTATTCATTAATACTTCCTCTAACATTAATCTCTATGTTTCAAAGCTTGTACAGTTTTTTTATTTACTTTTCTCACGTTTATAATTATTTTTCCCCTGGCTTTCGAGACTGAGACACATTCCTAATCCGGCCGTTTAGCCAAAAAGTTCGCAGACCCCTGCTCTAGTGTCTAGAGCAAGGGTTACCAACCTGCGGCTCGCGAACCGCATGCGGTTTTTTCGAGGGTCCAAGTGCGGCTTGCGGCTGCTTCCTGCAGGTAAGCACCCCCCCCCGCCCCCGCCCCCCCCCCCTTCTGTCCCCTCTTCCCACCCTCGCCCCTCTCTCTCCGTTTCCCTCCAATCTAAATCAAAACTAAATAAATAAAATAAAAAATAGCTCGCGTTTTCGCGTTTTTGAAGCCTTTCGCCACCCTGCGCACTATGAATCAAGCTGATAAAGGACATCAGGGTCAGTGACAGAATGAGCTACCACTTTGCGAGTGGAATTCACTGTGACCACCAACTGAGATGAATTATATTATTTAAAAGAACTATTCCACGCCCTTCCTTTTATTGTAGTTCTTCGTCTAGATTGCATATTATGACTATTTGCGTATGTCCGTCTGGCGATCCCCGTCTAGATCTTTGTAGGGGGGAAAAAATTAATCAATGGACAACTCTTTGAAAGGCAACAATGCTACCCTCTACAGCAGTGTGCATTTTTTTTTTTGTTGTCATATTTGAATGCAGTATTCGGTTACATCTTTAGAAAGCTACTTGAGGAAGGCGAGACAGCTGCCAAGCGTACTATTTGTGAGCCCCCTTTGTTATTCACTAATTTTTTGCGTGCCTCATATTCGTGTGACGTGAATACTGCATATTCCAACCCCAAATGTCAGGTAAAACAATATATTACTAAGGTTCGGGACATAAAACCGCCACAAGATTAAATTTTCCGGGATTCCAGTTTAGGTATGGCAACCTTTTATGCTCTTGTTCTCTTTTTCGAGACGGTGCGTGTGCTTGTTCATTTTATTTATCTGTTCCCTGTCTCGGGCGTTTCATTGTGGAGCTAGTTCACCAGCTTTTAGCTTTCAGCACTTTAATCGTTATTTTATACACCTAGTTTTGTTGTATTCTGATCGCGTGCGATTTCAATTGACGTTGATACAAATTGCGTAAATTGTAAATATCATAGAAATTAACAAAATTACGTGTATACGTATATCTACCGTAATAAAAAAGAGTCAACACTGAAAGTAACCTGAGTACAATTCTACGCGTGTATTGTTCACCACGAATTTAAAAATCAGACTCCGTCTTCTCTTTCGTGTCAGAATAACCGTCGTAAGGCCTATACAGGCGGTTGCGCTTGACAGCGTTTGAGTGCGCTTCACCGTGTTGCGACTGCGAGTGACCAGGACGTCCGTGCGTCGCCTACCGCGTGTGCAGGCCTCTACGTGAATAGACCGATCTCATTAAGCGTTCCGCGCATGCGTGACGGCTTCATAACTTTAGTCATAACCTCCTCTATACTGACAAATCTTGGCAGATCGTCACGAGAAGCGGCCGCCGAAATTGAAAAGGTAGAGCGGCAGACAACGGATGAGGGGAGAGCCACGTGACGGGCGCCCCGCTGCGGCGGGATGCCGAAACACACTTTTTCCGAGTGATGGAATATCCACTTGTGCTCCTCGCGTTCCCCGCGCTACCGCTTCTTTTTTTTTTGTCGGGTTTAAAAACCATGTTTGGGGTCCTCGCCACTTCAAAAAATCTGCGATGTCATCCAGGTTCTCCGAAAAATGCCCTGTGCTACCAGATCCTCGCGCTCAAAATCTGCGACCGGGCACTCTATGGCACCGTCGTCGAACTGCCAGGCTTTGTGAGTATTAGCGGCGAGATGTTTTGGTGGCGCCCTCCTATGGTTCCCCCTTGTGACGTCATTACCTTGCAAACAACAAGTTCGATGGTGTTTTGTAAATAGCATGATGGACGCTTGAAATAATTGCGCTCTCAAAGGAACACTGCAAACAGCGTTAAAATTAAAGCTCTTTCATTCCACTTATTTCCGTTGATGTTAAATCCTTTTCTGACGTCATAGTCAGCGTTCGGCCAATCCTGGAAGGCCGACCACAGCGACGCTTATGTTCGCTCTCGGGGCTAATAGAGGAGGCTATGCTTTAGTACACGGAGGCAGGCGAAAGTTCACGAGACAGCTCGTGCCGCCTCGTGCTCTGCTCGCGCAGACCCTCAGCTGGGCTGTCGCACGCGCAGGAAGACTACAGTTCCCCCGATGCGTGGCGGCAGCGTTCGAATAATGTACGGAAACTGCTGGGAGATCAGTCTTTTAGATTGCAGCTCTTAGGCGCCCGTTTTTTCTGCTTGAGCGGCGTTGGCGTCGGCGTCGGCATCGCCGTCGGGTGTCGACGTCGGCGTCACCGCGCGTTGCATTAAGGGACGTTTCCCATAATGACGTCACCGTCACGAGGGTTACCCTCGTGAGGGCTAGGAGGGTTACCCTCACGAGGGTCACGAGGGTTACCCACACAAGGGCTACCCTCACGAAGGTTACCCTCACAAAAGTCACCCTCAGGAGCCTTACGAGGGTTGCGATCGGTTACCCTTACGAGGGTTACGAGGGTTACCGTCTGAGGGTTGCGGGGTTATCCTCACGAGGGTCACGCGGGTTACCCTCACAAAGCTACCCTCACGAGGATTACCCTCACAAGAGTCACCCTCACGAGGGTTACCCTCACGAGGAGTACCCTCACAAGAGTCACCCCTCACGAGGGTTACCCTTAGAGGGTTACGAGGGTTACCCTCACGAGGTTGCGATTGGTTACCCTCACAGGGCTAGCCCTAACGAGGGTCACGAGGGTTATCCTCACGAGGGTTACGAGGGTTGCTCTCACGAGGGTTACCCTCACGAGGGTAACGAGGGTTACCCTCATGAAGGTCACGAGGGTTACCCTCACGAGGACTACGAGGGTTACCCTCACGAGGGTCACGAGGGTTACCCTCAAGAGGGTCACGATGGTTACCCTCACGAGGATCCCGAAGGCTACCCTCGCGACAATTACGAGTATTTCCCTAAACGGGGTCACGACGGTTACCCTCACGAGGATCCCGAGGGTTACCCTCAAGAGGTTTACCCTCGTGACGTCACACGTGAGGTCACGTGCGACGTTAAAATAGAAAGCACGTGATTTATCACGTCATGTGACGTCACACGCATCTAACATTGCCAATATTTCCGCTAAATTTAGCGGGGAAAGTTCTTCGCTAAATTTGGCGGAAAACAATTCTTGCTAAATTTATCCTAGTGACGTCATGTGTGATGTCACGAGGGTAAAATTTTCCCGCTAAATTTAGCGGAAAATTTTCCCCACTAAATTTATCGGAGAGAAAAGAAGGGCATACCCTCCCCTCCGCATCACCCTCTCCTCCTCCTCAAGAGCTGCGCTCTAATACGGCGTTACTGAAAATTGTAAACGTCTTTAATTTTTTAGTAGAGAAATCCGCAGAGCATCGTTATGATTTATTGATTTCTATGGTTCTTAGAGCCCGCAGAGTGAGTTCATATTTACTCGATTTCAGAAACGTTGTCAGGCCACCTTTAAGGAAAAGCTCCGAGAAATGGCTGTGCGAGCAGAGACTGACGAAGAATGTCGTCTGCTCTTGTCGTCTGGTTCTGCAGGGACGCTGAACTGATTTCGGAGCCGGTAGAAGGTTTTGAGCAATTGGGTCTGAACTCGTTCGCCACTGGGATGAATCGAGCGCGCCGGTGCTGCGGCCGTGCAACTTCCGGTTGAATCGAGTGCGCCAGTTCCCGCACTACTGAAATAGTTCAGACAGTCCAGGCAAATCGAACAGACTTAATGTCTTTTGGTCTTTCAAGCCTGTCTGCTTGTTCCAACTTTCGTCTGCTCGTTCAAGCGGCAGCGATCCGTACGCCAAACGTTGACCCGGTAATTGCGATAAAAAGTGCAGGATTCAAAATACTTTTAAGTTCGAAGGTTGTTTGGAGTATCTAGACTCGGTGTAAACAGTGTATATAAGGAGATGTTGATAATCGTTTCCAGTGGGCATCACCAACTTAATATGCCTGATTCACTTGGTCCTTTTCTGCCGGTGATTGTGTGTGTCAACGTCGAACATCGCAGCTACCGTCCGCACTTTTTCAGCCCGAGCGATGTCGCGACTGAAAATAGCGAGTAGAATGCTATCATCTGAATCAGGCTATAGTGTCCATTTTACGGCGTTCTTCGGCTATGAACTTTTTACGCGAAGTCTTGCGGTGTAGCGTCCTGCGAATTTCGCTGAGGAAACTAGAGTAATAACACCCTTACTAGGAAGACGTAGAATCAACAACTCCATTGCGAGAAAGAGCACGAGAACTCACACCTATACAGGCGCCCACTTTGAGGGGGGGGGGGGGGGGGGGGGGGGGGGGGGCTGAGTTCTTTCTGAGAAATTGAAAATTTTCCGGCTACGCTCACACAGAAATCGGCAACATCACATTCAAGAGGTCTGTTGATTCAGAACGGCGCAGTTATTGCACCCTCCCCCCCCCCCCCCCCCCAATCGCGCATGAGCAGCGCCGCTGGCGTGTCGCGAGGGGCGCTCCGGTCTGTTTGTAAACATGAGTTGGGTGTGTAAAGGCGCATTCACACAGTGGAAAGACGCGCGTCGTGGGGCTAATTTTTTTGCTTAGTTTTGAATCGAAAAACGTCGCGCGCCGAGGAGGACGGCGCAGGGAGACGACGCCTCGGAACCCAATTTTTCCCTCTACGCGCGCGCTTGAGCCAATCAGCGAGCGTCCGGGCGTGACGTCTCTCCTTTTCCGGTTTGGACACGTTTTCGCTGTTTTTATTTTCGACCCAGCCCACTGTACCACAATGAAGGCGGAAAGGCATAGTGGTCGAGGGATTCGTGCTCTCGCCAA
Source organism: Ixodes persulcatus (assembly GCA_013358835.2). Taxonomy (NCBI): domain Eukaryota; kingdom Metazoa; phylum Arthropoda; class Arachnida; order Ixodida; family Ixodidae; genus Ixodes; species Ixodes persulcatus. Next base: position 153,764 of record JABSTQ010000093.1, on the reverse strand, counting down.
ACGTGGCTGGAATCATTTCGGCGTGGAAAGAAGCAAGCCGATTGGAACATCTGACTGTGAGCAGTGTTTATGTGTGTGTACAACGCCGTGAAACTATACTCTTCGTCGTTTGCGCGAAAGCTGCCACCGAAGTTCGCGGTGTGTTCCGAACTCCGACTGTGCGAGAGTGATCACTCTCAATGTGTTGTGTAGTCTTTGTGTGCACCCACCACTATGGAATACAACAGTTCTCCACCGAAAACACTCTCGCATGTGCTCGCTGCGCGCAGTGTTAAAGGTACGGACGCGTCGGTGTAGCACCGTGCTTTGTTGCACAAAAACGCGGCAAAAGAGCACCTTCTGAAGCTGCCCGCTCGAGTCCGTGCCTTTCGCCAATGCTGCATATAACCGGAGTGTAAACGTATATATAATCATCGCTGTTGTCCATTCATTGAAGACGGTTGTCTCCCACCGCACTTGCGATCGCGAAGGCAAGGCAACAACAATCGTACAAAGCAGACGAATACAAAGATTCCGTGTTCTCTCGACAAACGCGAGGTTCTCCGAGAAGACGCCGCCGTCAGGTGGCACTGTGTGACTGCTTCGTCTTTTTCGACGCCGGCGTCGACGTGGACCGCAACGCGCGTTTTTCGCTCTGTGTGAATGTGCCTTAAACACTTACAGCTTGAGAAACGAGGGCGTGAGTTTTAGGGGCGAAGCTCCTTAGGGGCTAGCCATGTCCGTATGTCCGTCCGCCGTCCGCCGTCCGCCGTAGGCCGGCGTCGGGTGCTCGTGCTTCTGCTCGTGAGATCACGTGCTCACGAGCACGTGAGCACATGCTCACGTGCTTGTGTAGGGCAAAAAAAAAATTGGAAAAAAAAGATAAAAAAAAAATTATGAAAAAAGAAAAAGAACAAAAAGAGTAGGGGGTTCTGAGATGCCATCCCATCTGTCTGCTTAAAAAAAGAAAAAGAAGAAAACCACAAATTCTCCTACTGCCATGAATGAAAAGGACCGAAAAGCTCGGCATGCAGCGCCTCAGCGTGTACGTCGACAGCAAGCTGCTCCGGAGACCAGGGCGCGAGAAGCTGCTGCACAGCGTCAAAAACGTCAAGCGGACCCGGAGTTGAGAGCTCGGGAAGCGGCGGCAAAGCGTCAACGCCGAGAGCAAGCAGCAATACCTTTGACCAAAATCAGTATCATCAGCACCACCCGAGCTTCGCCCCAATCAACATCATTCACCACGTAGAGATGCGGTCATTTTTTTATCTTTACGCTACTTGCTTAGGAATTGCTTCTCCGGCGCCGCGCATGCGCGATGGAAATGAGTCTTAGCGCCTAATTGCCGGTTACCTCTTGCACCGTAGAGCTATACCAACACTACGTCTAGGAGCAGCGCTGATGCAAGCGCTGACTTGAACATAGCCTTAGCACTGATGCAGCACCTTATCAGCGCTCTACCACCATAATAGGTGACAGGTTTAAAGTAAAGTGGAAACTCCTCCCGTCACTTTCCAATTTAGCGGAGCGAACACTTGAGAGGAGGTCACCTCCGTTCCCCCCTCCCCTCCCCTTTCCCGCCGTGGTGTATTTTTGGAGCACCAAAATGCGAAGTTGCTGGAACCTAAGCGATCCCCGTGAAATACGACGCGATATTAAATGAGCACATTGCCCGGCAAAGTTTGCCCCTCGTAATCTAGTTCTTTCATGCCGCTCCAAACCTCACCGGCGAATAAAATAAAGTGCCGTTTACTGCTGTGCTACGTTGGGGTGTACAGATTCCAATTTACAGCGTTTCGTTATCCCGATCTAGGTTCCCGCGCTGTGACCGTTATACGCTCAGTGACCGAAACTCCACGTTGGTGGCACCTTTCGATGAATCCAGGAAATTGAGGTTAATTCCGACAAGGACCAGCTCATACAACGCGCACCGATAAGTTTAAGGTTGATCCCGATGGCCCGAACCAAGGCCGCGATCCGTCCACAGAACATGCATTCAGTCGTGACGTGACTGCGGCTTCCTATCCGAAACTCGCGGGTAATCCTCCGACTGATCCGCCATCTTCAGAAGCAACTTTCAGCGACGAACATAATCGTCCGTGCCCAAATACGCGAGTAAAACTGACTCCCGGATATGATATGAACCCGAAAGATAGTCCGTGAATTCCGTTTCCTGCAGGACACGGAGTCAGCGCATCACGGCGATCAATGGCTTCTAATGCAAAAGTGCCAAAACAGTTGAGTTTGAACCATTTCAATTTTAGTGCGTAGCTCTTAGGTGCCCGTTTCCGGGTTGAGCGGAGTCGCCGTCGCGGTCGGCGTCGGCGTACTTGCGCGCGTTGCATCAAGGGACGTCACAGTTTCCCCGCTAAATTTAACTGGGAAGCTGAACCGATGTTGGGGTCACGTGACGTCAGTTTCCCCGCTAAATGTAGGGAGAACTGAATCCGCTAAATTTAAACCGGGAAATTTTCGCTAAATTTCCTGCTAAATGTAGTAAGAAATTTAGCTAAAATTTCTCGCTCAATGGGAAAGGAGAAGGAGAGAAGGAGGGGCGGGCGAGGAGGGAGAGGAGGAGCGTACCCTCCCCTCCGTTTGCTTGAGAGCTGCGTTCTAATTTCGCATTACAGAAAATTGTAAATGTTTTTAATTTTTTGTTGCCACCCTTCATTCGAGACGCGGATGACCCCGTGATTCGCGGCTATTTCTCGCCGCTACGCAGCCAAACGTATCCATAAGCTCTAGAACACAACTAACCTCTTTCGTCTCGTTAGTTTGAGGCAGAGCCGTATATGTAGAGAGTTTGGTCATTCGTTGGGAAGTATAGGAGACAAATGAGGAGGCGCCATTGGGCGAAAGTGGGCTGGGCGTGTTCCAGGGAGTCTTCACAAATTCGAATGTGGCCAACCAGAAGCCAGATATAATACCCTGGCGGTGGTCGCGAGAAGCAAACTTAAGTGCGTCGGAGTAACTCTTGGTGACTGAATTATGTGATGCACGTGATGTTTCATCACGGTCATCCAAAATCATGGTGGAAGTGTACGACTAGTCACTAGAGAAACGATCGACATAATCCGTACGCTTGGCGCCCGAGGGCCGGGTATTCGCCGTCCGAGCGATCACACCCATGTCCGAACAAAACAGAGTTCGAGCGGCATATTCGTTTCTCACAGCTCTGTGCATGATCATGATCAAAACATCACGTGCACCCTATTTTCAACCATGAAGGGCTACTACATTTAACTCTTACGCGCTTATTAAAGCGATTAAAACTGTTTCTTGCTACCACCACTAGGGGATTCTTTTAGGCTTCTGGTTGGCCAAGAGATCATGTCAAGCCCTCGTTCTGCGTATGGTGCACAACCTGGCTCTGCTCACGCCTCCCATTGACCAAACGCTCTGTATACACGGCTCTGGTTTGAGAGTACCTGCATTGCGGAAAGTAGAGCAAAAGGTGACCGAACGACGCCGTCCAGAATTTGCATCCAGCCGAAGAAAAAAAGAATCTTGACGTAGCATTATGCAGCAAAAAAACGCATTTTGTTTGCGTTTTGTTGCTAGTGAGTTATCGATTTCCACAATCTATGTTATTTAATTTTTTTTTCATCCTTTCTATTGTTGCATAAACTAGAAGCGCAACCAGCATTTAGAGCACGCCTCCGCACACACGCGCGCACACACACACGCCTTTAGCTCACATCCGCTTCGGCGCCATCAAAAGATGGGATCACACATCGGCGACAACCAATAAGGAGAACGCGCACTTTTTGGGGGGTCGATGGAGCGAGTAAGCCGTTAACCTCCACCGACGCAGACGCCAGACAGAAGGGTTCTCCTCTGGCAGCAGCGGATCTTGTGTTCTGCCAAATTAGTGAGTTTTCTTCTTCTCATTGCCTCATATTTTTTTTTTTTTTTTAAGAAGGAGAACATGTCCAGTTTAGCAGCACGTTCCTTGGTTGCTGTAGCAAAAAATAATAATAAAAAAAAAGGCGGAGGCACAGGGCTAGGGGAAAATTTTCTCGGTGGCTAATCTTTGCGATAGGTTGGACAATTCACTAAACTCCCTTAAATAAATGTTTAATTGGTAAAGATAATCATATGGTTTCAACTAGAAACGTGCTGAGCATAATCTAAAACCACCATATCAGTCAATTTTAGAACGACTTGGAGCTCGTGGGAAACTCGGGGGCGCACTAAAGTTACCACTCGTGCGGAAGGCGCAATGCTGGCAGTGGCAAAATGCGGATGATTATATTATCATCGCGTTCCGCCACTGCTAGCTTTGAGCCTGCTGCACGAGTGGTAACTTTGGTGCACCCCTGAGGTTCCCCCGAGCTTCAAGTCGTTCTAAAAAAAGTCGATCTAGTGGTTTTTGATTACGCTCAGCAACTTTCTAATTGTAACCATATGCCTATTTTCACTAATTAAACCATTAATTCAAGAAATTTAATTAATTGGCTGACTGATCGTTTTGATTTGCCCCATATTCTGTCCCCGTGGCCGTATGCTTAAAAAAACACCATATATATATATACATATATATATATATATATATATATATATCTATATATATATATATATATATATATATATATATATCTATATCTATATATATATATATATATATATATATATATATATATATATATATATATATATATATATATATATATATATATATATATATATATATATATATATATACAACGGGCATGGTGGCGGGAGGCCGAAGGCGTGGGTATATAACTGGGAAGAAAAAAACCCTCGGTGAAAACAGCAACAACGGACGATTTAATCTTCGACGTTTCGGCCGGAGTCCGGCCTTCGTCGTATATATATATATATATATATATAGTACGAGGTCCAGGGCTTGGCTGCCGAGAGTTTGTATAGAATAAAGAGCCACTTCAATAACTTCACTCCTTTACTAAGACGTTTCGACCCAAGACGGGTCTTTATCAGTATGACAGCAATTCAGGAAAGCACTCATGGTAACCCCCAATGATTGCAAGAAAAAAAAAAAAAGGAGGAAGGGGCACAACAATGTATACACAAGGGATGCCGCGAACTTTTTTCGAACCGAAGGTTCGATGATCGAATGAAGCGGTTCAAATGTTCGAAAGATTTGAAATTTCGAACTTTTCATATCGAGAAATTTGACGGAAGTCGAATTTTCGAACTTGTTAAACTAACAAGTTTGACGCTTTTCGAAATTTCATACTTATTACTCTGCAAAATTCGATGCTTGTCGAACTTTCGAAATTGATAGACTAAAAAACTCTATGAGTTTCGAACTTTCGAACTTCTTGCACTAAAAAGTTCGAAGCTTTTCGAACTTCCTACGCTAAGAAATTTGATAATTTTCGAACTTTAGAACTTATTAATCTAAAGAATTTGAAAATTGTCGAACCTTCGATTCCTGAAAAGTCAAATGTGCGACGAACTTCGATTTTTTAGGGTAAAAGTTTGAAGTTCGTCGAACTTCAAAAGACGGGCGGGTGGTTTTATATGGATTCAAGCAGTGAGGTACATTCGTAATTTTTTTCTCGCATTTTTACATGTGGTGCCGCACTCCTTGCGAAAGACAATGCCGTTTATTTCAATAATCTGGCATGATTGGTTTTAAAGAAATAGATTTCCGAAGGAGCGAGGAAGGACGACGCGTTTTTGACAATTGTCGTGTGTGCCATATTTAAGCGTACTATAGCCGAAGCTATTTATGATAGAGATGTTAAACTTCTTAAGAATGATCTATGTATAGCCCAGGTAAGTGCCGTTTTAAGATATGATTATTGTTGTTCAAGACGAGTTTCGAAGAAATATCCAAACATGTATATCTATGGGCAATTATGTCCTAAACTTGGTAATTTTTGTTCGTCGAAATTGTTTGAGGTATCGCATTTAAATTAACACCACAGACACTACAGATTATTGCCATCTGCAGAATACAAATTAATGTATCTATTGTTCTTTTCAGATTGAGGAATAAATTAACTCAGGGAAAAATATTTCTAATATTGTTCAAATTCGGCACGTCATAAAAAAACAACTTTTTTATATTTTTATTTTTATTTTTCATTTCACGTTATTGTGACCTGTTTCTTTTAGCCTGTACATATTTTTGTAGGAGAAGCTTGTTTCGTAGATCTGGGCCTCTGGATATGCAAGAATACAACACTTCCGGCGGATTCTTGATAGATTTTTTTTTTTCTCCAGCTTTTTATTTTTTGCATTTATTGTTATGTTTATTTATTTATTATTTTTTACCAATGGCACAGTTATTTAGGTCAAAAAGACATAGTTTTGAACTTCCGAACCACCGAGCATGTGACGAGTAGTGCCTTCTGACAACGAGTTTCTAAAAACGACCACGCGATCTTTTGTGCAATGAAGAGCGACACTAGCTATACATATGCATAAATAATTTCAAATTAAAATAAGCTCGACCATGCCCTCTTTCCCCGTATTGTTTTCTTTAACAGTTCGAAATATCTGGAGGGGGAGACTGGAGCCCCCCTCCCCTTCCCCCTGTTTTTCCTCTTCCGACGCCACTGGTATGATAGAACGCTCCTCGACCTCAAGTTGTGTCAGCTTCTGTGCATTTTGCTCGGCGTTTTTTTTGTCTCGGAAAATAAACCTCCAAAGCAATTACAAACTAAAAAATTGTCAAGGTGCAGGCGAGCTGGTGTATGTTGATCATGATGCAAAATCCCGAGACTGGGAATAAAATTCGAAAGAAATAGTTTAAAGGCGTCATGAAACGATTTTCCTACTTCTTCCTCCTTAGCTTCAATCCTCAACTCAAATGCGAATTGAGAAATCACGTCGTCGTGACATTCTTCGGCACCGGTGCGATGACTCTTAGCTTCCACCGTGCTTTTTATGCACACCACAGAACTTGTCATTCCCCAGTGACGATAACTTCCGTCAGGGCACTCATTGGGCACGAACGCGAATCCAAATATTCGTCGATGGATTTATTGTTGACGAGCGCATACGTTTGAGTGACGCAGTTCTCGTGTCCAATGTGTGAGCTGGGCTCGGCTGACATCAGGTTGGCACCGCTGACGCACTTTGGGAACCGCGGATGTATCATAGTGAAAAGGCGGAGAGCTTACGAAGGAAAGAAGGTACAAAATAGTCCGCTATATTTTCAAATGTTCGTACCGAAAAGCTGGCTTTTGACTTTCTACCCTCTTTCTTTTGGCCAACTAAACGATAGGCGATTAGTAAAGTCCCAATTTAAAATAATTTATCCCATCCTAAAATTCGTTTCATGACCCCTTTAAGAAGAAAGAAAAAAAAGGACAGGACAACGTCTCAGAATCAGCTGAGTTGAGTTCGAGACGTTGTACTGGGCTGAGTTTTCAGCTGAGTTGAGTTTGAGAAGTTGTCGTGAGCTGAGTTTGAGATGTTGTCCTGTCCCCTTTTTTCTGTCTTCTTACACTTTTTTTTTCAAATTTCATTCCCAGTATCAGGATTTTGCATCATGTAGAAACTAAACTTATTATATGCCAGCGTCACTCGGGTGGAGTTCGATCGGATTACTACCAGCGTGCAAGGGGGTAGGGAGGCAGTTTGCCAGATCGCTTCAAGATTTTTCTGAGCATCAACCACCTGCCGTAACAAACTTTTATCCGATCGCGCAAAGGTGCAGGAATGACCACCCGCCCGCCAATCTGGTCCTAACGTACGACGCGAACCTTCCGAACCCGAACAAAATTTTGAAGAAACATTTTAACATAGTTGAACAAAGCCCTCGACTAAGCCACGCTATTACCTCGCCTCCCCGCGTCACCTTCAGGCGCTCAAAAAACTTAAAGGACAGACTGGTACACTCTCGAGTTTTTGCCCCCGCAAATTCCTTCTGCGGGCCATGTCTAAAACCAGGCTGCAAGGTGTGTGACCATATTGTTTCCACTGATACGGCAAGAAGCTCAAACTCCAACTTCAGTTTGAAGATCCGCGACGCCTTACTTGCGACTCAGCGAACGTAATTTACTTGCTTCATTGCACCGTATGCGGAATGCGGTACGTGGGACAGACGGAAACAGCATTTAGACTTCGATTTACCAACCAGAAGTCGCACATCAACTCTCTCCCTGGTTTGCCACTATCCAAACACATGAAGCTGCAACATCACTCGTTCGAGAAAGTAACAGTGACCATTCTCGAGACCGGCTTTAAATCAAACTACGAACGCGAGCAAAGGGAATCGTGCCTCATCCACAAATTTGACACACGCAGGAATGGTATGAATAAAAGCCGGGGCACACTTAGCGTGATTGATGTTTTAGATCTTGCTGTCCCCTAAAACAATTCTACCCTTCTCTTTTTTTTTTTTTCCGTCGCTTGGTTGTTTTGTTTGTGGCCTTATCCGCAAACCTGATTTCAACGACTCTGTGCGTTAGAGCGGTTGCGCCCGGGGAGACTGGCGACTCCGGGTACTCAACTAGTTGAGTCCCGCGACAATTTGGACACCTCTCTTCCCCCCCCCCCCTCCCCCACAACTTGACCCTTTTCATTTTGTGTGCGTGTATACATTGTTGAGTCCCTTCCTCCATTTTTTTTCTTGCAATCATTTTGGGGTTACCAGAGTGCTTTCCTGAATTGCTGTCATACTGATGAAGACCCGTCTTGGGTCGAAACGTCTTAGTAAAGGAGTTAAGTTATTGTAGTTATATATATATATATATATATATTGTAACAGAGCAACTTCATCACCATCAACATCCACACTATCATTACCATCCACAACAGCGCACCGCCTGCACGGGCGGTGTGTGTGGCGCATGCTAGAGCTCGCGGGGCAGAATTGCTCCAGGGCTCGGCCAGTAAAGCCGGTGCTTTTTTATCTCTACTTTGTCTTTCTTACACATGGTGGAGGTGCGGGGTAATCACAGACGTTCTTGCTGGCACTAGGGTGTCTCTGGCTCCCTAGACACACTGCAGGGAGCAAAATATTATTCTTCGTTGGACCTAAGATCCGGATACTGGCAGATCCCGATGTCTGAATCAGACAAACAAAAAACAGCCTTCGTGACCCCCGACGGTCTATTTGAGTTTAACGTAATGCCATTTGGCCTCTGTAACGCGCCGGCGACATTCGAAAGAACAATCGACTCCATCCTACGTGGCTTAAAATGGCGTACATGTCTTTGTTACCTTGATGATGTTATTATTTTTTCGTCCACATTTGAAGAACACCTCGTCCGGTTGTCAGAAGTTTTATCTTGTATCACTGATGCAGGCTTACAACTCAATGCAAAGAAATGCAATTTTGCAGCGACTCAAATAAAAGTTCTAGGACATCTTATTTCCAACGAAGGCATAAGACCCGACCCTGAAAAAATTAGAGCAGTTTCTTCGTTTCCCCACCCTGCAAACGCAAAGCAGCTTAAAAGCTTTTTAGGTCTATGTTCTTATTTCCGTCGTTTTATCCGTGGCTTTGCACATATTGCTTCTCCATTACATAATCTTCTTTCCACCCGTGTCCCATATAAATGGACTACCGATTGCCAATTGTCCTTCAACGCCCTCCGAAACGCGTTGACTTCTGATCCGGTACTGAGTCACTTCGACGATAACGCAGCAACTGAACTTCACACGGATGCCAGTGGAACCGGGTTGGGTGCTGTACTCCTGCAAAAACATCCCTCCAGCCGTGACTCTCACGTCATCGCTTACGCGAGTCGTACCCTAACCAGACCTGAGAAAAATTACACTGTGACCGAACAAGAGTGCTTGGCAATAGTATGGGCCATCGGACGATTTAGACCCTATTTGTACGGTCGTCCGTTCACGATTGTCACGGACCATCATGCCCTATGTTGGCTATCCTCAATGAAAAACTTATCTGGACGTCTAGCCAGATGGATCCTCCGCCTACAAGAATATCAGTTCACTGTTGTTCACAAAAGTGGAAAGAAACACTTGGATGCCGACGGACTGTCTCGTTGCCCTCTTCCACTGAGTTCCCACACCGACGACATCGACGACGATTTGCCTAGCGTCAGTTCCCTAACACCAACAAACCTCATCTCTGCCCAAACAGAAGATCCTTGGAGTGCTAAGATAATTCGTACTCTCACTAGCCCAGTTCAAGACACCAAGTTCCGCCGAAAAATACGCAACTTCATCCTCCTCAATGGTCTCCTCTACAAACGCAGTTATCTCCCTGACGGCGCGCAGCACCTACTTGTAATCCCGAAACAGTTACGAGATACCGTCCTCGCAACTTTCCATGACCATCCCACAGCGGGTCACCTGGGCACTTACAAGACCTACGCTCGTCTCCGGTCCCGTTATTTCTGGCCAGGCATGTATCGGACGACCGAGAAGTATGTGCAATCGTGCGTTCCTTGCCAACACCGCAAACCATCGCGACACGCGTCAGATGGACAGTTGATGCCCCTGCCTTGTCCCGAGAGGCCTTTCGACCGAGTCGGTATCGACCTTTACGGACCACTACCGAAGAGTTCGGCTGGCTACCGGTGGATCGTGGTAGCCATAGACCACCTTACGAGGTATGTCGAGATGGCTCCTCTCATCTCAGGTACTGCACAAGAAATCGCACAGTTTTTTCTTACCAACATAGTTTTACGCCATGGGGCGCCACGATTTCTCCTCAGCGACCGTGGAACCGCGTTTTTGTCCGCTCTCGTAAAAGAGGTTCTTGCTGCTTCTAGGGTTATTCACCAATTCACATCCACGTACCACCCGCAAACAAACGGTCTTACCGAACGGTTTAATCGAACCCTATCGCAAATGCTTAGCATGTATATCTCCAACGACCATAAGAATTGGCACTTCATTCTTCCCTTCCTCAGCTTCGCATACAACACTTCTATCCAATCGACCACGGGATTCTCTCCATTCTTTCTCGTCTATGGTCGAGAAGTGTCCTGCACCATAGACAGCCTTTTTCCGTACACTGACAGCAACTTTCAAAACTCCTTCGTAGCACAAACAGTTTGCCGAGCCGAAGAATGCCGTCAACTTGCTCGCCTTCGCACTAATGACAACCGACAACAACAAAAGCAGCGTTACGACGAAGATCGCACTTCCGTAATATACCATCCAGGTGACCTCGTCTTGGTTTGGACGCCCATACGCACGCCAGGACTCTCCGAGAAACTTCTCCACAAATATCTTGGACCATATACTGTCCTTCATCAAACATCCCCAGTCAATTACTCCGTGACCCCGCTAAAGCCGTCAACCGATCGGCGCTGCCGGGCGCTACAAAACGTTCATGTATCCCGCATGAAGCCCTTCGTCCAGCGCTCGGACCATGGCGCGACTTCATCACCAAACTAAAGGTCGGCCAGGAGGCCTCCATCTTCCTCTACGGGGAGGATATTGTAACAGAGCAACTTCATCACCATCAACATCCACACTATCATTACCATCCACAACAGCGCACCGCCTGCACGGGCGGTGTGTGTGGCGCATGCTAGAGCTCGCGGGGCAGAATTGCTCCAGGGCTCGGCCAGTAAAGCCGGTGCTTTTTTATCTCTACTTTGTCTTTCTTACAATATATATATATTTATATTTATATATATATCTATATATAACGTTTTTTTTAAGCTTAACAGATTTGTTTAAAAAAGCCGTGAAAGTTACACTAATGCCACTTGTAAAGGTAAATTATACGGCCAGGGGGGCATATTATAGGGGGATAATCGCAACGATCAGTCGGCTAATTAATTAAAATTTGTTAATGCACTTCTTAATTAATGAATATAGACATATGGTTTCAATTAGAAACTCGCTCAGCGTCATCGAAAACCACTAAATCAGTCATTTTCAGAAAGACTGACCGCGTGAGAAGCGTAGTATTGTACTAAAGTTACCACTCGTAGAGCAGGTACAAGGCTGGGGATAGATAAGAGACGGAAAAATCGCGCGGGCGCCTTACCGCAACCTCTCGCTTTGTACCTGCTCCACGAGTGCATTTCAGCGCACTACTGCGCTTTTCACGCGCTCAAAGTCTTTCTAAAAGTTACTGATTTAGGGGTTTTGGACGACGCTCAGCAAATTCTAATGGAACCATATGACTATTTTCAAAAATAAAAAGTTAATTAACGAATTTTAGTTAATTAGCCAACTTATCGCGAAGATTAGCCACCCTCATAATGTCCCCCTGGGCGTATAACTCACTCGCACAAACCGCATAAGTGTAGCTTTCATGACTTTTTTTAAAACAGATCTGTAAAAATATAATAATACACCGGTATTATATATATATATATATATATATATATATATATTATTAAAGCTGATGATAAACATCAATCTTACAAGTGTGTTTATAAAATACTGCTAACACGTATTTCGTAACTAACAAAGCTGCTGTAGGTCATGAAGGTCCCAACATCTTTCTGTTTGAAGTAAAGTTTGGCGAACGGCGTGCGCTTGCCAAAACGTGCTAACGAACAAATCAGCAGGCGCGGCTTCATTGTATTAGAAAGAAAAGTGCCATGATTGAGAAACCCCGTTTGACCTTGCGCAGGACTTTTATCGTAAACACGCATTATCACCCGGACATTATGCGGATCCTAAGGGTGTCCAATTTTAGTACAGGTTTTGTATTTTTGTTTTTGATGCCTTTTATAACTTTCCTCAACTCTACCTCGACCTACCAAAAGCACCTGCGCTCCCGATTCCCGCTCTTCCTGGTCCACCACCGTGTCAATTAAATTAACAAACCTTGGATGGGCCACTGGCTTCGCTCACCTTGTCTTTCTGCCGAGAATCTCTCAAACAGCTGCATGTTAGTGCGGCTCCAAAGCCTACTATGCGCCGTCTTAACCACATCTTCGACGTCTCTGCAGAGTGAACTGGCTTCTTTGCGACTCGTACTCCATCGCGAAAGTTGGGAAGGCACATACGCGAGTTGCGGATCCGTTTAAAAACGCTTTGTTTGTCTTAGCAATTGCGACAGAAAAGTCTTTTCTAAAGCCCCGCGCTCGCGAATCCTCCGCGACACTTGGATTTCTTCAGAGAAGTGTAGGAGGTGTTTGGACAGAACGCGCTTGGCGAAAGCGAGAGTTGACAACAACGATTGAAATATTGACTGAGCCTCATTTCTTTCGGACGCCTTGGAATGCAATTTAAATAAAGCGACTGGCGCGAAGTTGTTTCCTATCGTTTTGCGCCCACCCCCACCGCAAACGCCTTTCGAAAGTGCGAGTCGCTCACTCAACTCAAAATGTACTGATCGAATGTGTTTCAGAAAGAAATAAAAACAGTGAATGCTCCCGTGCCTTCGTAATCGTCGAAGAAAGTTTCATCGCGCCAACATCATCAAAGTGTCGCCTGTACTGACCAACGAAGAAAAAAAAGAAAGGACGTTTAAATGCCATTTTTTTTAAACTACTTTCTATAGCGTGTGTTTTGTGCATAAACGACGTTCTGGGCAATGTGCGCCAACGCAATTTAGAGTTGAAGTTAGGCTGGCGAGTAGCGCATGTTCGCCTCCATTTTCTTTTGTCTTTCTCTCCGTTAAAATTAGAAGAAAGGGAGCAAAAATATATATTGCGTCCAATTTAGAAAGATTGAGGACCCCGCGGCAATTCTGTTCCAGACTCGGCGTAATGAGTTTGAGTATGAAGGTGACAGGGTCTCTCCACTACGACGATCACCAAAGCCGACGTTGTGATGTAAAAAAGCGGTCTCTTAGGTGCGCAAGCGCGTGGTTCCACGGAGTGCGTCTGCTAAGACTACTTGCCTTTTGCGGATTTTTTTTTTTCCTTTTAATCATAAGCCATTAACAGCGGAAGACGACAGCGTGGATTGAATTCGATGAACACTCTCATTAGATCCTCCATTTTCTTCTCAGGCTCCAAACGCCAAAGACAAGCGAACGCGTGTGGACGTTGTCGATCTGGCGAAGAGCTTTTTTGTTCGAAACCGAAAGAAAGAACAAAATAGAAGAAAAAAAAAATAAAAATAAATGTTTGAAGCAACGAAGTTCCGGAATTTTTTTTTTTTTTCATTGAATTTTAAAACGGAAATCGACGAGAGCTTTTATTGTACTCCAGTTTCCTTTAATCTTTTGTCCTGTCAGTGCAAACAAAGATGAAAGGAAAACAAGTTTGGGAGGGGGATGGTGGGGGGGGGGGGGGGGGGGGGGCGGCGGTGGCGGGGGAAGCTGAATGAAGAATTTCCTTATGGGCTTAGTGTGAGGAGTTCTAATTTCATTAATAATTAGGAACGCACCGTTCTTCACCGAACTTCGTATCGCAAGGACAAGCGCATAGAAAAAAGTACTTCACATTAGGGTTTTACCTCAAATATTCTTTCATACCTTTGAGCGCCATACATTAGCGGATAGGCTGTAGAACCTCGGAATGTCACGGTTCAACCTACGCTGTACGCCATCAAAAGTAATGTGAGATCGTCTTTTTTATATTGGCCGGTAGCTTGCCGTGTTATCACCGATAAACATTTTTACCTCCATTAAAAAACGTATACCTGAGTTACAAAAAGTGCCGTACAGCTGTAGTGCCTATCAATCCCAACCTCTTCCGATTGCTGCCACTGCTGCATTCGTTGTTACCGTAAGATAGAATACTGAGAAGAATTCATTCTCCGTGACCTTGTTTCCGCTTCAAAGTCAGGCGAGACACAGCACTAGGCAGCAGATTTGTTCTGGGTACAGTCCAACTGACAGAAACCCCCTAACGCATATACCCGGGGACAACTTTCGAAGGCGGTAAAGTCAAAGCTTGAAGAACCCGTGCTCGCGCGTCAAAAACTCTGGGTGTTTCCCTGGGGTGCCACAGACAATTTCTTTTTAATTCGAAAGCATAAACTGTCCCATGGAGTGAAGCCGGCGTTGTCTGCAGCCGTCTGTAGCAGCGAAGCGGCAGTTAAATTCCCATTGGCCAAAAGCACAACGACGCAGATGCTTCGTCATGGAAGCAGGCGGGGCGCTCAAGGTCAAAGCGGACGCGCCTCAGAAATAGAACACAAAGAAACGCACAGCAACGCACATGCACCGTCACTGAAGGCGGCGGGGCGCTCAAGGTCAAAGCGGACGCGCCTCAGAAATAAAACACAAAGAAAAGCACAGCAACGCAGATGCATTGTCACGGAAGCTGGCGGGGCGCTCAAGGTCAAAGCGGACGCGCCTCAGAAATAGAACACAAAGAAAAGCACAGCAACGTAGATGCACCGTCACTGAAGCCGGCGGGGTGCTCGAGGTCAAAGAGGACGCTCCTCGGAAATAAAACACAAAGAAAAGCACAGCAACGCAGATGCATCGTCACGGAAGCCGTGGTGACGGCGCGGGTGCCGCGCCTGCGCAGTGGGGGAGCGTGATGTCACCGGCGTAGCGCCGCGTGAAAAAGGAAGACGTGGCGCGCCGCTTGTAGGAATGCACTGCGTGTAGGAATGTTCTCGCATTCCTAATCGTAAGCAGTTTTAAGTGTCTGCAGCGTACGCTATAGTTTTTTCAGTAGGCCATTGTAGAATTATTTCTTGTTCACATAGTATTGGCGACGTGCGCGATCGAAAGCGTCGCTGTGGTCGGCCTTCCACGATTGGCCGAATGCTGACTATGACGTCAGCAAAGGATTTCTCATCGACGGAAATAAGAGGAATGGAAGAACTTCAATTTCGACGGTGCTGGTAGTGTTGCTTTAAGCGCGCATTGATTTCAAGCTTCCACCATGCTCCTTACAAACATCATCGAACTTGTTGTTCGCAAGGTAATGACGTCAGGAAAGGTAACCATAGGAGGGCGCCACTAAAACATCTCGCCGCTAATAGCCCAAGAGTGGCCAAACCGCGGCTCGCGAGCCGCCGTTTGGCCTGCGCATGCGACTTTTCGAAGGTCCAAGTGCGGCTCGCGGCTCCCTGGTAAGCGTGCCCCCTTCCCCTCTTGTGTTCCAAAAAAAAAAAGTTGTAAATAATAAAAAAAAAAAGCTCAGTTTTGGCAATCTTGTACGTACACAGAGTTGAACTGCTCTTTGACACATACATGTGTCCAGTGACCCTGTTTCCTTCATTGTACTATAAAGAATCTCGAACCGTACGCGTAATAGACGTCAGGGGCCGTGGTGAGCTAGCGAACCGATCATTGATTTTTACTCAGCGGTTGAAAAAAACGTTGTGCTTTCTGATGTGACGCGTTCGTTGTAGTCGACAATTATACTTGTTACCTTTGGAAAGGAATGCTCCCTCCATATCGTTCCTTGATAAAAGTAGTTGTCGGACATCGGCGTCGCGTTCACGCACCGTGGGGTGCGTGAACAAAAGCGTTGGGAACAAAATAGACATCTGACCACTTTGTTCCGGACGCTTTTTGCTTCTAGTTTGTTCCGGAGTGCGTGAAAGCTTGTCTCCCTGTACGAGCTCTTAGAATTGACAGCAGCTACGACGGCATTTTGTTATCGGCTATTTTCTTCCCAGAGACCGCGTGCAGTTCGCATCGGCTATACTACAAAAAACCCTAAGTATTAGGCGGGTTGTTAACGTTGTGACATAGCTCCGTAGTAACGGCTCCGCTTTGCACGCAGCGGACCCAGGTTTCGATTCCCGCCGGAGATCTCTTTCAAGGATGTGGCAACATCGACGACGGACGCCATTTTTAGTGGTGGGAAGAGCCCCTAACAGCTATCGCTGCAAAGAAACGAGAAAAAAAGAACTAAGAAAGCACATTTCCTTTTTTTTTTTTTTTGAAATGTTAGAGCTGTAATTTGGCGAACGATTACCCCCTTTACTACGGGAGATTTCGCCACACCAAATGAAGTGAGAGAATATAAATGGTATAGGGGCATTTATATTCGCGCTCTTTACAAGCGAAGCAGGTGAAGGAGTGCCTCAGATGAGCGTGAGAAGTGGAAGTGTTCCGTTCCGAGAACGACATTAGCCACGCTCGTCTTGTCAGTTCCTCGTCAGAAATAATAATAATAATAAAAAATATGAAAAGAAAACCAAAAAAACGGCCGCTTGCACCATCCGCGGAATAAAGCGACAACCGACGCTCCAGTTCATTACTCCAGGTATCCAAAACTGGAGCCTCCATGACGAGCACGCTACGAACTCCTCCAGAATGTCTTTCTTTTTTTTTTTTTTTTGGTCGTTACTTTCCTTCAAGGCGAGGCCGTTAGAACAAAGAAGTTTTCGACGTCCTTAGTTAAGGTAAACGCGCTAATGTTTTTTTTTTTAAATTTTACATATATATATATATATATTTATATATCTATATATGTGTGCATACTGTCCTGCGCTGTCCTCCTGGGATTAACGAGAAAAGTTGGAAATGATTAAAGGCCTTCGGCAAAACCGGGGTGCGACTAAAGGGCTCGAATTTTTCGGACTTAATTGAGCGAGGTTCGAAATGAGAGCAGTTTGATGTATGGCTTCGAGCGAGCCCGATATTATGGCGACACGCAGAGACGCCGCGTCGCCTCGAGCATTGCAGAGAGTCAGGGGTTCGCCCCAGGACCGCCGAGGATGGCAGTTCATATGGCACACGCTTTTGACGTGGTGTCGCTAACAAGTTCCGGATTGGTTAAATGTTTCTTTTCAATCCATTTGTATCTTTTTTCTTTTTTTTTATGGGTATATATAACTTCCTCTCACACTTTGAAACTGAAGTGAAAAGAGAGCCAAAGTAACTAACTATAAAAGACTTTCGCGCGACAGACGTGAGAGATTAATATCTCGCACGATATACCGTCCTAGGAAGGGGCGCGCGCAGAGTGAAATTCATAGTGACGCAACGTTTTCGATTTTCGAAATCAGAGTTTGAGGTATCGACAGACCCTGTCTTTTTTTGTCTTTTTTATCACAAGCATAATATGTAACAAGCCTTGCAAGAGCGGTCGAAGATGTGAAATAGAAATGAAATTGAAACGCACATGACTGTATTTTTTATTGTGTAGGTGCATAAGTAAAAATCCAAGGTTTCGACAAAATTTCATAATGATGTCACCACACGGCACTGCTTGTATATATATATATATATATATATATACGAAGGCCGGACTCCGGCCGAAACGTCGAAGATTAAATCGTCCGTTGTTGCTGTTTTCACCGAGGGTTTTTTTCTTCCCAGTTATATACCCACGCCTTCGGCCTCCCGCCACCATGCCCGTTATATATATATATATATATATATATATATATATATATATATATATATATATATATATATATATATATATATATATATATATATATATATATATATATATCATATATCTATGATGTCTCGTTAATATGGACACCTCCGTTCCCGTAAAATATCGTCCATAATGTGAGTTGTCCATAATAACAGTACGGAAATTCTCTTATTGTCCAAGTTTGTCCCCAAAAGTGGTGTCCATATAGCGGGGTATCCATATTAACGGAGTCAATATTAACGGGGTCCATCCATATTACGCAGATCATTAGATTATCGCCGCGTTCTGGCACTGCCAGCTTTGCGCCTGCTGCACGAGTGGTAACTTTGGTGCGCCCCCGAGTTTCTCCACGAGCTTCAAGTCGTTCTAAAATTGACTGGTATAGTGGTTTCCGACTATGCTTAGCATATTTCTAATTGAAACAGTGTAATTATTTTGTATTAATTTAAGAGTTAAGTAAGTTTAGTTAATTATCCGAGTTATTGCAAAGATTAGCCACCGATATCATGTCCCCCTGGGCGTATAACTCACCTGCCCAAACTGTATTAGTGCATCATTCACGGATTATTCGTAATAAATCTGTTCAAATTAAAATGGAACACACGGTGTAATATATATATATATATATATATATATATATATATACAGCGTACGTGTCTTTCTTTTTAAAA
The DNA here is from genome assembly GCA_013358835.2 of Ixodes persulcatus. Taxonomy (NCBI): domain Eukaryota; kingdom Metazoa; phylum Arthropoda; class Arachnida; order Ixodida; family Ixodidae; genus Ixodes; species Ixodes persulcatus. The sequence continues at coordinate 134,977 of JABSTQ010000093.1, read as the reverse complement.
AAGGCTCGAGGTACACCTAGGCACTTCTTATGAGTTGTGAATGCGAAATAATTAATGTCGTTCTTGCGCGCGTTCTCGTGAAGTGGCCGCGCCGCGCTCCATAGTATGCTCGAGCGGGCTCTGACTGGGAGGCCCCGCCAGCCAAACGCTTCCTCGCGGGCACGTAGCGCCGTGGGGTGGTCTCCTTGAAACTGACGCGCCTCGGCCAATGGGAGCCTCGTTCCTTGTAACTATGACGCGTGCCAGCCAGTGGGAGCCCTATGCATGATATTTCGGCTGGACTTGGAGAGGTGAATTTATTTGCCGTTTGGCTCGGCTTTTTGCCCGGTTTCAAAGCTGGGGTGCCTCAGATCGCGGCTTCACTTCGCTCCATTGGGAGAGGGGAATTTATTTGCCGTTTGGCGCGGCTGATGAGGTCGGCTCGCTCCATCGGACAGTTAAAACTTTCGCATTAAAATCCGTGAAAGCTACACTTACGCAGTTTGTGCAGGTGAGTTATACAGCAAGGGGGAAATAGCATAGGGTGCTAATCATAACAATCAGTCGGCTAATCAAATATAATTTGTTATTTAACTTTTTAATTAGTGAAAATAGACATGGTTCCAATTAGAACCTTGTTAAGCATCATGGAAAGCCGCTAGGTCACCTCTTTTTTGGAAGACATAAGACAGGGGCAGCATTTCACGACGTTCTGAAAATACGCTCCATTTGGACGCGTTACTAGGTTTCGGTTTCTTATCGGAGCGCATCTCTGAGCCCGCGGTCCTGCTCCCCGGTGATCGTGACGACAGGCCCCCTTGCCTCCGTCGTAGGATGAAGGGAAGTTGGGCGCACGTGTGTTGCGCGTCTCAGACACTGGGGAGCAGGACCGTGGGTTCAGAGATGCGCTCCGATAAGAAACCGAAACCTAGTAACTCGTACAAATGGAGCCTTTCTACGGAACGCCGTGAAATGCTGCTCCTGCGTAATATCCTTGTAAAAAGAGTTGATTTTGTGATTTTCGATGACGCCGAGCAAGTTTCTAATTGGAATCAGATATGTATTTTCACTAATTAAAAGTTAAATAACAAATTTTACCTAATTAGCCAACTGATCGGTAAGGTATATATATATATATATATATATATATATATATATATATATATATATATATATATATATAGGGAGCCAGAAGTTTAAGTACCGCTCGGTGATTTTTCTGCAGATCAAATTTGCAAGGCACGATTGAAACGTTGAACGTAGTAACTCCGGTGCAATACAAAAGGCCACTTCAGTCCTTTAGCGGTTCTAACAGGATTCGGAATATGCGCCGTTCCATTTTGTCTCGAGTTCAAAGATTTTTCGGTTTCGTTTTTTGAATAATAATGACATCAATATAGGCAAGCCTCCTATTGACCATATCTGCTATAGCATATCTACGCCCTTGAACCCGAAATTCGCAACACAAAATTGTCGATTTTGAAGGCAACAGAACCGTCTGTACAATCGACATGCATTCGAACGGTTTGTTTCTTGGAAAAAGCTCTAACACAAAGGGCATCGGACGCTCGTCCATGAGACACAAAAGCACACAACTTTTCAAGCTGAAGTTGCAAGCACGATGCAGGTATAACGAAGGGCGACGCTGGTCTCCTATTTCGGCAGAACTTGCGCCGAAAGAAACCCGTTAAAAATGCAGTCCTCGCTCAAGTAGTCCCCCATTCAAAAGCCGGGAAGACCGTTTCAAATATTCAGGGTGTCACGCGCCCGAAGCAACGGTTCATTTTCTGTACTCCGCTGCGCTGAGTTCAGGAGAAAACGCGCTACTGAGCATCCTCGGTGTCCATAAGCACTTTAACTTTGATATAGAACAACAACAACAATAACGAAACAAAACCATTCTGTTCAGGCGTCCCCACCATTGTCAAATGAGCTTAAATGTGCGCACAAACCGTTGTAACGTATCGTTCAATATGGGCATCGGTGATCGCCTTTAGTGTGCTTTTAACACCTGCGTCCCCACAAGAGAACAGCGTCGCTCAAAGGGCAGCTGAAGCTGTTTTAAGTATGAGAAAGAAAAAAAAAAAACCCAGCCTTTTTAGTTAGACCCCAGCCATCACGAATATCGTATTCGTTTGGCCATTTTATGCAGATTATAACCGGAAAACGCCTTAAAAATAGCGCTGAAGCCATGCCCTCGGAGGCAGAGCAAAAGGGGAAAGAGGAGTAAAATAGATAGAGAGAGAAAGAGAGAGGATAAACATCTTTATTATCCGAAAGAGGCTTCGGAAGGCGTCCTTATTCCAAGATGCCTTAAGCTCGGGCCACGTCCTGTGCCTTCGAAGTCAGCCGTAGCTTGTTCTCGAGGTCGGAGCTGGCCAAGGCTCTCTCCCAAAGTTCGCTGGTGGGGTAGGGGTTGGGGAGATTTAGTGGTATTTTTGTGCAGTCTCCTACCATATGTCTAAGGGACCCGGGTTCACCGCAGAAGCTGCACTGCGGGGAAAATCGTGTAGGTGATATGAGATGATTTCTGGTGGGGTGGGGGAATGTGTTGGACCTGTAGAGCTCGGAGTAGTCTCTCCTGTTCCCTAGGTAGTGATTTGTGTGCAGAAGGGTATGCTCTGCGGGTTAGCTTGTAATGCTGCGTGATCTCTTGGTATGAAACTAGAGTGTGCATGCGCGCGGGCTCAATTTCCTCGGCGTCGGCTCGGTGGGTCAAATTTCGAGCAACGCGGTTGCCGATCTCGTTACCAGGAATCCCGTGGTAGGTGGGCGCCCAGACGATTTTGACTTGCCTCGTTGGCGGCTTCTAGTTGATTATTCGGAGCGTGTTGGTATAAATTCGTCCGCTAGGGAAGTTGCGATACGCCTGCTGAGAGTCGGTAACGATGACTTGGGCTTCAGTTTGGGTTAGCGCGATGGCTGTAGCCGCTTCTTCGGCTTGGAGGTGATAGTTTTAGGGGATTGATGCGCTACTCCGATGTTCGTCGTTCGTGAAAATGGTGCCTGTTGTGGCTGCTCTTCCGGGGTAGGACGCCGCATCTTGTCGGCTGTGGAGGGTTGAATCCCATACTCCTTGTGAATGGCCCGTGCCCGTGCCTCCCTTCGCAGCGCGTGGTGCATTGAGTGCATGTTGCGAGGTATGGGAGGTGCGGTGATGTTCCAGATGGCATGGGGTAGGCTTTCAGTCTGCGGAGGTGGGTGAAGGAATGGGGCCGAGAGCCCCAGGCGTGCGAGGATGGATCTCCCCTGTTCCGTGATCCCCCCTCAACCTCGCTCGCTGGTTGGAGAGATGCGCCTCAATTGGCTCCTTGGCCGTATGGTGCACTCCAAGCAGGAGGAGGCGTTCGGTGGACATGCTTATCGGGAGATCCATGGCCTGCTTGTATGCCTTTCTGATCATTGTGTCTATTTTTCAAGTTCCGTCGCGTTGAGTAGTGCGTATGGGATGGCGTAAGGGATTCAAAAGACGACGAAGGCCTCGACAAGCCGAAGCGTGTCCACCTTTCCCCATGCTTTGTGTCTTGGTTGCGATTCGCCGGATCATGTGTGCAACTTGGCCTGTTGTAGTCTTGAGCTTGTTGACCAGGATGGTGCTTTCGCGATCCACCTGGAAAACCATTCTCAGTATCGTCACGCTCTTGGACGGGAGGATGGTGTGTCCCTCCAGGTGTATGTTGAAAGTGGGCGAACCGGGTGGGTGCTTCTTTTGCGTCGAGAGCAGGAGTAGCTCTAACATTTGGGGGGCGCAGCTGAGGCCGCATGACTTCGCATAGTCATTCATCACGTCCGCCGCTTCGTGCAGACAGGTCTTCATTGCTCCGATCGATTGACCCTGTGGATGACCAGATGGTAATGTCGTCCGCGTATGGGCTATGCCTGACCCGCCACCAAGCGGTGGAAGAGGCGACGCAGGCGCTCCCGCATGATTCCGAAGCGCGCTCGCTTCGGCTTCGGGATCTCGGAGGCCATGCCCCGCGGACCCTAGCAGACGACGCACGACGCCGGCGGCACATTTTGCAACAAGCGAAAGTACGAATTTGTCGCCTCGCAAGGCCACAGGCAGACCCACCCGGACTTGTCCGGAACTTGAGCGTCGTCGAGTTAGGGCTGAGAGGCTTCGCCAGCACGCTCCGGACGCTTACGAGGAGTGTCCTCTCCTCGTACGGTGTACTACCCCGAGCTCCGCACTTCTAGCGAGGATTCCGAGCCGACAGACCCGGTAACTTCATGCCGGCAAGCGTGGTGGCGGGCTGAAGCAAGCAACGAGCCGTTGGCAAGCACGCGGCTGCAGGGGAAGCGGCCATCAACGTAAGCCGCAGCCGATTGGCCAGTCGCTTCGCTTCTACCAGTGGCCACACAAGCCAGGTCCAGGGACGTCATAAAGGAGGCTATTTTTAGAGCGCAGCTCTTAGGCGCCCGTTTCCGGCTTGAGCGGCGTCGCCGTCGCCGTCGCCGTCGCCGTCGGCGTAACCGCGCGGTGCATTATGGGTAAATTTTCCCGAAGGAACCCGAGGTCCTCCCGAGGTCCTCCCGAAGGAACCCGAAGTCCTTCGGGAGGACCTCGGGAGGACCTCGGGTTCCTCCTCTCTTGTACCTCGGTCCTTCGGAAGGACCTCGGGAGGACCTCGGGTTCTTTCGGGAGGACCTCGGGTTCCTTCGCGAGGACCTCGGGAGGACCTCGGGTACCTTCGGTGACCTCGGGGAGGGGGGGTCACGTGGCCCCCCGAAGTCACGTGACCCCCCCCTTCCCTGAGGTCATGTGACCCCCCCACGAGGCATCGCCATCTTCATTCAGTGACGTCACTGATGACGTCATCGGCATCGGCATCATCATCGCCACTGATGAAGTCATCAGTGACGTCACTGATGACGTCATCGGCATCCGCATCGTCATCGTCATCATCACTGATGACGTCATCGGCATCATCACTGATGACGTCATCGGCATTCGCATCGTCATCATCACTGATGACGTCATCAGTGACGTCATTGATGACGTCATCGGCATCCGCATCGCCATCGTCATCGTCGCTGATGACGTTATCAGTGACGTCACTGATGACGTCACCGGCATCGTCATCGTCACGTGACCCCAGGTCACGTGACCCACCCCCCGAGGTCACGTGACCCCCCAAGGTCACGTGACCCCCCCAGTACCCTTCCCTCCCCTCCTCAAGAGCTGCGCTCCAATTCGGCGTTACATGGAGTTGTAAGTGGCTTTCATTTTTTGCTTGTTTTGTAATTTTATTTTGCCTATATCTTTTAAAATAAAGTGAATTTCGAGAAAAGAAAATTTCCACTAAGTTACTGCGTTGAGTGCGCTCAAGTTCGGTGCAATTTGAAATCCAGTGAAAAAAAAGTCGCTGCTGAGCCTCTTTAAGATCCAGGACTAGGAGGACGGCGGGGGAGTTGCGAGTCGCTGGTGCCATCACCTCCTTTTTCAGCTGAAACAGGATGTCCTGTGTCGAGAGGTGCAGGACGGAATCCCACCATTGTTGTCAGAAGTTTGCCCGAGTCCTCAAAGGACGGTTGCAACCGGTTGAGATTATTGTGCTCTAGGAGCTTCCAACGCACGAAGTGAGGGAAATGGGCCGTAGGTTCTCAATGGCTGGTGGTTTGGCTTCATGGCTTTGGTATTAGACAAACCTCCGCCGTTTTCAAGTCCTTGGGAAGGATTTCTTTTCTGCATACTTTGTTTAGTTGAGCAGTAAGCACTAGCAGTGAGGAGCTGTCAAGATTGGCGAGCGCCTTATTGGTGATTTGGTCCATTCCCAGGGTTGTATAGCGTCTTATAATAATAATAATAATAATAATAATAATAATAATAATAATAATAATAATAATATAATAAACACTTTATTTTCACATCCCATTACAGGTAATGATGGGACCGAAAATAAAAGCCGCGATAGACGGCTTGACAAGCTCTCGGCCCCAATGACATTCTGCAGCAGTCACTGGAAACATCCAAATAAAACACTAAAGGTATTCAATCACAGAGTTAGCACATTCAACCAATATCAATCACCCTGCCAATTTTCGAAGCAATATAAATATACCACATCTAGGTTTACATAAAAAATTGTAATACAAATACATGCACATGAGGAGGAATTACCACATTAACAACTTAACCGAGAACATATAGCTACAACATACAAATATATGTAGAACCAAACATCTGTACACTATGTCAAAGCTATACATGGGAGTACTCAATTTATCTATATCAATATTGTGAAAAATTAGTAAATTGAGAAGTCTTGGGACTCTGTAGGCTAAAGCTTCTTTGCCGACATTCAATCGACACGTTGGTATTTGCCAATAATCGGGGTTACATGTTTGATACGTTACAACATGTTTTTGTAAATTTCACAATTTTACCCAAGAGGAGCCGATATGTTTCAGTTATTTTTAACCCTTGTGGATAGTCTATAGCTATATAGATTTTTGATACTAAGTATATTATAAATTTAGAACAAGTTTTCTGTATGCGACAAATATAGTGCATTTGCAATTGTTCTTAGCGTTCTTTTTTTAATTAAGTGTACTTTCTCCAAGTTTGTTATTGTATTTGTACTACAGACCAAGGAACAGTAATTTAAATTAGAATAAAATGACGATTTACATAACATGAGTTTAATTGATGTTGGACGTATATACCGGTGCCGGCATATCAGCCCTACAACCTTAGGTAGCTTTTTATTTAGATATGCAATATGATTGTCCCAGGTCATATTATGAGAAAACACTACATCAGTTGTTTTAAAATGATCTACCGATTCAATGTAAACTGAGTTTAAGGTACTCCTGCATATTGTTGGAAGAGTTTTGTGTTTTGTCCGAAATTTAGCAGCTTTGGTTCTGCTAGTGTTTATTTTTAAAGCGTTCCTGTCGGTCCATGATTATATCTTACCTAATACTAGATTAAATTTTGACACATGCTCTTCCAAATCATCAGCAGCTTAAAGTGTTATATCATCTGCATACATTATAAATATAATAGATTGGTAAATATTTACTATATTATGTACATAGACGTTAAAAATAAATACGCCTAGAACACTTCCTTGTGGTACCCCTGATAAAATTGGTTTTATATTAGAGAAAAAGTTACCGCAACACACATATTGTTTCCGATTTTTGAGACAGGACCGTAGTAGATACAAGGCTTGACCACGAACACCATAAAATTCAAGTTTTTGCAATAATAATTTCTTGTTTAAATAACCGAAAGCTTTAGTAAAATAAATATAAACCCCAAAGCAAGTTTCTTATCCTCTAAATTGCGTAAGATAAATTATTTTTCTTTGAGTAAGGCAAGTTCAGTAGCACGATGTTTATGAAATCCAAACTGCGACCTTGCAATGAGTTGATACTTGTGGAACAATTTTGACAATCTTACATGAATAAGTTTTTGAAGCCCTTTTGAAAACACGGGAAGTATTGAAACAGGTCTATAGTTATTTATGTCATTCTTATCACCTTTCTTACGCAGTACAGAAACTTTTTCAATCTGCATACGTTTTGGAAATATAACTGCAGATAAACACAAGTTAAATATATGAGTCAAACAATGCACGACTAAGTCTAATAAGTATTTTACGGGTCTAATTTGGATATCATCCAATCTCTACTGCATGTATTATTTAAGTTGATAAATACATTAAATTACTCGGAATCGCTAACGGATCCAAGAATACCGAATTTAAGTTTCTATATATTTATTACACCCGCAAGCCTTATCATCGTAATCTAGAGAAACTAGATTTACAAAGAGATCATTAAATACATTAGCTAAAGCAGTATTGTTAACATCTTCTCTGTTAATATGCAATATATTTATGCTGTCAGGGTTCTGATTATTTTCTCTAATTGAATTAACATCTTTTTCCAAATAATATCAATACGTCAAGCTTAAGATCTAAACTGTTGTTATAATACCGTTCCCTGGCAGTTCTTAGTTCCTTCGTTAACTGGTTGGGATAAGATTTAAACTTTGTGAAATTATTCATGACTTCGTGATTTGTTAAATCCTTAAAATAACTTGTTTGTTTTTTATTAACTTTTGATAAAATGTTTGGGGCAATCTATGCTTTTCGAATTCTACGTAATTTTCTAGTTTTCTTTTTGTTTTTTTTTGTAAGGAAAATGTTTTCATATACAGGCTTTTAAAACTTTTTAGGAACGTATCGTAAGCTACATCAGGGTCTGTTACGGCAAGAGCAGTGTTCCAGGTTGCGTTTTCAATATCATTACGAAACATGTCCAGATTATAAGGGGTGATATGCTAAAAGTGTCTAAACCGCTCTGCATTTTTTTTGTGACAAGATAATCTTTTATTCATAAGAATATAGAAAGGTGGTCGTTTATATGGGCAGTAACTATACCACCTTTCAGACATCTGTGATCAATGTTTGTAATAAAAAAGGTAAATAAACGTTTCCGTGTGCACTGGAATATTTGTTGGTCGAGTTATTATGTTAGCGTATCCATACGTTTTAAGTAATATATCAAATTCAGTTCTAGGCGTGTCATCAAGTAGCATAATGATATTAAAATCTCCTCCAATGATTACATTCAAGCTATTTTCATTACCAAACCCCCCAAAGCCCCTCAAAATATGCAAGGAAATTGTTAATATTGCCATCCGGTGGGCGGTAAACCACAGATATAAGCATATTTTCTGCCACCAGAGATAAGACTTCGTAATCATTTGTCATAGTACAAAAGCTAGATAATAATTCGGTTTTAATATTTTCTTCAATCAGCAAACATACGCCTCCACCCCGATTAAAAACACGATTTACACAGTAGTGGTTATAAGATGGCAAACCAGAAACATCTTCTTCCTCAAAATACCATGTTTCGGTAAAAATAATCATATTGAATTTAACTGAAAACTGTCTAAAAAGACACTCAAGATCTATTGCTTTATTTTTAGCACACCAAGCATTTAAATTGCATTTAAATGAAAAACGTTCAGTGAAGACTCAAAACTGCGCAAGATACTACGAAAAATCTGCGGGAAATACGTACGGTGAAAGACTTTGAGCTACGAATGAATCGCTTGCAGATCATCTTCGCTACTTATTACATAGGCGTCATCACCATTTTCGCGCCTGATATAGACTTTCCCATTCCTGTGCCATACGTACATGAAACCTTTTCCCTTCGTCCATTATTTTGCCTTGGCTAGCAGTTCACGAGTTTGCTTCGTCATGTTTTCATAGATGTAATACTTCTTTCCAGTGTTTTGTAGCCTTCCACTTCAGCTCAGCCATGCGTCCCTTGTTGTTTGCAAAGCAAAGAGGACAATAATGCAGGGGATCTTATCTGGCTTTGAGGGCAGTCGGTGAATGGCTGTTACTTCGGTTTCAGCTGACTCAGGCACTTCTAGGCTAGGTGCTCTTTCGTTTACTTGGCTCATTATATCCTCATCTATCATCTTGGCGATACCGTGAAATTCAAGGTTAAGCTTTCGCGTTCTCTATTCGAGGTCATAAAGTTCAATCCTGAGCCTCTTCACCTCCTCATCATTGTCTTTTTCCTCGAGTTCCACCACTTTACTTTTTAGTCGTTTAATTTCTTTCCTCTGTTGTTTGACACTTTTTAATATTTCGTCACATTTTGCAGGCATCATGCCAATGGATGCTTCGACGCCTCCAACAGTTTCTTTGAAATCTAACAGTTCGTCTAATTTGCTGATTTTGGAAATTCGCGGATTTTGGAAAGCACTCCGGATCTACCAGCGGAAGTCACCATAAGTTGCTGGGGTGGGGGCCGGGGGGGGGGGGGGGGGACTTTGAAGTTTAAACACACAAGGACATTGCGGTGGCAGAACGGCGACCCTGTCTTATCACTCACCTCATTTTAGGGGAAGCTCTCCCGTTGCCCAAAACCACTTCAGCCTTGGTGAACAATGCAGCCTGCACTGTCACGTGTCCAGCAGCTGCCAAGCACGAAGGCCGATGTGTGCGGAATTCCTTGTCCTCTGACGACCGTTTTGGGGAGAGTCATGCTAATCTGTTTATTGTCAATGTTTTACGTCACAGTATGTAGCAGTCCGTACGTTCCTGCACGTATAAAGCCGGCTATGTTGCGTCGTTACCTTTCGGCGCAAGCGGTTTGCCCGTATTACTGTGGGGGTCTGTTTTCTGCTTTGCCAACGGCTGGAACGCGTCTTTGTCTCGTCAAGCCTCCTCTGGAAATTTGGCCCTTTAGGATCCACCGAAATATCTCGAAAATTCAGAAGCTGAACCCGATTCACAAGAGCAGAAGCACCGGCGCCCGACTACTTCAGCAAGCGACGGGGCAGGCGAGAATCGAGATGGTCCTTTATTGATGTAGTGGCGCGTCACGAGCGACTAGCCAATGGCGTACCGCTGCGGCAATCGCTTCCGTTTTTCTAGCTTTTTTTCGCATTTAGTGATCATTTTGGGGTCAAATGGTTGCTATCTCTTTGGACTCAGCAGACATAAACACGTCAGAATCAACCATTAACTCTTTGTTTTTTCGAAAAGCTCTTCAGCTTCCCTTTAAGTCGGGACCCCCTCTACCGCGCTATCCGCCACGCACTTATCCCCTCGAAGTTGTCCTTTATTTAGGCTAGTTAAGCGCGTACCGGGTTCCCTTCTACAATCCGTTTTCGATTTACTTTTATTTTGCTTACCTTTACGGTGTCGCTCTTTGGGTAAACAAAAAACAACAACACAGAAAGCAACTAAAACAGGTTGTTTACCAATTTGAACGCGTAGACGCAGGAAGTAGCAGCCGGGTTTAAGGTTGCATCTCTTCTCCGAATGTATTCGCTTAAAAGCAAAATCGGATAGCATTAGGACGCGTCTCGGGATTAAGTGCTTCGGTGTGTCGTCCCCCGAGGCAGGTTTCAGGGAGTTAGGAAACGTTGTCGTGTTTACGCCGAGCGGACTAATGTAAGGAAGTACAGAGATAAAGCGCGGTTTTTTCTCCGTGTGTGTCCGGGTTGTATGTATGTTTGCGCGCGTGTACAAGAAAAGAAAACAAAAAGGACGGAAAAGTGGGTGCGGTGATGGGAATGCAGGAAATAACCTAAGCTTGTTTTTCGCCAAGGCTGCTTACGAGACGTAAGGCGATGAATTGGTAAAGCGAAGACACGTGTAAAGTGCGCTCTCCCGCATTAGATGACGCGATGAGGAGAAAACGCAGTCGGAAAGCGCTCAGAGACACGCCCGCCTTTTTACGCGACTAAGAACATGATTAGACTATTCATTCAAAAACAAAGACACTTCCACGTGAACGGGACACAGCATAAATAATAGCGAAATACACGATAAGAGGGGAAGGGGGTGTGGTTTGCGCTTACGTGACACTGTGACTGGCCGACACGTTTCCCTCTCCTTCTCCCACCATCTCTCCCCCTGGCTGCATGACGCCATTTCTGAGCGAAGGCAACATTTTGAGAAAAATGAATCGTGTTAATTTTATATTATATGTTCAGGAGGTTTAGTCGGCACCTCTGTTGAGCCCCTTTCAGTTTTTATTAATGACTGCAAACTTGCTTATTTAAATACCACCGCTTAGTGCCTACCCATGGCCACATTCATGTCGTCCATTGATAGGTCAGACACAAGACAATGAGCATTCGCTCGCTTCACTCACTGCAGATGATTGACGAAAACTCCCTACTGACAAATCTTCGCGCGTTCCTCGTTTGGGATTGTCCCAAGGAGTTGTACGTGGAACATGTTCAAACGTCTGCCTGCGAGCATGTTTGAGGTTCTCGAGAGAAACCTACTGTCAGTTTCTGCGTCTAAGGCGGCGTTTTCCTCGTCCAGCAATCTGGTCTAATGCCCGCGCACCCACAGCGAATCCGCGAGCCCAGACAGTGAGCACAGGCGGCGAGCAGGGAAGGAATGCGGAGCGCAAGTTTGTTTGCTTCTTCCGTAGAGGGTTTGATGATGTCCCAACACCGAGCTCTTATTGGCTGTTTGAAAGAAATAGTGGGTAGACCGCAAGACATCTAGCATTAAGGTCTACCCAACTATTCTTTCAAACAAAACCAATCAGAGCTCGGCGTCGTTCTGACGTAACCGCAACTCTTGAGCAAGAAGCAGATGACTTGCTCTCCGCATTAGCGACGTGCCCGACCACAAGTGTCGCTGTGTTCGGCATTCGCGTTTGTCCAAGTCATAGCTTCCTCTGTACTGATAATGCCTGCCAGCTCACGGCGAGGCAAATCCTGCCAATCATGCAGAGGCAAACTCTGGTCGTGACGTCACGAACGGAAACCATAAGAGGGACCACCGAAACCTCTCGGCGCTAAAAGACAGACAGCGGGGGAGCGATGCCGACCGGTTACACGGAAGCAAGCAAGACGGGGGACAAGGGGAGAGAGCTGCCCAAAATTGTTTCGGGCCCAAATTATGCGAAGCGAGTCGTTAATGCTAATGGTTGCCGCTTGGGGTGCCGCGTGGGTGCCTCGGGCGAAGGAGGGCCTCGCGAAAGCACGCGCAAAGAAGAGAGGCGTTCAGGTTTTAATGGCCTCTTCGAGAGAGGCAGGAAACCGGCACTCGGCCCATCGGTGCGCTGTTCCAGGGATGCCCGCGATTACCGCGCTGGCCTTACGCGATGCTCCGCTTGTCGCCTTAGTCGTCTTCTGCGGGGAGCCCGCTGGGCCGGGAGATGCGATCGGCACCATTTGGGGAAGTGGACACTCGTCGAAAGAGTGTCCGTTGCGTTGGCGTCCGACAATTGGTAGTTCCTGCGGACTCACGCCTCTGATACGAGTATTTTGTCAGTTTGTTTGTACTTTCCCGGTGCCACAGCGTGCGCCGTCTTTCCGAAATGTTGGTGACGCCTCAGTGCGCTGGGAGTGTGCCCAGCTATCGAGTAATGTGGCCCTGTTAACTCGTAGACGGCTTTGAGGGTAGGAGAAAAGGAGGAACGTCTTCTCTGTGGACAGGTAGCGCCACGGAGCGTCAGACACAGCTGTTGCAACCATTTACCGTCCGAGCGAACTGCGTACTTCTTACGCTGAGTAGAGCTTCATCGAATTATTTTCCCAAAATATATTCCCTTTCTTCTTGGGCGCACTTTAGTTTCGGCCTGAAAGGCTGGGGTACCTCTGTTCCGTATCTCAACTGTAATGCCCCAGTGCGGCCTTGATCGAGAAAAGCCAGCTGGATTTGTTTGGCTTCTTGATGGCGTGTCATATTGGAGTGTGAAGTGTATCATATTTTTTTAAGTACGATTGCGATGCTGTTGTTTTTCTTGCTCTCTGCTGGCCTTGCATGCTGTCTTTTCGTAGCATAGAGTGCTTGCATTGTTTCGACCAGCCTGCTTGAGAAGTAAGTCAAGTGACTTTTACAGCGAAGCTGTTACCGTACTAGGATCTAAAAAAAACTGCGTCCATGGATGTTAAAAAAAAAGAAAAACTTCCATTTAAACGGCGCTCCTTCGTTCCAATTGGTCGTGTCAAGTATAAATAAAACGAGGAGGCGACCCGCGTGAGTCAGCCTTCATTGGCATTATTAGATAGTGTGGTCCTGATCCCTTGTTATCATCTAGGGTCACCGGCTTATCTCACCAAAGAGTGCGCTGTGACGAGGCTGAGGGCAGAACGCGCCGATCTAACCTTCTTTTCTTTCGCTTCCGCGATGCTGATAAAGAGACTTGGGCTCTTTATCAGCATCGCTGGTAAAGAGCCCGAGTCGTCGTAAAACCTAAAATAGTCGTATACCAACACGTATACGGATACCAACGACCAACAACAGAACGTGTATCGGCCTCACGTTTAGCAAGAACCTAACCGAAGTCAAAATACAACCAATGGCGGTTTACCATAGTGACCATAAGGCAATGATCACTTTAGTCACTAAAATTAAAATAAAGACAATTAAACAACGAAGTCGTGCACGTGTATTCATTTCACTCATATTTAAACCGTGTAGATGTCGTAAAGTTGTCGTAAAGATAACAACTTCGCTGGTCCTCCATCTTCACGTGAAGTGGATGGGCTCTAAAATTTTTTGCATATTTATTTATTTGAACATACTTTCGATCCATTACGGGACAAAGACAGGAGTAGAATACATCAGTAAGCTTAACACGGTATGTGTAACAGCCCAACAATCACAGTCCGCGCTGCCCTGCCCCAAACATGCACAATACATAAATCAAATAGGTGCAATGCCCACAATATTAACGCAACAAACACAGCCCTTGCCGCTATCAAGCGTTAAGAAATAAGTGATGCAAATCCTTCCCGGCTAAGTACACTTACAACATTTCCCATATAAAAGGTGCTTCTGCGAAAGCTTTAAAAAAAATCTCTAAAATATGCTGTTCGAAATAAAAATAAACTCTTTGCGGGAACAAATTCTTCAGCCTTGACGGACGCCAAGGAGTGCAAAAAACACACTAATTAGCGAGGTTATTACTCAAAATTACCAAATTATTATGTTTTATTTGTGAAAATAAACATATGGTTCCACCGAGAAACCTTCTAAGCATCACCGAAAACCACTAAACTCTGTTTAGAAATTTATAAGGCAAGGACGGCATTTAACAGCGTTCCGCAAAGTGCTTAATTTGGACGCCTTTCTAGATTTTGCTTTTTTATCGGAACGCATCTCTGCGCCTGTGGTCCTGCTCCTCACTGGCCGAGATGCACAACCACTAATCTCTATGACGATTTACTGGATCGCTGACCGCCCCTCCGCAAATGCGGTCACGGGTCGGCCATCTTACGTCACACGCTCTAGAGCTGTCAGGCCTAGGCAGTTATCATGGTTACCATCTGTAGGTCACGTGACAACAGACGCAAATGTCACGTGACCACAGTTTAGACAACGCTTCAGCGGGTGACGTAAGATGGCCGACCGGTGACCGCAATCGCGCAATATCCTCGAAGCGAAGATCAGCGATCCAGCAAATCGACACCTCTCCCCTTTTCGTTAGCAATATATATATATATATATATATATATATATATAAAGGGTGTTTTTTTAAGCTTAACAGAATTTTTTTTAAAACACCATGAATGCTAGATTAATGCGGTCTACGCAGGTGAGTTATACGGCCAGGGGGACATAGTATAGGGGGCTAATAGTAACGATCAGTCGGTTAATTAGTTAAAATTTGTTAATTAACTTTTAATTAATGAAAATAGAGATATAGTTCCAATTAGAAACTTGCTCAGCGTCATCGAAAAACACTATAGTCGGTGACAGGTCAAGAACGAAGTAGACGCTCCTCCCAACTCTTTCCACTTTAGTAGTGTAAATGGTGGAGAGGAGGCGACCTCCTCTCCATCGTTTGCTCCGCTGACGTGGAAAGGGGTGGGAGGAGCTTCCACTTCGTTCTTGACCTGTCACCGACTATAAATCAGTAATTTTCAGAAAGACTTCGAGCGCGTGAGAAGCGTAGTAGTGCACTAATGTTACCACTCGTGGAGCAGGTACAAGGCTAGCGGTTGCTGTAAGTCGCCCGCGCAATTTTTCCGACTCTTATCTAGCCGCAGCCTTGTACCTGCTCCACGAGTGGTAACTTTAGTGCACTACTACGCTTCTCACGCGCTCAAAGTCTTTCTGAAAATGACTGATTTAGTGATTTTCGATGACGCTGAGCAAGTTTCTAATTGAAACTATATGTCTATTTTCATTAATTAAAAAGTTAATTAACAAATTTTAACTAATTAGCTGACTGATTGTTACGATTAGCCCCCTATACTATGTCCCCCTGGCCGTATAGTTCACCTGCGCAGGCCGTATTAATCTAGCTTTCATGTTTTTTTAAAAACATTATGCTAAGCTTAAAAAAACACCCTGTATATATATATATATATATATATATATATATATATATATATATATATATATATATATATATATATATATATATATATATATGCAGGGTATTCCACGTAACTTGAGGAAAGGTGTAAACATATTTTAGTGCATTTTAGGAAGATTAAACCAAAGAAATAAACATGTTCATTGAATATATCGAGTCAGGCTATTTTTCGTACTTTGCCCAATTAACTATTTAATTAAGATAAAATAATAAACTTTTTAAATAATCATTTTAGAGCAAAAATTTAGATCAAAAGTTGTAGAGCGTCCTCAGAAACATCCAATTCGGGGACTTTAATCAAGAAACCTCTAACAGTGTGCGTTTTTCTGAGCTTCAAGAAAAGCCCGCAAATTACGAAAAGGCTTGAGAGCCTTTTATTGCAACGCTCTCAGCCATGGCTTGAATAAACTATGTCCGCATGCTGAATAGAACACTGTTGACAGAGAGCCTTTGAAATATTCGCGTTTTTTTTTTCATGTTTTTTTATAATTTGCTAGTTCTTTTTGGAAGCACTGGAAAACAACAAGAGTTTGAGGTTTCTTGATAAAAACCACCGAATTGGTGGTTTTTATTGTACCTACACGCTGTCTATTTAAGAGGGAAAAATATTTCGATCAGTTTTAGTGGTAATGTGTTTCTTCTAAACCTAGTAATTTAAACCTTAGGGACCATTTGGATGCATGACAAAAAGTTGAAGAATAAGAGGTCATGCCTCAGTGGTTGACGAAACCATTGCAGTCCTCGTTTTAGTCAGAGGAAGGAAGAGTGTTCACTCGCACTATGCAGACCCGATACCTACTCCAGAGCATTTCTTTGCAGTCACTGCTGATCGAAAAACATTCGGCCCACCATTGTGGGTAAAACACGCCAAGGGGGCCCCAGTACATAGGAGAACTCCATGGCCGTCCCTCGATCGAGTTTCAATTAGAAGAGACTTCAACGAGACCGCCAACGTCGACGGCTTTTCCCCCTCAGCGACAAGGGGCAGGGAAGGCCGCATTACATTTTGTTGCTTTGGCACGTGCTTTCAAAAGCCAGCTTGTCTAGAAACGGGAACTTCACGGCACCCCTGACTCCCCGTTAAAAAAAAAATGGAAGGAAACAAGAAGGTGAATGCGCCAACGACCGTTCAGCGTGTCCCTTCTGATTTTGGTCTAAGGTGTCTAAAAACGACTAACATTTTTTTTTTTTTTTTTTTAATTTTCAGGGGTTAGCAGGGGGCCCCCTGACAGCCTTGGAGCCTTAATCCAACCTGATGACGGTGAGTTGATAAAGCGCGTTGCCAGTATTAAAAGTTGTTTTCTCGCGGTCAGATGGATGCACCTGAAGTTGCCAGTAGTCGCTCTACAGGTCGAGGGTAGCGAACCACGTAGAACCCGCGAGTGCGTCTAAGATGTCATCTGTCCTTGGTAGTGGAAAGTAATCTTTCTTGGTGATGTCATTCAGCTTCCTGTAGTCAACACAGAATCGAGTTGATCCATCTTGCTCTGTAGACCAGTGTCCGTAGGCTGGTCCGTATGCTGGTTCGATGACAGCTTGGCTTAGCATCGCTTGTACAAGACCGTTCTTGACACCAATGTAACGCATTTATTTAAGCGCTTTGCCATCTGCGGCTGATCCTTCGTTGTCACTCTAACTAGTACTCTTCCTCGGCCCCGGTCACAATATATATATATATATATATATATATATATATATATATATATATATATATATATATATATATATATATATATATATATATATATATATATATATATATATATATATATATATATATATATATATATATATATATATATATATACAGGGTGTTTCACGAAAGGTGGACAAAAAAACTCTAAATCAGTAATTTCTAGAAAGAGTTTGAGCGCGTGAGAAGCGCAGTAGTCCGCCAAAGTTACCACTCGTGGAGCAGGTACACGGCTAGGGTTAGATAAGAGACGCGAAAATTGCGCGAGAGCCTTAACGCAACCGCTAGCCTTGTACCTGCTTTACGAGTGGTAACTTTCGTGCACTACTATGCTTCTCACGCGCTGATAGTCTTTCTGACAATGACTGATTTAGTGGTTTTCGATATCGCTCAACAAGTTTCTCAATGAAGTCATATGCCTATTTTCACTAATTAAAAGTTAATTACCAAATTTTAATTGGTTATTTGACTTATCGCAAAGATTAGCCACGCACATAATGTCCCCCCGGACGTATAACTCACTCGCACAAACCGCATAAGTGTAGCTTTCATGTTTTTTTTTTTTAAACAAATCTGTAAGAATATAAAAACTGGTATATAAATATATATATATATATATATATATATATATAGAGAGAGAGAGAGAGAGAGAGAAAGTGGGTGAGCGAGAGAGAGAGAGAATGTTTTTTTTTTTTTTTTAAGAGTGACAAAAAAAAACCGTGTGCAGGTAAGTTATACGGCCAGGGGGACATAGTAAGTGGAGCTAATCGTAACGAACTGTCGGATAATTAAGTACAATTTGTTACTTAACTTTTTAATACGTGAAAGTAGGCATATGGTTCCAGTTAGAAACTTGCTGAGCGTCATCGAAAACCACTAAACCAATAATTGTTAGAAATACTTCGAGCGCGTGCGAAGCGTAGAATTGCGCTCAAGGTACCACTCTTGCAACAGGCATAAATAAGGCTGGGGCAACGATAAGAGGCGGCCAAATCGCGCGAGCGCCTTATCGCACCGGTAGCCTTGGTCCTGCTGCACGACTTGTAACTTGAGCGCATTACTACGCCTCTTACGCGCTCAAAGTATTTATAAAGATCACTGATTTAGTGGTCTTCGATGACACTCAGCAAGTTTATAACTGAAAACATATGTCTATTTTCACAAATTAAAAACTTAATTAATCAACCAATCGTTATGATTAGCCCCATTAACCATGTCCCCCTGGCCGTATAACTTACCTGCACAAACCACACAAGTGCAGCTTTCACGGCTTTCTCCTTTTTTTTTTTTTTGCTTAGTATTCTTCTTATATAAAAATACTGTATTTGTCGTTTCACGGCTACGTGTTTCGCGACGCTAACTGGCGTCGGAAATAAGTTGGAACACGAGTATCAAGAAAGTCTTTATCTCCGCCCCTTCACTGATAAACTTCGCGAAGAAAGATTAAGAACGAAACGTCTCCCAAGCTTCCGGAATCTGAAGTCACACGAGACGCCATCGGAAACCTACAAGTGCCTAGTTTATATACGCTTATAGCATGCGTTATTTCTCTGTCGCCCAAGTTTGAACGACTAGCCCACTCATCACGAGGAGGCCAAACAGTACGTGCTAGCTTTTCATACAATATTGATAAAGCAGCTGCAGGCAAGAACATCGCATGTTAAGTGAATACGTTCAGTGCGACTGTATGCAGAGACATTGAATCAGCGCGTCTGCGCACGGCGCCTTTAGGCATGAGATTTTCCCATGGCAATGCACGTAAGGGATAAATCTGAAAAGATCCACATGTTTCTCCCTTCTCCAACAAATGGCATACGCGCACGCGAAAACAAGTCACACTTAAAGAAAGAAATATTTTCTTGCATTTCGTGCGGAGGCGGCTCAACACCGGCCCAAGTCGGAGGCAGCGCGCAGCTGCGTTTGTAAGGGGAAATAGCGCGGCCCACGGTCGAAGCTCGCGTTAGCGGAGACTGTGACGTCATTCATTTCAAATGCGCATTTCAAGGACGCGGGAACTCTTCCCGCCAGCCGCAGAAGCGCTTATATTTGAATGTCAACTACTTTGAAACGACTGCCCTCGCAAGCCCTCTAACTCAAGCCCGTGTGAAACGCACGGAAAGACGTTTTTTTTTTTTTTTTTGTTATTTGTTGGCTTTGAAGAGTCTTTTTCGGGCTCTCGATGTCCCCCCAGACTTCGAATGTCGGCGCGAATCGAGGCAGCTTCCCTTGACGAGTGAGGCCAGGCGACAGGCAGCCGTTTATTTACAGTCGAATCGGTCGGCTCTGCTTCTACAAGGGAACCTCAAGAGCCACAATATTGCAAAAGACCAGACCCCCCCTTCCCCCCTCTCCCTCCCCCGAACGTCCATAGTTTCAAGCAAGGACAGGTTTCTTTATTTAAAAAACGGCGAAGACAAGTCGACGACTATAAATAAAGTTATGACATTTGTATGTACTGTTTTGTAGGTTCTGAAGTACGAAGTATTTCCAAAAAGACTGACCAAACATTCCATACAAAACTGCTCATACCCCAGAAGAAAACAGAAACGTCATAATAATCACGACCATATGGCCCATTTAGAGAGATACGCAGCGCGACACAGTTATCACGAACAAGATCTCGCCGGATTTTTCGTTTTTAATGCTGTCATAAAAAGCTACAATATACTCGTTATCACGTCTAGAACAGACCAAGTTTTGCACATTATCTACACGCTGCGTGAAGTATTTCTTACGAGATTTGGTTGGAAGGAAAAGAAGCGGTGCCCTTGGCGTTTGAAAGATGTACGTCTTGACAAAATAACATGTAGTTAATCTAAAATGCACCTACGCATATCCTTATTCATAACATGAGGATGAAAATTAGTAATGTTCCGCAGGGTGTCGGACTTTTCACTGCGGTTCTTGAGGTGAACACAAGTTGAGTTTTGTAAAAAAAAAAGTGCTGGTTCAGGGCTCCAACCTAAGCGGCAGGATTTAGTGCTCGTCATTACCCTGTCGCAGTAAAATCTAAAAACGCGCCGATGTTGTGTTCGGGTTAATAGTTTCGCGCGGTGTACATAGCGTTTGGGGAAATGTATTGTTTAATTGGTCTCGATTAAGAAATTGGTGAAAGGGACTAGGACGTGTTTGTTTGTAAATTTTGCTAAATGTGGTTTAAGTTTAACACGTTTTTTTTGTATAATAGAAAAGGAATGAGTTTGATTTTATCTCTATGCACCAACTGGAACAAAGAAGCGCAGATGAGCTTTAACCTCTTTTACCCGTGAACGGAACAAGGCGCCTTTTCTTCATCTCATGCCTTTTAGTGTTCTTCACAGCCACGTGAGGGGGTTATATTAATTAATTAATTTACCAGATAAACCCGACACACTCGCTGATTTTCAAATATAAGCCACTGAAAAACGAAAACGATCAAACATACACTCGTTTACCGATCCCCCCTCCGACAATGCAAACCCTGATAATACGACTTTTAAGCCCGAGGCACACTGCTCATACATCAAACAAGAGATTGACTGCAAACACGAGTCACCGCAACATCCCTGGGTCGAAAGCCCACGGATGTTGCGGTGACTCGTGCAAAATTTTATTCTTGAACTCATTGTCATGCGGCATTCGAAGCACGGATCTCGCGATGACTCGCGTTCGAATCTCTATGCCGACTGTCTTTGGTATGATGTACAAGCAGTGTGACCCCGGCTTTTCTCAACACGGGAAATACATTATTGTTAAACACTTTAACCGATAGTCTGTTTAAAACCCTTTATTTCTTACTTGGGTACGGGAACGAAATGACGTGAGCGCGAGCTCTCTACCCCTCGCTTCAAAGTAGGCCAGCCAGAAGCGCAATGCGTATGTCGTTCGTCACGTCAATAGTCCTCGCATGGTCAAGGGTACTGGAGTTGCGAGCCTTGCCACTTGGTGGCGTCAACCCGTGACAGCTTCGCCTAGTAGTAATACCCGAGGACTGTACGCCCTATAGGCCTCCTGCGCTGAAGCTTTGAACAAACTGTAGCGCCCTCATTTTGGGGAGTACAAGCTCACCTGATTGAGCCTCGCACTACTTATGGCACGTTGGTTGAGATTTTTTAATTCTGTCTGGTGCTGAAGAACAAAAAAACACCTTTGGACGCCAGAAATCGACCAGACTCAACGCCGCAAGACAATCAAAAGTGCCAAATTCATGACACCACCGCTAGGGTACGCGTCTCTTATCTCTGGGTGGTGACGTCAAAACACCTGTGACGCGACGCTTTAATTTTTCTTTTTCTTTGTCATGTCTACTTTGGAACGCGTGGAACGGCAGTTTTTGCCTCACGCGCTTAGCGTCTCAGCTTTGACGGCGTTCGAATTTTTGTTGCTTCTTTGTATTTTCATCGTGATCTCGCGCTCGGCACCAGAGCTGGCACGCTTCTGCATGTGTGACCGTTTGAGACGCTAAAGTTTGTACTACCCAAAACAAGTCCCTTTTCGCAGCACCCCCTGGGGAACGCAGGAGGCCCATGCCCTATACGTAGCTTGCCCATAAGATCATTTGCGGCCCTGCCGGCATTTTGTGTGCCACGAGCGTTCGCTTCACCGTGTTAGTTTCACACCGCAGAAGTAGAGGCTCGCGGGAAACAGTAAGCAGAAATAACCGTGTGTACCTTGCAATGGTGTATGGTTGGCTTGACAGAGGTCCCCGCATCCTCAGTTCAAGCTCCTACCTAACGTCTGCAAAGAACCGCGATCTCGCTAGTGTGGAATGCACGTTGCAGATGCATTGTGGAGCTGATACTGCAGCCAATGCCACAACCACGAGAGCTCGAGGTCACTGCTTCGAAGCGTTGTTCCGCAGAACGACCGAGCGCTCACGCTAGAAATGCACGTCTCCAAGCCAGGAGCGCGGGCTAGCTCGCGCTTGTACCTATGGCTGCAGTCTCAGCTTGTGAGCGTTCTCCGCCAAGTTAGAGTTTACTAGAAGGGACAAGTGGGGCCACCGGAGTGCTGTTTAGGTACCTCCGCATCAGGAAAAAAACCAGCTAATCCAAGCCACTTCGCTCGTAGCGCCCTCTCGGGCGATACGAGTGCAGTGGTTTGGATTAGCCGTTTTTTTATGAAAGACGAGTTTCGTTCCAAACCCAAGCTCGACCGGCACACTGGTCAAAGTCATAGAAACAATAGAACGCCCGGACTATAATTTTTTATGCAACTTAGACGTCAGTCGTCACGTACAGAGCGCGACACTGTTAGCGCGAACAAGCGATCGCCGGTTTTTCAAGCTTTTCTCTTTTAAACCAAGAGATGTCATCGAAGTTATTATTGCTACGGAAAAAGCTCATTTAGTTTTATAATGTAAGCAATAAAATTTCGTGTTCACTAATACTATTTAGAAGTAAAATTCGAAAATGCGCTGATGTCGTGTTCGCACTAACAGTGTCGCGATGTGTACATAAAGTCACCACGACCTGACTTGTCGTCACAACGCCATGCGACATCAGGACGACGCCTTGACATCAGCGTCGTCATCGACGTTGACAACGTGCGTTACACGACATCAAGACTGCGTTCTGACGCTATATTGCGTTGACAACGACGACGATGTCAACGTTGACGTTGATGACGACGACGACAACGTCTCGGGACGTCAAGATGACGGCTCCCTTGTCAATGCAACGTCATAAGGACGCTCAGTGTCAGTTCGTCAACGTCGTTGTCGACATGACGCAACTCGACGTCACGAAGACGTCCCGACAACTTCAAAACGTCGACATTGACGTCATCGTCGACGACGTTACACGACGTCAAGACTTCGTCGTGACGTTGACGTTAATGATGACGTCAGGACGACATTAACGTGACGTCATAGCGATGTTTGACGTAGCTTGGGGCGTCGACGTCAACGTCGGCATCGACGACCACGTCCACGTCGTCCTCGACGCGGTGCACGACGTCATGACCGCGTTGCAACGGCGACTTGATGTCGCGTAACGGCGTCGTCCTCAATGCGACACGATGTCACGACCGCGCCCCAACGGCGACTTGATGTCGCGTAACGGCGTTGTCCTCAACGCGATGTCACGACTGCGTTACAACGGCGACTTGATGTCGCGAAACGGCGTCTTCCTCAATGCGACACGATGTCACGACCGCGTCACAACGGCGACTTGATGTCACTTAACGGCGTTGTCCTCAACGCGATGTCACGACTACGTTACAACGGCGACTTGATGTCACTTAACGGCGTTGTCCTCAACGCGATGTCACGACTACGTTACAACGGCGACTTGATGTCGCGAAACGGCGTCGTCCTCAATGCGACACGATGTCACGACCGCGTCACAACGGCGACTTGATGTCGCGTAACGGCGTTGTCCTCAACGCGATGTCACGACTGCGTTACAACGGCGACTTGATGTCGCGAAACGGCGTCTTCCTCAATGCGACACGATGTCACGACCGCGTCACAACGGCGACTTGATGTCGCGTAACGGCGTTGTCCTCAACGCGATGTCACGACTGCGTTACAACGGCGACTTGATGTCGCGAAACGGCGTCGTCCTCAATGCGACACGATGTCTCGACCGCGTCACAACGGCGACTTGATGTCGCGTAACGGCGTTGTCCTCAACGCGATGTCACGACTGCGTTACAACGGCGACTTGATGTCGCGAAACGGCGTCTTCCTCAATGCGACACGATGTCACGACCGCGTCACAACGGCGACTTGATGTCGCGTAACGGCGTTGTCCTCAACGCGATGTCACGACTGCGTTACAATGGCGACTTGATGTCGCTAAACGGCGTCGTCCTCGACGCGACGTGATGTCACGACGGCCTTACGACAGCATCTTGGCGTCGCGTAACGTCGTAGTTGACGATGACGTCGTGGTGTCGTCGTAACGTCACGTCGTCGTGTCGTGGTGCTTTGACGTTACCTCTAACGCCAAAATCATAAAACAATACAATATAGCCCCTAAGAGGCGATATTGCCCATATTACCTTGACCTATGTCGTTGCTCGATCGCACGCAGCGAAGGTGGCGCTGCGATCAAAGTGGCGTGGTTTCACCTGATCGCTTTCCACATTTTGAGGTGCAACTGAAAGCATGAGTGGAGCCTGTAGCTCGTCCCTCTCGTACTTTCTATAATCGGTTACAAGTCAAGAAGGAGGGAGAAGCTCCTCCCACAAGCGTGATGCGCCCGTTTCAAATCCATCCGCAGTCGAAAGAATAGTTCCCTGAAAACGCCCCTTGTTCCGCTTCAATAAATAGACAATGGCTACAGAGTGATGCCAACTTGTCTCCGACCCCCACTTTTTAAGAAAGCGACCTTTGTATTCATCGGAGAGGGACCGAGCCCCTGAAAGTGGCCTTTGCATCCATCGGAGGGGGAACCTAACCCCCCAAAGTCGTATTTGTTTCCATCGGAGGGGGAAAACTCTAATCTCCCTCTCGTGGCTTCCACAACGCTAAGTCAAAGTCGAAAGAAAAAGCAAATATTTACAGGAAGGCAAAATCCTCTCCCGCGTTGGCCACGACGTCACGGAAACGATGGGACGCTATTGGATGCGGAAGTGGCGGAGGGATATATGAATCCCTTTGAGGGGCATTTTCCGCTACCTTCTTGACCTGTCACTTACTGTAGTACACTCTAGCCAAGTCACATTCAGCACTAAGTAACTCCACGAGAGAGCCATACTACCGCGAACTGGAGCTGCTCCTTAGGAACGCATGACGTGGCGGCATTCCAACGCAGCTTCACAGACCACCACCAGACGCAATTTTGAAATCTGATCATTCGTTTTAAAATTAGCTTTCTTTTGCTCTCTCTCTGCAGCCCACAAACACTAGTCTATGCTAGTGCTTCTGGACGGCCGGCACAAGATAGACCACAACTAAACAAAGCAATAAAAGTGGAAACATTTCGTTTCCATGCCCCTTTAAATGTATTTAAAAACGAAACTGTCCATTAATAACCGCTGTAAATGGTGCGAATTTGTCTGCCGGTCTAAATAAGATTATAAGGGATTGAGTGTGTTATTACATTCAAAGAGCCTATCCGACTGCTGTGACCTCACGGCTGGCAATTCGTTTGCTCGCAATAAATAAGTAAATAGATACAATATATATTTATGAAGCGCATCCGACGTACCCGAGGTTCTTACATACCTGAGAGGTTTCAGTTTTCTGAGTCTACACTATTTTTTTGTGTGAGTGTGGGTGTGTGCGCGCGCGAGTTTGCCGTTTCAAGCGTTCTCTTATTTCGAAACTACCCCGAAACATGTTATCTGACTCCGGCAGACGCACCGCACCGCGATGCATTCTTTACTACCTTGTGCTTTTCTTCTTTTCTTTTTTTTTTTTCCCGTCGAATAACGAAGAGTACGAGAGAGCCCAAAATAAATCCGGGGATTGCGTTTCAGTTGAAGCGCTCATTAGATCAAACTCCGATGCTCTCTTTGCCCGCCGACTACTTCTGTCAGGAGCCGTCCCGCGATGTCGGGTATCAGGGAGAACGGACCAATGTCGTGACTCCCGCGCCGAGTTCCCCGTCATGCGAGCGTGACAAGAAAGCGCAGCCCGAGCAGCGCTGTGTTCGGCGGCGGCGGCAGCAGCGCAGGGAAGTCTTCAACCGGCGGCCCCCTTCAGTCGGCGGCCAGGCCGATCAACATCAGAGTGCGGCGTTCTTGAATTCACGAGTCTACCGAAGATCTCCTTCTGGAAGCGCAGCTCGTTTGGAGATAAAGAACGCCTCTCCGCTCACATCCGCGAGAGATGCTTCCCAGGGGAACCATATTTCATCTCGTTTTATTTGCGCACGGCAACGGAAGGAGGGAGACGAAAAAATAAATAGAAAGAGAGGTTTACCGTACGCCTTGAAGGGGTTGTTTTAGAGAAGTGCACTCTACTCGAGGGTTCTCCTCTCTACGGAATTGTTGCTTTACGGTATGAGTAAACGATAATTTGGGTGCTCGTAAAGGAAAATCCCCCCCTTTTTTTGTGGAGGTCTCGGTGAAAGACGTCCCTGTCCTGATTTCCTTTCTTTGAGCGTGTGCCAAGCGACTGGATCGGCCGTTTCATACACAACCCTCCTTTAATTTTTTTTTTTTTTGCGACTGTACAAAATTGTTTTTTTGCCAATATTGCTGCTTTTATTTCCTTCGCTTTATGAGCAGGACAGGTTTTTTTCTCGCTCTTTTGTTTGCGTGACATGACTGATATTGCTTCCGTTTAAAGACGCTATTTTTTACGAAGCAACAGCAGTCGTTGCAGTAGAATCTTCCCTATTAAAAACCCAATGCTTTCACGATTGTTTTTTTTTTTGTTTTTTTCCGTGGCACTGGAAATAAGAAAATGTCTATGGTAGCCACTGATGCTCTTTTATAAATGTAGCAACCTCCTGTAAAGAGATGGCCTTATTGTATTTTCAAAAACACCGGGTTTAGTACCAGTGTCTCGATGATTCCTAGTTTTTTAATCACAACATTGATACTATTCCAGATACAGGCTCCACCAAATATAAATATGTCAACAATTTTAATTTGCTCGTACTTTCTATTTATGCATTCTTTAGAGCAACAAGTAAGTGATTTTTGAGGCTGCGGTAGAGTATACGTGTATATATATATATATATATATATATATATATATCCGAAATTACACAAAACGTGCTTTGTCCAAACAAGTATATGAAAAGCCGGAGATTTTCACATAACATAATTAACTGTATTTACATATATACAGTACAAAATTTCCTTAGGGGTGTCGCTTATTGCATCTGTAGACGGCCGGCTCCATTGGTGTTAATGATGCCGAAAGTTGGATGCCCGCGGCCCGAGAGCAGGCTACTCGTGGTGGCTCGTGGCATGCATGCTGGGACACCCCAAGCAAGCATATGAAAGGGAATTTATAAGGAATATCCACTGGTGACCATAGCTGTGTGCGCGACGCATGAGCACGTGCTGATGGCCAACATCCACGTTGTTTTTTTTTTTGTTTTTTTGTTTTTTTGTTGGAAACGTGCAATTACATGATTATGATTGCCGGTCTTAGCAACCCACTAATGTGAGCTTGTTCTGAGCATGCGCTCTAACAAGCGCCCTCAAATATGGCGTCCAGTTAATGCGCCCTATTAACTCAGAAACCAATAAAACAGACTCTAAAATTTGGTAGCTGTGGCGACATTTGGTAGCGGTGGCGATTTGGAAAGGGTATTCCAATGAAACTAAAAAAAGGCCTTACCATTTCAGTTCAGTGTTTCCATCAGTTCACCCTGGATTTGATTTTGTGACTTGGACAACGGAAATAAGCAAACTCCAGCACGTTTTTTCTAGGGCGCCTTACACCCGCACAACGGAATTCAAATACCACCCCGAAAATATCAGAATGAGTCCAGACTACCCAACTCCGTTTTTAATCCTCTGCAAACCCAACGTTCCATTCTTTCCCCAGGTATTGCTCACGACGTTTATTTCAAAGGCAGTTGATATCAACAGTACTTGAAGCCCTGCAATTCGTAAACATTACAGGGACCCGTGTACACTCCCCCCTCCCATAGTTCTCAAAATACCCATGTCGCCATCTCCACATATTCTCTTTTGCACAGTGTCTGCTCCGTCCCACGTCGCCCTGTTCGCAGACTACACGATGTTCTGAAGTGTGAGACAGACTCAAGTGGGATCCATGGTTGTTTATGAAACCATTCAGCGCGCTGTAGACCCTAGCTTGAACTCAAAAAAATAGCGCTTGGTACTTGCCTGTCGGGCAGCATGCTCGGTAGCATTGGTTACAGGGCTGGAGTTCCATAACATGAATTTTCGGGTGGAACGTTGCCCAGTGATCGTTTAAAGATTAAACTCGTCTAATGATAAGCGTCTTATTAATTATCAAGTACCTCTAAGGAAAATTCGTCCAGATTCGTTGTTGAAATTACTTAAAAATGCGCAAAACTCGTTCTGACTACATTGAACTAAAATTGTCAAAATCAATTCCGTGAACCATTTTTTTTTTTATCCCCTGACAAAAAAAAAAAAAAGTGTTAGCCGCCAACCCGTGCGTGTCTCCCGCGCAACGCAAAGTGTCGGAGAGGGTGAAGGCGGTGCCGGACCTACGGTGTTTCAGGAAATTCTGATGAAGCCTTTCGTGCCCGAAACCGCGCTCCTGTCCGAACCGACTGGCGGCCCTCGGCCAGCCGCAGGAACTCGCTATCAGCTGAGAACGCTCAATATCAGCAGGGAATGAAGCGGTCTCCGTAGACCAGGCACGTTCGATTGGAGAGCAGAATCACAGGTCTCCCGCTTTCCCAAATTAATTACGGTTCTCTCTCGAAAGGGGCGCGCATAGACCTCAGCAGTGCATTCTTCGCAGAAAGCGGGCTAAATCCCCGGGTCTGTGTGCGAGAGATAAGTCCTCCTCTCCAATCCGGATCGGGGCTTGTGTACCGGGTTCGAGCACAGATTGCTTTGGTCTCGTTCTCGAGGTCCGAATTCCTTTCCTCCGTCTCTTCCCCTAGTCTTTCTATCCCTCTCCCCCTCTCTCTCTCTAGCTTTCTCTTTCTCTCTCTCTCTCTCTGTCTGTCTCGCTCCGCTTCCCCTTCCCCTCCCTCTCCTTTCCTTTCCGGATTCCAAGGAAGCCCAAGTTGGGGATAAGTTGAATCGAGCGCGGCCCTGCAGTGGATGACGGACAAATATTCGAGCGGTTGGAGATGTGCGCCCGCCAACGGTCTGTCCCTGCTAGTACCTCCAAGGGCTCCGAGAACGTGGTTGGAGATTGTCGGGGGCTGGATATACGAACGAAGTTTAATTCCAGAGGAAGGGGGGGGTGGGGGGCAAACAAAAAAGAAAAATCAATTACACGTTAGATATTTAGACGATGGGAGGGTTGAATGCTGGATTATGGCGATGCTGTTACTCCCTGTAAATGATATATGTAGTCACTGCACAACGACTTCTAGATGTGGGGATTTAATGTGCATGGTGCCTCAGTAGGAATACACGACTGAACATGGTACGATGCTCGCCCGGATCAAAACGGGCGAGGATGGAGGATTCGACCCGGGGTTCCTGTGCTATGCAGCACGAGCTTTCGCTTATGATGTCACACCGCTACCGTGGCGCTGTCGTCGGCACGGCGCATGCGCAGGCGCCTCAATTCACGCGAATCTGGCTTCTGTACACGCGCAGTTTCCGCTCCTGGTGTGGCAAACGCAGACTTCTGTGTCAACAGCATGTCGGTTATGAGGCAGTGAAGCCTACGGGCACGAGATGTCTGCTTTCAAAAGTACTTTCGCAGGGCGAACTTTCGCGCTAGAAAAGCACGTTTCATATCCAAGTGCGCCGGCTAGCTCGCATACTGTAGCTTACGCTGGAGTATAAATACAATATTGCCTCGTATGTATTGAGCGAGCGAAAATTAAAGCGAGAGAGAAAACGTAGGCGTCCAATGTTCTGGCAGAACAGCGGGTCACAGAGCTTATCAAAGGCAAAACCGGCCCGGCATTCAGGTATCCAAAGTTTCTAGGTTGTGGATTTTTATGCGGAATGCAATTGGCATACAGACCACTCTTTTTTTAGGCATAAATTTAGTTTAACCGGGTTGTTTCGGTGAGTGATTGAGAAATAGATTGATTCTTCAACTATATTCCATCTCACAAGTTGTGAAGGCTGCGGTTGTGCGTAGCAGTATCAAAGACAAAAAAAAAAAAAAAAAACTAGAGAAGATGGTTCTGGATAATTCTTTGTTTTCCTAATATCTCTCGTAGAAGCCCTTTCTAGAACTACGCACACGCGCCTGCTCTTCTCAAAACGCTGCGCACAACGTTTGAGAGAGATAGAAGCTTATATTTTATAGAGACGCACATCCACTGTGGTTGAAAAACTAAAGCATTATTCCACACCTCTCAAATGTATAAAAGCACTTTCTCCCTCTCTCTCTCTTTACCTCTCTCAGCATTTCTTTATTAAAGTGAACAGAATACACGGCCATACCTTCATCCCGCCTTACATCGCCAAACTTCTGTCAGATTTCAGATGACCAGGAAGCAACAAAAGCGAAGAAAGCTCGCCTTCCAGAATCTGAAAACCCGCACGCTGCGGCCAGTCGCCCTGAGAAAACGTTCAATCCGCCAGCTGGCTACGCATCCGCTCACGCCAACAGGCCACAACCCCAAGGCTCGCCAGCACGCGACGACTCGCTCCATTGCGTGACAACAGAGTCGTGGCAGATGTGGCCAGGGCGATCGGCTCGAACAAACGCCCGCACCGCCAGACCGCCGTTCACGAGAAGAGTCTATTTTCAATTGATACGTCCGCCGAGAACTTCATTAGAGGGCGAGCGCTCGCGTGTCCTCCAAAGCTACGATTGACTCGTTGAAACGGAGCAGCGTTCGGCTGATCAAAGTGACGAAGTCTTGGAAGGTAGGTCCGGCGAAATATGCGAGTGTTCTTTTATTGTTCAAAAGCCCGTGCGGTGCACTGCACGACAGAGTTAGCACGGATACAACAACACTGACGCTTTTTTTTTTTTTTTGTGCATTCTGCGAAGACTGTCTGCGATTGCTGAGCATCAAATCTTGCTGCTTAGCTTAGCTTTCCTATAAATCATTTCCAGCTTTCATCAGAACGATAAAGGCTTTGATTCTGAGAAGAAAGCAGAAAACACTAGTGACCGCTTGGTCGCGCTAAAACCGCAGACACACTAAAGGTT
This sequence comes from Ixodes persulcatus, assembly GCA_013358835.2. Taxonomy (NCBI): domain Eukaryota; kingdom Metazoa; phylum Arthropoda; class Arachnida; order Ixodida; family Ixodidae; genus Ixodes; species Ixodes persulcatus. The sequence goes on along the minus strand of JABSTQ010000093.1, from coordinate 103,781 downwards.
ATGCACCACACAGAATACACTCGCTGCAGGCATGATGACGCAAGCATCTGCGGACACGGCTCAAACCTGTTCCAAGTATGTTTGCTTCATGCGTGTTTCCAGCATGTCTGCAGACAGTTTTTTGTACATGATCAACATGACAGGACCGTCCTACAAGGAAGAGCTCGGACGGTGTCTGCAATCTGACTTTTGGATGATGCAGTCAACAGCGTGACGGCGGCTTAACTGTGTCATACTTAATCATATAAAAAAAAAAAACTTTGCCTTGTACTTTAGATTGACAGATGACAAACTGCTAAAAGATTCTGCTTCTTCGGGTGTTTGTTTTTATTGATGCGTTAGCATTAGTATCCACACGGCGGGGAAAAGCTCACGGCGTCCGTCTGCGGCCAAAACAGGGAAACAGTCTTTCACTACTCTCCTCTTCTCTACGCGGCGTAGAGGAGAAGAGTAGTGAAGGACAATGGCGAGAGGGAGGCGACGTCACGGGGCGGGAGCCAATGCGCGCGCAGATGCATCGGGCGAGTTTGAACTTGAAGATGCGCGGAGCGCGTATGCCCTAATTTAACTAAAAAAAAAAAAAAAAACCACGAGGCTGTAGCAGTAGTTTCTCACAGGGAGACTCCCCCGCCGAAGCCAGGAGACGGGATTTCGACCCCGCACGTACACGAGATGCTCCGGTAATCGCCGGAGACCCGAAATACGCAAATCAAGAGGTTTAGGAAAAAAAAATATTTCATGTATTCTCAAAAAAAAAAAAAAAAAAAAAAACAAACAAACAGATACATAGCATAAAGTGTGTCCTCCAAAAAAGATGCACAGCATACGCCAAAACACCCTTCCCAAAGAGATTTCCAAAAGAAATCCCTAAAGCCGGAAACAAATTACAGGAAGATCCATCGGTGGATCCTTAGGGAATACGTTAACATGACCCTTGGGAAATGCCACACACGTCCCCACTTGGGAAACGCTAACACTGACCCTGTAATGAAGCCAAAAAGAGGAAGCAAAAGAGAAATCTAAAAGAGAAAGACAAAACAGAAAAGTGAAGAGATCAGTGTTAGCGTTTCTCAAAGGGGGATGTGTGTGGCGTTTCCCAGGGTTCATACTGACGCATTACCAAGGATCCACCGATGGATCATCCTTTGAAGTTTCTAGAAGCTTTTTTCGCTAGTTTTGATTAAAATGTTCGCTCTAACTCGAAAAAGATCGGGAAGGGCTCTGGACCAGATCCTACTCCGGAATGGAATATTAATAAAACCATTCCACCACGTCGTCCAGTCCAGAAGGACGCGACCTCACACGAGGTCGGCGACGTCTGCCTTGCCACGGCGCGGAATAACAAAGCTGAGGAAGATATCATTTTGACTGGACAGAGAGACGATAAGGCATTACACCCTCTTACGGATCCTACTCGAGAAAGAGGTGTTCAAAAAAAAAAAAGCGTGGTTATGCCACTTTTATAGGAAAACGAGCATTATTTTCATTACTTTTTTATCTTTGGGGGGCGGGGGTGCCCGGGGTCACTTGGTGATTTGCTCGCACAAAGATAAAATCTTATTTAGGCTTCTCTGAAGTCTTCGGTCTTTATTTTGTGTGGACGCGCTAGGTTCTTAAAGCATGCTTGTGGGCATTTTAGTCTACACTTTTTCTGACGTGACTTTTCTGCAGATTGGTACGTAACGTGTTACAGGTAACCGATTACTTGTAATCAAATACATTTTATTAGTACATTTTAACGATTCATTTACTTTTATTCTACAGCAACGTTCGCTGTAATTTAATTTACACTTTGCAATTACATGTTATCACTGTCATGTTTTTTGAAAAAAGCTAAATTATTGAGTTGAGTGTTTTTATGTAAAAAATCTCTCTGTTTGCCCGTGCGTCCCTCGTCTATGCTGCACCAACGCTGGACACTTTTTTCTTACACCTAAACAACTAGAAAAGATGATACCAAGATACCTGAAGGATTCGAATGTCAACGCGCTTAGCGACGTTTTGACTGTCGTTGAGCCTAGAGAACTCGGAAGCGTCCGTCGCAGCACTGCGTAACCACGAGCTGGTACGCAACGTGTTTTTGAGCTACAACACCGCTCTTCCCTCAGGCGCGTCCGCCGAGAGGGTCTTCAGCGTTGCGGCAGGTATCTTCACCAGGAAACGTGGGAAGATGACTGACGAGAACTTCCAACGACAACTGCCGTTGAAGCTTAACAAGGCGTGAATGACAAAAAGAAACACATGTATGCATTTCTGATTTCGTAATAAAAAGTTTAAAAAAAGTAACGTGAAAAGTAATAAATTACTTTCTAGTAATGTTTAATTAATTTTGTGATACCGGAATTGAGTGGCTCTCAAATGGGGGTCCGCGGAACTTTTGGGGTCCGCGAAAGCATTCGAAGGGTCCGTGAAGCCCTGCCTCATCAGTCAAGCACCGGCAATAAAAGTTGTCTTTTTTTTTTCAGATTGAGAAGAAACGCTCCACTATTCGTGTGAATTTTGTCGTGTCCATGTCAATGAGAGAAGTCTACTTCACACTAGCCCTTAGTTACATCCATTTATTAAATTATTATCATACTTAACCGATGCCTCTCCCGTCCCCTCACTACGAACGGGGTCCTCCATCACCTTTTCCGATCCGCAAGGGGTCCGCGAAACATGAATGGTTGAGAACCACTGCCGTAATGGATTACTGTAATCAGTTACCTTTTTCAATAAAGTAATTGTAATTGTAATCGGTTACTTTTTTCAGTTACGCGTACAAGACTGCCTCTCTGCCCCCTGTTATAGCTTTTCTGTTGATCACTGTTCCCGCGACTGCGTGTATCAAAGCCGCCGGTATGCGCCTTACGTTCAGAGTTCTACATTCACGCTTAGGAAAGCCGCCTCGGTGGCCCCGAGACAAAGCGCCGGCCTACGGATCCCTTGGAGGCGGGTTTGAATTCCAGCCGAGGTACTCGCAATCTGACGGAGGCTGTAGAATCTCTGCACAATGGCGGACTAAAACCCGAACGTCACGGCACAATAGAAAAGAACACACCCACAGAAAAAGGCGATGACCAGCAGTGACGTTGCACTTTCGACGCTCTTTGATTGGCTTGTCAGCTCGAAGTGTTTGTTTAGGGGTTAAAAGCGCTAAAAACGACGGACGAGTAAGAGAGACAAACAGCACAGAGCGCAACTTGCAACTGGTTTAATGTTGGAAAAACACACGTACCGCGAAACCAACAAGACACACATCCGATTCATTTCCAACCGCCGCTTATCACATTTCGTACTCTTACGCCGTGCATGATCGTAAAAATGATAACTCCGATTCAAACAGGGTTATCGATGGGGCACTTACACACCAGTAGCAAGTTGCGCTCTGTGGTGTGTGTCTCTCCTACTCGTCCGTCGTTTTTAGCGCTTTTAACCCCCAAACATGTTCAACCAACTAGCCCAAATCTAAACCCTTCTGCGAAGTGTTTGGCCCCGATCCAAAGTTCGCTATTTTATGGAATGACTTGCACGTTCCTCGACGCAGTTGTTCAGCCATTGTGCAGTGGTTCCCACCTTCTAATGATCGGCAGGTGAGCCTCCCCCGAAAGAGGTCTTTTGCGAAGAAGGCGCAGGGTAAGCGAGCTTTTGGCTGCACGTCAAAAGATCCCCAGGTGGTCCAAATTAACCCTCAGTCCTCCATTGGGGCGTGCCAGATGCCCGTAATACCCCCCCCCCCCCCCCCCGAATTTGATTTTGACGCCTTAAAAAATAAAAGTCTTAATGAACTGAGATAATCACAGGAAGGTCCGGCAGCTCTGTTTTCAACCCGGCCCGTAACTTTGATGAAGCAGTTGTTAATCGTAAATTTCTTATGGCGGTCGCGCGGCACCGAAAGCCAGCCGAGTCCCATCCAGCCCCGGTCCGTATTAAAGAATTGAATTTACAGAAACCTCACCCTCAGTGGAAAGGGAGGTCAGTAAGGAAGGGGAAAGATCCGCTCGGGGGAACTTTCCCAGCGCTTCCTCATTCCACCTTAATTATTTTTTAAGGCTAATTAACCGCCTCCGCGCTTGCGCAAAGCGTTCCCCCTCGCGGTAAAGACCTGCTGTGAGTTCCCTATTTAAATTGAATTCGTCCGTTCACAAAGGCTCCTCCCTTTGCGAGGAAGCCCGAAAAGTATATAATCAAAGAAAGACAGAAGATAGCGGACAAAATTGCGCGAGCACACTACCCCCCCCCCCCCCCCAAACCCCCATCTTCTCTTTTTATTTTATTTTTTTTCTGAAGGGGATACGAAAGCAGAAGTGTATATATTCAGTAGAGGGGCACCAAAGCCGTACTGTGGAACGAGGAAAACTAAAATAATACTGTTTGGTTCGTAATTTATTTTTACCCTTTGTTCCTGACCAAAGCTGCTGAATAAAAGAGGCGGCCGGCGTGCTGTTGGGTGTGTAGCTCGTTTGAAATCCGGTCGCTCTTGCTTTTGGCTTTCGGCGGGCTTAATTTGAGTCGAGCTCGCAAATTTGAAAACGCGGACAGCGCCAAAGTTGGGAAGAGATTGCCCCTCCGAAGGGTGCCGTTTCCCGTGCGCTGACCGAGCAGCGGAACTGCGAGAGGAACGTTTTTTCCTAATTTTTTTTTTATTTTTGGCTTGTTGACAAATTGGACGCGTTCGCTATTCGCTCCGCACAAACAAACATGGCTTCCAACGCGGGGCAGAAGTTTTAGCTACCCTTGTCGCTCATCTTACAACCGAAAAAAAAAAGTCTTTTTTTTTTTTTTTTGCGACCCGTTAGCAACCTATGCTCGTACTCACCTAGATAACCGCAGTAAAAAAAAAAAAAAAAGTCTGGAACCTTGCGGAGGATTACTATTTTTCCCCTTTATGTTTAGTTAAATAAAATATACGTAGTTGCACTTCAGAATAACTGTGTTATTTTACTGAGACAAATGGGTCTCAAACGCCAAAAGCATCGTTTCCTCCCCCTGACAACAAAATCTTGCAGGAACTACTTCGCGCAAATTACTCGCAATAGCAAAACTTTTTTTTTTTTTTTTTTTTTTTTTTGGCAACGAGTATAGGAGGTAGAAGCAGCCGAGTTTCCTGAAACCTTGCTATAACGAGGTAGAGGGGCTTCGAGCGATAAACTGGTATCCCGTTCACCAGGCAAAAGTGACCCCCACTTGGCAGCCTTCTTATTGTACAATTTTGACCCCTAGGCACGTGACCGCACCAAATCCGGAAGCTTTTACGCAAAACTGTGCCAAGATTTGTATTGCAATCACTGTAAAAAAACATGATAAACTATTCTTTCAATACTGTTAGCCCCATAAATCAGTGCCTAGCTCCGATAAAAAAAAAAGAAAACCACCGCGGTTGACGGCATCTCGCGGAGGCATTGCGAAGCTGCCCGAGTTTTTGTCGTAAAAGCATATTCTGGACTTAAAACGAACGAAACATAACTTATCTCGTCAGTACTGTTATTAAAGATCAATGGGCAATTATTTGTGCGCGGTGCTTCGTTAAAATCTAGACATAAAACTATAAGGTCACGTGGTCAAAAATGCGCAACATGGCGGCGGCCAATTGGGGTCACTTTCAGCTGCCAGTTTATCGCTCTAAGGCCCTCTACCTCGTTGCCTTATTACCTAAAACTGTCCACAGTTACTGACCGTATAAGAAACGCAGGGCGTGGCGAGCCCCGTGCATCTCATTATTTCTCCGCAGCCAATGAAATTGCGGGATTAGACGACAAAAAATGCCAAAGGACCAATCACACGAAGCAAGAAGCATGAATTTACATACCAAGCCCCGCCCTGCAGGCCTTAAGCTCTCGGGGACCTTAACAATGAACACAAGAAAAAAAACTTTAAAGGTTTTTTGTTTTTGTTTGAAACGTGTGTCCAATAAAGCCTCTGCTGCTGTTGATACTCTTTTTTTTTTTTTATACGTTGTAGATACGGGACAACAGACGACAAGTTGGCGAAATAAGAATAATATCGTCTCTATATCGTCGAAATAATAATAATATCGTCTAATATCGTAATAGTATCGTCTAATATCGTCGAAAACATAATATAATCCCGCAATACGTCTGCTATTCGGGGCCAGCATTGAGTCTGGAGTAAAATGGTTCCGAGTTCGGTTTCCCGCAAACCGAACGCTTTAAAACTTAACTTAAAAAAAAAGTTTTATTTTTTTTTTTGTAGCATTTTGAAGTTTTAAACATTGGATGCAGCCTTCATCACAGCGGACTGTGTTGCAATCAAGCAATTTTGGGTCACATGTAAGGCGGGACGTTTTTTACCGCTAGAATGTCTAATGCTGAGAAAGCAGTGTAAAGAGCAAAGGGAATTAACGGAAAGAGGGGTGGGGGGGGGGGGGGAGTTTCACCGAAGACAATTCTTTAGAACTCAATATCACGTCAGAATTGGTCAACGAACCCGCCAGATTGATTTTCAATAGTTTTGGCTGATGCCAGTGTTGTAAACATTGTTTCATCTTCAAAAGTGGTTTTGCTTCAGTTCACTTATACGAGATGGAACTTTTAGAGGGTATTGGGTTTTGCAGTTTTCAACCAAATCAATGATTCCAGGTGGATTGCCAGTGGCGAGGAGGGTAACGCTCTGTGGGTAACGCGATAGCGAAATGTAACGTTGTTTTTGTTTTTTTGCGCGCGTTTTGTTTCTTTGTTTATTAACCTTCGTATCGGAGTTAGCTCCATGATAAATGATTCGGAGATGGAACAACTCAGGCTTCTGTTCGGCGAGGTGTTCGCAGCACCTGACGTCGGGGAAGAAAGCCGACAGAATCTTTCGTCCCATTTTTTCCCTTTGTGTTCTCGGCATCTTGAAGCAATTTAGATATTTCAGACGCATCTCCTTCACTTTGTTTCTTCTATTCTGTTTCCAAACATCGCTCTCCCCCCCCCCCCCCCCCCCCCCCGGACAGAATAGAATAAATAAAAGCAATCCCTTCATTCGGCAGGGAATACCTTTCGTGCACACTCTAGTGCGTTTCAAATAGAGCAGCTGCGAAAATTTATGGCCCTTCTTCAATCTCCCGGAAGCATAATCTGTTTTCCAAGCCGCCCTCGCGTTGTTCAGAAGATGCGCTCTCTCGCGCTGTATAGGGTAATGAAGGAGGAAGAAGAAATGTATTTTTTTTTTTACTTTCATGGTTTAATTTTTTATTTTATTTTTTTTTTTTATTTCTGGAAGCAACCGGAAGTTTCTTGTCGAAAGTTGGCTCGTTCGCTTAGCAGATAGAAAAAAAAAAATGTAAGGTCTGCCTGACGTGTGCGTCACGAGAGGTGTGCGGAAGCAAGGGACAGGAATTTAAGAAAATCAGGGAAAAGAAAGCGGAGTTTGAGACTTCATTTTCATAAATTAAAATACGTAGTAGATGGCGAATTTCTTAATTGCGACTGCTCAGGCACATCTTTATAGGTGTTCTGCCTGCAAGTTTATAAACTCTCGTTGAATCAACCCACCACGGGGGATAAAGAAAGCCATGAGAATCTGAGCTACACGAGTATGGTCGAGACACAAGCATGGTGTCGTTCAGTTGTCTGGAGTTAGAGCCAGCTTGGTACCTTAGTGGCGCAGATTCAAAATGTGCGTCCCAAAGCATCGAAGGCCATGGAGTCGAGCGTACTTGTGTCTTCGATGCGAAGCCAATGGCTGTTTTGCGTGCACAAGAGAGGTAAAAATGTGAATGCTGTGAAAGGTATAATAATATAGTTTTCACAGTAACAGCAGCAAAAAATCAACGTTTCCGCGCCCGTTTGAGGTCATTAATATCAAACGCTTGAGTTAGCATTTGTTTTCCGGAGTTTTTGCTTTTAAGTTAATTTGAGTGTAGGCCCACAACGCCATTAATATAGAAAGAGCAGCGATATAATTTTAGTGATTTTCAATGAAAGAGTTCAAGCCCGTGAACACCTGGAATATTTATAATTTAAGTATCAAAAGTCTCTTATATATAGAGCTGCATATCGCTTAGCTGCTTCCATACACAATCGTCTCACATTCTAGCGTCGGCTTTCCGACTGAAATAAAATATAGCAGAAAGTTGGGCGAGTGAGTGATCATCTTACCCCTACCGCTGATATTCAGCGCTGTGTCTATGCACTTCTGGTTTCTTGGCTTTCGTTAAATTTGCGTCAATTCCAACCCTGAATGAAATTTAAAAAAAAAAAAAATTGAGAATAGCTCTAACTGGTAAAGTCCCGCCGTTCCAATGAGATACTCTTTGAACGACTGAAATGTTCATCTGCGGATGAGATTCAAACATCAGGCGGGAAAAAATTTAAAAAATCAGCATACACGACGTTCACATACAATATAAAACGCACCATCGACGCAGAATTCCAAACGCACAACCAGATCTACACCAGCGGTAGAGTCTAGTGTCAATAAATGATTCATAAAAAAAAAAGACTAGAAACGAACAAGAGATGCAAAGCAATGATTCACATAAAAACAAAAACAAACAACTTTCGAACAAAATAAAAAAAATATATGCCTAACGAGCCTTTCCTCAGGTACACCGCTCAACCATATTGTCACACTTGTAAAAGCGCTCACTGTGAGAGCATGCGTGCGTGCGTGCGTACTTACGTGTGTGCACGGAGCTCATACACAATTACGGAGAATGGACCGCGCGTCGCTGTCGCGGTCGTCGTCGTCGCCGCTATCATCATCATGGTCCTGAGTATCTCCAGACCCCCGGAAAGCCTCTCGGAGCGTCGAGGGGATGTTCCGTGAATAATGGAGCGTCCGTCCTGTGGACGGAAGCTGCGTTCGTTGCGTCCTGCTACGGCCCAGGGTCCCTCCGTGTTCTCGCCACGCTTCGTTGGTTCATGTCTCTTGTTTGTCACACCGCCATTTGGGGGGGGGGGGGGGGGGGGGGGGGGGCTCTGTCCTTAGAACCGCACTCTCCGAGTGGCCGAGACGGAATTGGCGGAGACAGCGATGAGACGCGTCCGGCTACGTCTTGCCCTTCTGTCTGGGCCTTTTTTTTTTTTTGTTCTTCTTCTTTTTGCATTAATTCGAAACAAGCAAACACAAAGGGGGATATTGGAGACACAGGGGTAAGCTACTTGGTATCATTTTGTACTGAGAGAGAAAAAGAGCAATTAGGGGGAGGGGGGAGGGAAGATTCCAAATTTCCGGCCAAAAAATGTAGAAGCGCTACTTCGACTTCTAGCCTTATGTGAAGTAAACATTTAAAATGTTCCAGTCTTTTCTCGTTGCGCGTAAGGACTGGAGATATTTGCATCCGCATATTTTCAAAGGCGTTCCCATGACAAACTGGGCTATTTAACTAGCAATCATCAGAAAAAAAAACAGAATAAAAACGTCAGATAAGAATTGGGTGCCTGTTCATTTTTTTCGCAGGTCTCGACAAAATTATATTCCACAAATATGTACGTTTCTATATATATTCAATTTTTTTTTGTGTGTAAATACCAAAATCCACAAACCATAATGATAGTTTACCACATTATTCTTAAAGTTAGAATACAAATAATTCAGCAACAAATATTTGTCTTGGTTTTGTTGCTGTTGTCTTAATGAAAACTTTACCCGCTTCACAATTCGCAAATTGTATATCATCTGTATCCGTCGACGAGAATTTATTTGCTCGTAGTTGCAAGAAACGCCGACAAACCCGCTTTCCGGTTCCCCGTCGCACTCACTTGCGGCACTCACTTCTGAAGCTGTAGTCGCACAAGTAAGTTAAACAGACACTTTTATTTTTCTTTATTTTCTTCAGCTCGTAGCGAAGACAAGTCATAGCCACTCGCAAACCAGTTTATCTCGTGCATCTGCTCGTTTTTACTCGGCAACCGGGGCGTAAAGGCTGCAGGTGGAAACTCAAGAGTTGCAGGCGGCTTTTGAAACCGCAGCTGAGCCCGTGTGCTCTGTCAAAAACTAATTTTCATTCCTTTAAGAAACAGAGAGCAAATAGTTTTTTCCGGTTGCCCAATTCGCTCGTGGTGAGTGGGTTCGAAAGACGAGTTTGGGGACGAACGCCGTCAAGTTGAATATACAGCCTCCGGCGGACACCATGAAAATCGGAAAGGCGCTTCTAAGTGAGTTGCTAAAAATGCCACTAAACAAAGAGGACGGCTATACTGCGCTAATGTGCACGATAGAGCTGTCCTGTTAGCCTATAGTACATATGCATCTGCATATGCAGATGAACGGTGCAGTAAAACGCAAAATCATTTGCATTTTATTTTGATTTTATGACAACGATGTGGTATAAATTACTTTAAATTCTCAATTAGCTGAAAGCTAAGGTATAGAAAATGTCGTTGACGTTTCATATTTAAATTGAAACTTTGCTTTTCTAACCATCGACCGGAGGTCTACAAAGGTATTTTTAAGGCATGGTTCCTTCTTTTTTTGTTGTTTGGTTGGTGGGTATGCGGGGGTGGAGACGCAGAATTAGAGTGGTGATGTGGGCGAGTTGGTTAATGATTAAGCAATATGTAAAGCAGCGCGCAAAACAACGAAGACGGGAGGGAAGCAGTACGCAGGACGAGCGCTGAACAAAGACGCAGAACAAAAAAGAGTAATAAGAAACCAAAGCAAAGAAAGTACAGAATGTGATGCTAATACAGTAACCGCACCATGCCGTCTGGTATAACCGCCCTAGATATCACTCTTAACGCACAACACTTGTCATGCAAAAGCCCTTTGAAAAGTCTAAATGTAAGTGCACAAACGAGCTGGTGTGCATTGAACGTGAGAAAACACCCGAGGCTGCAGGTAAAAAACGTGATACCTTTAGTGTTTCGTTTTTTACTTGCAATATCGTTTTTTTTTTTCTGTTGTTGTTGTCATGTTCTTTCAAAGCCGCTGCTGAAAGAAGTCATCTAACAGCGAATATTTCCCCAAGAGTACCGAGGTTGGTGGTTCGCACGCATTTTGTGCTGACGGCAAAGGTTTGATTTCTCTGAAACATCTGTATGTTATAGTTTATTAGTGCGGAGCGTTCCAGGTTGATCAGTATATGCGTGCAGTATGTGGTAAAATATCAACCATTCAGGCTGTATGAAAGGAGGCCTAGGTTGTTACAGCCAGCCAATCTCGCGCTGGAGCCCAATCCTCTCTATTTCGACGACTTTCATTGAAATCGACTGTCTTTATGTGCAGGCAAAAGTTTGCCAACATTCAATGGCTTTCGCGTCCGAGATTCGCATCCTAAAATAGATTTAAGAAAAAAAATACAAAAAAAAACACAAGGCCTCTCGTCAACCCCACATTGCACCGCGAGGCGCGGGGAATTGTGGGGCCGTTCCTATGTACACTCGGGCCGGCTCGTACGCTCCTTACATCCTGGAAGTGTCTCAATTTATTTTATCTTACTAGTGAGACTGAAGAACACAAAGCAAATGGAGCGAGCACGTGCACCACAAAGCGTATAGCTCCCTGTTTCCTATCGTCCTGCTTTCTTTGCGTCCTGAAATCACAAAATGCCAAAGAATCATGAACCGCTCGCTTTGGTTATGGGTGCTCCGTGACAGGGTGTACACCAGATTGCCGTAGTGCGTTGAAAAGATAATGGGTGGCGCTGCGTCTTTCCGAAAAGTATATTCAGAAGAATGAAGGGAGGGAAAGAGGGGGGGAAAGAGGGGGGGGAAAGAGGGGGGGGGAGGGAGAAAACTCTTATCCATTGCACTCCAATTCCCCGTAAGTTGTGCTGACCTTCAGGGCAGATATTGAAATAAACACAGCGCACAAAGACAACGTATAGTGAGGAAAAAGATAGGACAAACGCGGTCTAATAAATGACTTTTAATGAAAAAGAAGAGAAACAAAGAACATAAGTAAGAAAGAGGCAGGAGCTGCGAATAAAATTTCAGGGCAGGGCCGGTGTCTCCCAATCTCTCAGAAGCGTTGATCACTCCGACCGTTCATTTCGCAATAAGTGAAAAGCAAAGGGTCGTTATAAGAGGCTCAGTTTTTTGGAACAAATCCAATACGATGATTACTCCCTCGAAGTTACCCTAAAAACCGTTCGGCGAAAAGCGCTTTCCTTGGCTCGAGGGTGTGCGCACAGTTCATAATATTGTGCACATTCGGCTTAGTGGTTATTCGCAGCGAATTAGTGCCTTCAGATCTCGAAACTCTTGTCGACGGTTTGAGCGCCGAGCGAGATAGAACGGCAGCTTTACGAAATGACGCGAATAAACTCCCGTTAATACGCGGCTTATCATAAACCATTCCAGGTGGGCATTATAAGTGATCTGAAGGAGGTGTAAACGGAGGTTCTTTCCATATCATAACTAGGGTGATGACCGAGTTTAGTGGGCTTTCTTATAGTCAGTTCCTTCATTTTATGCAAGTAGTTTGTACTCTGCGATAAATATCTCAATCGTAAAATTATGGTGGTGTCAGCACTTTAATTTAGGGCAGGGTTTCGAACTCAGATGAAATGCAACTGAACACAAGCAAGCAACATCAAACTCCAATTATTTTTGTTTTCTTTTTTTTTTTCAAAATTTTGAACTATTATTCGTTTCTTTTATAATAAAGTTGCTCACCGGGGTATGTAGACTACACTAAGCTATACTTTGTCTCATCCTACGATGGACTAAAGGCCAAAGCTACGGTCCGCCAGGTCCAATCACGTTCCACGCTGAACTATGACATGCTTAACACTGATTAGGGGCGCACGAATGGTGCTCCGAATCAAAAAGCGCTGCATCATGTTTATAGCTTCGAGAGTACAAAGAGCTTGTGTGTCGTGGCTTTCTTTGCAATGTAAAATTGATGAGTCACTTAGTGCCATTCGATTCGAACCACTGTCCGCCCATCCCATTCAGTAATCCGAGAAGCGGGCAACCGATAGGCGCATCGAAGCACAATACCATGCAATTTCTAAGTGACTCGTGATTGGATCTGGCAGTCCGTAGCTTTGGCCTTTAGTCCATCGTAGGATGAGACGAAGTATAGTACCTTTCAGCACGACTAACTTATCAAATGTATTCATTGCCTGAATATGCATGTTAATCAGGGTAGAAAAAATCATAGTTTTTTATCAAATAAATCATATTTATTTTATTTAAATCACTGTACTATAAACTAGTGCCTGTTAATAATTCAACTTATATTTAAACATTACAAATTGATCGATCAATCCGTCCAATCACTGAAAACAATGCGACAAAAATAATTACTGTAAATCTGAACCTTTAAATGGGCACTGACAGGTCAAAATCATTTTTTTTTATTATTGGAAAAGATTGAAAACGATGCCTGGACATTACTCCCAAAATTCTAAACCTTGAAACTCAGTACTTATGAAGTGAAAAAAAAAATTTCCCAAAAACCAATTTGAAGTTTTCGCGCGATCCGCGCCACAGCAGTGGCGTCAAAGATTGAGCCGTCCTGCAACTCGAGTTTTTCTCACGCCTCCATGTTGTATTCGCCCACGTCCCGCGGTCAACCCTGAATCAACCGCTCTGTGCCTGCCGCCTGGCGCTTTGAGCAGACGACGCTCCATTTTCGAGTTTGACGTTTTTTTAGGGCTCTTTCAGCGATCTCAAATTCTTTGAGATGGTGTGAGATCGAAGAGAACGCGCACTGGACTTTTGTGAGCGACGTGATGGACCACGTCGCGCCGCACTCTAAAGAAAGCCCGTGCGTCTACTTTCCCGCACAACACTCGTAGAGCCAATCACCGCAACTTACGGAGGCAGCTCAGCCAATGACGATGCCGAAACATATGTTTAGACCAAAACACGCAGTCTGAGTTGTGACATTAAGCAATGCAAAACGTCACACTTGCATTGCTTCATGTCACAACTCAGACTGCGTTCTTTGGTCTAAACATGTGTTTCCGTATCGTCATTCGCTGAGCTGCCTCCGTACGTTTCGGTGATTGGCTCTATGAGTGTTGTGCGGGGAAAGTAGACGCACGGGCTTTTTTTTAGAGCGCGGTTATGCGTGAAAGGCGACCCCGGCGGAGTCACAACCGAAACTACGGTACACAGACACCAAACACAGTTGTTTCGACCGTCGTCGTCGTCGGGCACCTAAAAATGAGAATTCGTCCGACTCCCCGACTCACCGATCACCCTCAGTGCTACATGCGTCGAGCGCCGCGATGTTTTCCGGGGGAGGATAAAAAGCCAGGAGGCGACATCACTTCGGACTTCGATTTTCGGAATTTTGAAAAGAAGGGCCGTAGTGCGTTCGCAAATGCGTTAAAAAACATGCTTTACGAATGCCGTTGTTTGCAAAAGGACTTATGTATACACTGTTAAAAACAACAAAAAAAAATAACGTCCAATTACGGGGAAAAGCCTCGTTGACTTTGCCAGCTAGTTGTCCCGCAACACTACAGAAACCATAGGGGGAGAACACATTACCAGAACCGTATAACAAGCATGGGACAATAAAGGCGCAGTATGTAATTACGGGACTGAAACCGCAAACGGTGCCCGCGGTAAATGAACCGTCAGGCATTTTCCCGGTATTAGAAACGTTACTGAAGTTTATGTTAAGTGAACCATAATTCAAGAGTGGTAGGGTTTATGCCGCAATTTTCATAAACCAGTACAACGTGTCATCCCCAAAAAAATGTACAGGGTTTTTTCACCGCAAAAATGAAACATGCATTTGCCGAACGCTGTTTCCGCCCAAATATAGCCCTAGGAGTCCAAATTATATGTCAAAGTATAAGAACCAACCGTTATTTTATTCAAAAGTTATAAGCAGTGTTCTGAAAGTTTCAATGAAAAAATTGGGTTGGCGGAGCTTTCAAATACATGTAGATGAATGGCGGCATTTACCGAGAACGGGTTCTATTTTTCCCCTATTGAAACTCTCAGAAAACACCTCATAACTTTTGAATAAGAGAACGGTTGTTCTGAAACTTTGCAATCTGGTTTGGACCTCTAGGTCCGAATTTGGGCGAAAACTAAGCGTCCAACCATGCATGGCTTTCTTTTTCGGTGAACAAAACCCTGTAATGTTTTTCAGGGGGACACGTAGTGTGTATACAAAATTAACAATGCAAGCAATGCTCATCTGGTCCGCTAAAAAATAAATAAATGAACGAATGAATTAAATATTTAAATTCGTCCATTCTGATTATTAGACAATTCTCCTAAACGCAAAAACGTTCTCCACTCTGAATACTGTGTGTGGTCTGTTTGCAAAAAAAATAAAAAAAGTCCAAAAAAAGAAAGTTTTGGAATTCAACTATTTCAAAAAAGACGGAAATGGTAGCAGTGAAGTCGTTCATTTGTTGCCATCAGAAAAGCTGAAAACAAAAACGTCTTATTACGTTGACTGGTAAAGTCCACCAAGCAACACATGCAGAGCAATGCACATGTTCATATTGTTCCACTTTTTTTGTAATCTTTGAGGCCCTTGCAGGCTCCGAGGCCAATAACCTTGCTCCATTTGGTGGCTCATTGTCGGCTAGATTTCATGACCTATACCGACAGATTTCACTTGGAAGACAAATGAAATGGCCTACAGAGCGAATGACTTAAAATAAGGCTTACTGGCATATCAGTGAATATACAAAATAGAAGTCCTCCCCTCCATGCCATAAAAAAAAAATGCTGGAAACAAAAAAAGAAATCTTCTCATTTAGTTGTTTGGTAAAGTCCACCAAACACCACATGCAAAGTAATGCACGTATTGTTGAGGTCCCTGCAAGCTCCAGGGCCATGACCTTGCTCCTTTCGGTGGATTTATGTCGTGTAGCGTTCACGTGCTCCATCTGCTGTCTTCAGAGTGCCTAGAGAAAAGCATATTTCTATTCAGCTGACTTGTGAAGCCTACCAAAGCACATGCGGAGGGAAGGTGCCTACTCACGTTGCCCCATTTTTATTTTTTTTTAATCCGAGGTCCCTGATGGGTTTTAGGGCCCTTGACCTTGCCCCTTCGGGTGCGGCTTCATGTCGCGCGCCTTCCGTTTGAGTAATGCCCACTTGGTATCCAAAACAAATATCAGGCAGTGATGTGACAGATTTCACATGAGAAAGTCAAGTGTTACGTTCTTGCGGGATTGTGTCCTAACTTAAAATTTTGCAAACAGGAATATGAATTTACATTCCTTTGGTATATCGGGACAATATAGCCTTCAACACACGTTAATAACAACTTCCTCGGGTCAGTCTCTACTTCTCACAACAAAATAGAACTTAATTCTGTTTGACTGCCCCCTTGCCCTCCAGGATTAAATTGCATAATGGCTCATTTTCAAACCCTCAATCGCAGTACCAACTATTGAAAACTTCTGAGTGCTCCACAAATTTGATAAGAAGGTTTATTGGAACAGTATGTAACTCAGATGAATCAACAAAATTTTGAAAACTTTGTAAAATCCTATTGTAATAATTTGACAGTATACCAGGCACCGAGGTATTGTTTGGCCAGTAAAAAACAAATTTTTTTGGTGCACCGGGCAGCACAATCACATCACTTCAAGTGAACGAAGTTGTATAAATTTTTATGTTTAGAAAAAAAAAGGTCGCTTATATTTCGTTTCTAAGAATACTAGGGTTCCCCAAACTCCCAAACTTCCTGGAACTGTCTTTCCACCCAAGTGCTCTCCCAGCGAAAGCCCTATTTTGGAAGGTCCGAGCCACGCATTGATGCATAACTGTGTGGCAAACATTCCTCAGTATGTGCATTTATCTTTACAAGGTCTGTTAGCTTCTGCAATGCTTTGTTCCACCCCTGCTGAGACAAGTAAGAAGTTCATCGGCTGCCATTCAAGATATAGAGGTGTTTCTCGAGATTGGAAAGCTTGAGAAGCCCTGGCCTACAAAAGCGTTTAACCAAAAAGACGGATCTAAACATCTGTCATACTTGAAAGTGTAATAAAACATTTAAAAAAATTACCAATACTCAGTGGTGCTCCTAATTTGAATTATCTTTTTATCAGACCATCACCTATTGTGTCTCACTTGCTTAATTACCTTGTTATCTGAGCAAATTTAAGATTGATGCATAAAAAGTAACTTTCCATTTCTAAGTAGCCTAACTTCTTTAATTAGTAAGCACACTATTTTCGTAATATTTGAAGAAAAAAAACAACATTGTGTCACTTTTTTATTTACAATTTTTAACGATGTGTTACTCAGGCAACCATGCGATATGTGTGGCCAGAATGAAAAATGAATCATGTCGTCTTAATTTTTCAAACATGAAGAACACTCAGAACTAGTTACCAGTAAAGACCGGATAGAACGAAGATTATACACCACTCTGTAACAGTCACAATGCCCAAAAAATGAATGTATGGAGCCTAAACAAGTTATCGTGCCAGAACTTCACAATTAAAGTTTCAAATAGGCCTTCCCAAGTTGAAATCACCACCGCACTGCAACCACCTGTTACATATTGTGAAATTCTAAGCAAAGCAGGTGGGGGTCACCATGCTCAGGCTTTCTTCATTGCCAATGCCTATATTGCTTGATCCGCCAACTTAATAAGTCACATTCTTGAACTCCCGCCAATCCATTCTTGGAGAAAGAATGCTGGCTGTGATGGTTAAAATTCCTACAAATTCCTGCTGAACGGTTAGGTGACCACCACTGACCAATCGTACAAGTACTTGAGTTATCAAGTGTTGTTTCAGCCTGTTCACTTGGTGCCTGCCTGTATCAATCGTTTCTAATTTTTATAAATGGCAGCGGAACAGATTTCAAAATAGTTATCTCCGAGAAGTGTGAGTCAGAAAGGTATGTTCAGAGCTTCTGTTGGGATTGCGTAGCTTG
The DNA here is from genome assembly GCA_013358835.2 of Ixodes persulcatus. Lineage (NCBI taxonomy): Eukaryota > Metazoa > Arthropoda > Arachnida > Ixodida > Ixodidae > Ixodes > Ixodes persulcatus. Next base: position 86,040 of record JABSTQ010000093.1, on the reverse strand, counting down.
TGCGATGTGTTTTCCATCTTCAAACAAGTCAAATTTGGGGGTTTTAAGTGCCAAACCAACGACGGGCATCTGGCACGCCCCAGTGGAGGACTGAGGATTAATTTGGACCACCTGGGGATCTTTTGACGTGCAACCGAAAGCTCGGTTACACGGCGCCTTCTCCGCAATAAGCCTCCGTCAGATTGCGGGCACCTCGGCCGGGATTCGAACCCGCCACATGGGGATCCGTAGGCCAGCGCTCTCGCCTCGGAGCCACCGAGGCGGCTAAATCTTCAAACAAGTATAAAACAGGATAACACTTAATTGCACAGCATGAAATATCCGATTGGTCAGAATTTTCATTTTTAAGCAATGGCTAGCTTGTCAGCAAACTCTTATCAATGAATGTAAAACCCCCTATCCACATTTTTATCGGAGACTCCTGCCCCCAAATTTAAATGAAAACACTGGGTTCTCATTTATAGCATGATCTTAAATTTTTCACACGTTCCTTAATAATGCTATACGGCACTGTAAACAAACAAAATGATGGAAGAAAGATGTTCACTGAACGAAAACAATTAAAAGAAGACGGAGTTTAGGAAATTGAAACCATGACTGTTCAACTAGTTCAAAAAGTATGCCGTGATTTCACATCAATTTAACCGGAACCTAAATATATCTTATTTTCTACTGGGGTTATTTTTATTGAACACATAACACGACATGTTTTATAAAGAGTCGGTATGGTTGCCGCCAAAACCACATAACCATATATTTGTGGGTTTTTTTTATTAAAAAACAACTGCGGAAGAAAAAATAAAAGTTCAAATGCCACTAAGTAAGGACTCACAATTTACACTCTTAACTTAGCAAGGAAAGCTGCAACATCTCTAAGGACAGACCCAAATTCTAAAGCCTTTCAAGATGCTAAATCGCTTAGTGAAACGTCAGCTGCCACCCTATAAATTCCAGGAGACACCTTTTCGAACTCTCGCAGCCAGCTTCAATCTCCTCCGTGATAACTGTTCAAAGCCTGGGCAACACTTGGGTACACTAAGAAAGTATTCATTGTTTTCTACAGTGCATGCAGAAGGAAAACACATTTAAAGCTGACCCTGTGCAACGATCGTAGGGCATGCGGGCAGACCACCACGAAACATCTTTGTGATTTCTGTTGTTGCCTAAGAGAGCTTGAAGAACACAGACGTTTGTTGTGATATAGCGAATAAAGAAAACTTTAGTGGGCACATATTTTTCCCACGTGTCCGCTTTCATTAAACTATCTTTATACTTTCCAGCGACACGGTGAACAATCATAATCAACAAACAACAATTAATGCATATGCTTGTATGCATCCCCATGCTTTGTTATTATGACTACAGCCTTCACAAACTGGGCAAGAACATTTCATACATTGAAAAAGAAAAAATGTCCCTCACGAGCATTTACGCCAACCCCACCATTACGAAAAATGCACGAACCCATCAAAAGCACTAAATGAATAAAGACCTCGTAAAACAAATCAATGTCCATATTTTAAAATATATTTAGGAATTATACATGCTTAATAAGCTACAAACTAAGTTCTTGAGCAAGGATAAGAAATGGAGACATTCGTCAATATGCTATAACAAGAGTGCTGGTCACCAACATCCAAGTTGAATTTCATTTGCTGATTGTGGTTTATGTATGTCCATGTCATTATAATATAACTGTGCCTTTCAACATTGGTCGAGGTAGTGCATCCTCCACAGCTAAATGAACCACAATTAAAATGTATTTTTTTTAGAATTACATAATTGAGCTGTGCAACCTTGTAGTCTCTATTGGTGGTACACTGGCAGCACACGTTGGATCAGTTTCAATGGTGAGAATTGTCGAACATGTCATTATTTTAAACGTAATGAATATAATTCACAAATTATTAAACCCTCTGGTTCAACTACTACTAAAAATGTAAGATGTACATCCACAATAAACTGTGTATAACAGGAAGCATGTCTCACCTCGTATAGCTAGCTGAACAAGCTCCCTGAGGTCCTCTTCAAAGTAGGAAACTAGCAATGGGACTGCGCTGATTGCTGCCGCATTCTGTTGGTTTAGCTTGGTCTCAGCCTGACTAATTCGCAGGCTACAATAAGCACAGCCTGTTTTTTGGAACTTGAGTGGAGAAGTTAGTCTTGTCTGGGACAAGACTAACTGCATATAAAGCACTAATACGGCCTACTCTAGAGTACGCTTCTATAATTTGGGATCCTTTTAGAGCCTATCAGATAAATAAACTAGAAAAAATACAAAGGATGGCAGCCAGATTTATATTGTCGAGATATCAGAGAACAGAATCAGTACAGGAAATGCTTAACTATCTCAACCTTCCAACGCTCTGTGACCGTAGAAAAATAGCACGCCTTAAATTCTTTTATATGCTACAAAATGGTCAATTTAATTTTAATACGGACCCTTACATAGTTGCTCGGCAGATCAGGCCTCTCAGAGGCAACCACTTAAACCACTACCAAATAGATACGGCAAATATTGATGCATATAAATACTCCTTTTTTCCAAGAACGATAACTGATTGGAACAGCCTACCACAAGAATTAACAACAGCAAATACACTAACCTTGTTTGAAAAAAGCATTCTGAACCTTTTTCAATAATATCTATCGAATCCTTAGTATTTCCTATTCACGTATGATCATGAGAATTTTTCTTTTGTTTTGTGTATTGTGATGATATTGTGTGATGTCTTTGCTTCGTCGCTGTTTGACGATTTATAAATTCAATGTCAAGCGCTATTTTTGTATGTTTGAATTGTTGTTGATACAGTGTCCTTGTTTCTTTTTGTATTTGGTCATATGTATTCTCGTGCCTTGTGCACCCCTGTAACAACCCTAACGGGTTAACAGTATACCTAAATAAAATAAAAATAAAAATAAAATGTCGTCAGAACCTACAGGTCATCGTTTGGCCTGTCGCTTTGCTTGCCATCAAGGTGCATACCTCTAGGAATATAATAATAATCTTTATTTTGTTGTGTCTTCAAACAGCACGCAGCCTAAATAGTGGTACACAGTTCGTCATTCGAAATGAAATGCAGACAGCCACTTAGTTCCTAAATTATACACAAATTATCGACTCCAGTGTACGTCGAAAAGTTGTCACGTCACTAAAAATGTCTATAGCAGATTGGTCAAGCCTGTTAAATTCCAGTTTCATTCTTGTTAAGGGAGACGTGTCATAGAAAGTCAGGGGACGGGCTCTGAAACCGACTATAGACCGCAAGGAAACACGAAAACAAACAGTACTTAACAAAAGGGATGAATCAATACTTCCGTTGACAACCTTATGTAAAAACATAAAACCTCCAGACAAATCATGACAATATTGATAGGTTTAGATAAAAAAAACTGTTCTTCGAAGATATTTGCATCTGTCACACAATTGCCCTTTTTGTGTCTCTTAATTTTACACATGAAAAAACAACTTAAATACAATTTTATCACCCCTGCAGTGAAAATTGGATGGACAATTCATCTAAAAAAGCTGTAATTGGAAGATGTTTGCATCTGTCTAATAGTTGCATTTTTGTGCCTCCTGATTTTACATATATTAACATATCTTTAAATGTATTTTTTTCTCACTACGGCGGTGAAGCCAAGTAGGCATAGGACCATCACGAATGGCACCAGGCGAGTAACTCGTGCCACTGCGATATCAATGATACAGGACGGGAAAATTATATGTACAAAGTTTTGTGTACCTGAAGTTTAATTAAAACTTGTAATTTATTCTCCAAAAAAATTGTTCATTCCGTTGGCCCCTTCCCTTGACAAATAGCTAGTGCTCGGCGCGCGCCCATGCCCCTCGAGAAATGCGAGCAATCTCTCCGTGTGCCGCTTGTAGATCTGGAGTCGGTGGAGCGCTCGCTGAGGGCTCCAACCGATCCGTGGGAAAGTGGCGCCAGCAGCACTTTACGATAGAAAGTTACGAGAATATCAGAGGGATGCGGTGCTGTTACGAGCGTAGTGACGAACCGCTCGAAGTTCGGCGAAGCGATACGACTGCCGACGTTCCCGCCAAACAACCGGAGTTGCGATCGAGACGCGTAAAAGGTGCCACGCTTACTTGCTTGGGAGTATGCTTATTTCGTGGGAAGGGTACACCGATCGGTTGACTTATAAGCTAAGGCAGTAAATACGAGCCGTGCTCGTTTAGCAGGCCGCTTTTCTTGCTGTACGTGGCCAGCACGCCGGGCTGGCGGGGCCAACAAGCATCGAAGGCAGAACCATAGTGATATTACAATGAACGGTAGAGGCTCAGTTGGCGCTAGTGTCTATGGGACTTCAGGTTGCAAATTGAAGCAAACAGCAAATAGTCTATTTTTCCAGTCTTCCTGTGTATTCCTATGGGAAAACGTGCGTGATATTTTTCTCTTCGCCAGGGATTAATAGAAATCAGCGTAGTTTCTTTACTCGTAACAGGTACTATGTAGCTTTATTCACAGTATAAAAGTGTAATTTATTTAGTTAATGGTTTTTGGTCTCGAGGAGTACAGGAAATTCGTCTACCTTAACGCGGAATGGTGAGTGGTTTCGTAGAGTGTCTCTTTGCGTGGAGTCTCTCCTTCGTCTTCGTGAGCGATTTCCACGTGGTTTTCGTTCATTTTGCCGTTGTTTAGGGCGGTTCCCACGTCTTAGGTTGTTGGCTCTTTCCTGTAGTTGCTGGTCTACTTCTAATTTTGCCGGGCAGCGTGGATTGGTTGCCAAGTGTCTGTTTGATCGGCAATTAACGCACATGATACGTGTACACACGTGTTCCTCTTCGAGAATGTATCCGCAATCGTTGCATCGTTCCGGATGAGTGCAGATGTTCTGTTTATGTCCCAGTCGGTGGCACCGTCGACATACCATGGTTGTTGGTCGATACGGTGCGACGGGCATGACTCGTCCGTTATATACGAGATGCCTGGGAGGGCGTGTGCCCTGGAAGGTGATGAGGATAGCTCCATTTTTTCCCAATCGCCTAGCATCTAAGATCTCGTGGGTCCTGCATTCCAGGGTTTGCAGCAGGGTTGATTCGGATTCCTCCTGGTCGATACCTCGTAAAACTCCTCGCGTGGTGCCTTCGTATGGAGGGCTGTGGGATACCACCTCAACGAATTCTGGGTTTCCTCCTGTCTTCAGGCGCGTAGTACCCAGGAGTCGTCTTGCGTGTTCCTCTTTCCAGACCGTGACAGCCACCGTATTCGTTTTGGCGTTTAGTCTGTAGTGAAAGTGATCCGTCGTCTTAGCATGTGTTTCCGCGCCACAGATTTCGAGCAACTGTTCTCGAATGGCTTTGCTGCGCAGGGTCGTGATGTCGAATCTAGTCCTCGGGCAGAAGATCACGTTGTATCTCGGTCGTGTGTCCACTTGGTGCGGAGGCTTAATTTTCCGCTTTCGTTTCTGGACTTCGGTCCATGCGCCTTCGTTGGAACTGATTTCGGCGTTGTACTGCAATGTCCTTTCGAGGTCCTGCTCCATAGCGGTGGACGTCGTGTAGACAGAGGACGCGTCGTCTTCATCGTCGGTTTCGGTTATGCGTCCCTCTGGGCGTTTGGGTTTCTTGAGTTCCGAGTTTTCCGCTGGGTTGCGTGCGGTGGTTCTCTTTCGTCTTGGGACCTGCGCAGGTCGCGGGGTGGCTGTTGGGGGCAGTTGTATTTGGGTGCAGTTGGCGACGGTCGCTTGGCCGAGGTTTGCACCAGGCGTCGTTTTGGTTGTCATATCGCTGCTGTGCGCGTCATTTCCTTTGGTAGCGCAGTTTGCCGTATTAGACAGGGGCGCAGCGGCAAGGTATGCCGGGTTCGTGGTTGCATTGGAAAGGTCGCCGACTTCTCCTGGCATGGGTGAACTAAGCCGAGTAGGCTTAGCTTCCCACAGTGTGCATCGAGTCTAATCCGCTCTATGTCGCAAAAAGGAACTCTCGCTATGGGAATGAAGAACCACGCTTCTAACCCAATACCGAAAGGACAAACAACGTAGCACGCTCTATGAGGTAAACGATGTCACAGAGCAAGCAAGCAAGCACGCTCGGAATATCAACGTAGAACGCTGGTTAGAGCACTGCGAATCATTTGACAAGAGCACGCAGCTCAACAAAGTATGGAACACCTTCAACGCCATGTTTGGCAAAAGAAAACAGGGGCACACGGTTCCCGTCCTTGCCTTACTGGCCGATAAGAGCATGAAGGAAATCTTAGAAGAATTGGGTTCAGTATTCTTCCCACAGCCTCCGAACCCACCCAACCAGACTATTTACTCACCGGGTCCATCAGACGGTCCGGCAGACGAAGACATGCCCCTGACATCCTGGGAGCTAGACGCCGCCATCACACAAAGCAATGCCAAGAGCGCTCCGGGGCAGGACGGCGTCACTACGAGCATGCTAAGAAACGCCCCACAAGAAGCAAGGGAAGCGATGCTGCAATGGTTTAACGATATCTGGGTAACGAGTAAAATCCCGGACGAATGGAAAATCTCTTGTGTCTCACCCATCCCGAAAGCGGGTAAGCCACCGACAGACCCGAAGAACGTAAGACCTATATCACTTACGTCTATAATGGGCAAGCTCATGGAACGAGTAGTCCTAGCTCGCATTCAGTGGCTTGCCGAGACGAAAGTAATTTTTCACCCTGCACAAACCGGTTTCCGAAAAAACTTGGGGACACACGACAGTCTAGCGCTCATCCACAAAGGTGTCACCGACTACCACCCGCGCCGCAAACAAATGCGAGTCCTCGTGACGGTGGACGTACGAAAGGCTTTCGACTCGGTTCCACACGGGGCAGTGATCGACGCGATGAGGAACCAAGGCATATGCGGCAAACCGCTAAATTATGTGAAATCTTTTTTGCAGAACTGGCGATTCACAATTAAGGCAGGCACAAACGACGAGGAAAGCCAAACAAAACCCAACGGTGTAGGCGTCCCGCAAGGAGCGGTATTATCGCCAACGCTTTTTAACATCGTAATGGCCCCACTGCTGTGGAAATTATACGATATACCACAGCTGAAGGCAACAATATATGCGGATGACATCACCGTATGGACAAACACAGAAGGCTCAAAGGAACAAAAACAAACAATACAGAAGGGACTTGACACCATCTGCGACTACCTGAAAAAAGTCGGACTGGCGCCATCACCAGAAAAAACGAAATACACAATTTTCGGGAACGACTATCAGAGAATTGACCTAGACCTCAAGTTTGACGGACAACGGATCGACAAGGAAGCAGAAGTCAAGCTACTTGGTGTGCACTTCGGAAACGGCAAGCACGTGGCAAACAACTGGCTAAACAGTATCACACGAACGTGGAAACAAGGCTTGCAACTTATCCGGCGCATATCCCACAGAATGGGTGGTGCGGGAGAGAAAACCGCAAAGACTCTTGTACAGTCAGTCCTGGTATCCAAGATAATGTACGGTATTCGGTTCTACAAGCTCACGTACCGGCACAAGAAAAAGCTTGACTCGTTATACAACGATGCACGGAGAGCCATACTTGGACTGCCAAGGTTTGCCAACGTTGAAGCAACTAAGCAGTGCGTACAGCTCACCGATTGGAGACTAGACCTCGAGAAACAAGTCGCCACACACAACGCTCGACTGAAACACACAGAGCACGGCAGAAAGATAGCCAAGCTTCTCAACCCAGAGGGCAAGAATGATGCAGGGGACATCCCACCACCCGCACCCCCATGGGACCTCATCGACCTCACACAATCCCAGCCAATCCCGCGCAACATGGACGCGCAGAAACACGCTAAACGAAGGGAACACTACGCCCGAAACCACGCAGTCGAAGTTCGAACGTTTCTGGCAGACCCGTCCATCACGGTCGCGTACACTGATGCGGCGATGAAAATCGCCGGCCCAGAGGCTGCTACGACAGCCGCCGCCATCTTCTATTCTAAAGACAACCTAATGGGGACATCCATATCGACCACAATCCAACCCCGAGGAGCCGATCTTTCCTCTCCCGAACTCGCCGAAGCCAAGGCAGTGCTGTTCGCGATAGAGAGCCACTTAAGACACCTAGAGGTGACACAAAGACAGCACGACGCAAAACAACTATACATATTTACGGACTCGCAGCACGTCATCCGAGAATGCAAAAGACACGGAGCCACGACGTGCAGAACCATCAAACGCATTTTCCACACGGCCCTGCACCTATTCCGTGTACACCAAACAAAGGTCTGCATCCGATGGATCCCGGGACACACGGGCATCCACGGCAACGAGGCGGCGCATGACGCGGCCGCGAGGGAGCTAAACAGTCCTCACCCCTCGCGTGTCCCAAGAGAATCCGACCCCTCATCGACTAACTCTGAAACTGCCGATACAACGTACGACCCGGTTGAAGCTATGCGGATGCACAAAAAAGAATGGAAGCACCGACTAAAGGAATCCTGGAACCCCGAACCAAATCCCATTCCACTGAACCACTTCAAACGCAAGGAAATGGTGATATTACGACGAATTCGTACGGGTGGCGCAACAACACCATACATGACTCAAAAATTTGAGACCATCGAGAAAAGAAAGCTGAACCCGGATTACGAACCTCTCGACCAAAGATGTTAACTATACAAAGGAGACGGCACACTCCCAAAACTTTACCACCTGATTTGGGAATGTGAGGCCCTCGCCACACACAGAAGCGATGCTTGGGCCCAGCTGGGCGAAGACACTCCTAGCTCCTATGAAGAGTGGATCCGACCGTTTGGCGACTCTGAAAGACGAGTCCGGATCTTACGGACCCTGCTCGATTATACGGTATCGGGCGACCTACGTCAGGTCATCTATTAGGGGGGCTTTCTAAGGGGAAAGTCCCGTGAAAGAAGTCACGCGCGAGTGCGACCACTTCTTTTTTTTTTTCTCTCTCATTAAACGTTTTACACACACACACACATTTAGTTAATGTTTTTTTTTTATCATTGAGCGATGTTTAAGTTAGCAAAAATTGAGGCCCTGGTCTATGTTGTACAGCGTGATATGTCAATACTAGCTATCAATTCAAGCAAAAAACATGGAAGACGTTTACAATTCTCTGCAACGCCGAATTGGAGGAGGAGGAGGGGAGGGTACGAAGGGAAGGGTATGCACATCCTCTTTCCCCACTAAATTTAGCGAGGATATTCCAATGTTAGGTGTGTGCGACGTCACGTGACGTCACGCGTGACGTCACGAGGGTAACGTTTAAGCGTTACCCTCGTGATCCTCACGGAAGTTACCCTCATGAGGGTAACCTTCGCGGGGGTTACCCTCACGAGGGAAGCCCTCACGGGGTAACCCTCACGGGGGTTACCTTCACGAGAGTTACCCTCACGAGAATTACCCGTGAAGGTAACCCCCGTGAGGATTACCCCCGTGAAGGACATCAAAAGGGTAACCCTCGTGATGTCACGTCCCACGTCACACGTCGCATAATGCAACGCGCGGTTACACCGACACCGCCGCCGCTCAACCCACAAACGGGCGCCTTGAAGCTGCGCTCTAAAAGAATAATTAAAAAGTGCGTAGGGTTTATTCAAGCTGTAATAGCATTGAGATGACGGAAACGCAGTTTGTTACTAATGCACAGTTTGCTACTAATTCAGTACGGGTTCTTCGTTCCAATACTCCATGCATCGCTTTTGTTGTCTCTTTTGATTGTTTGTTTTGGCATATATTAGCATCAATTTGGTGTTTTGTTAAGCTGATTCCCTCTGTGTGCTTCGTAGCATTGACTATAGGCGTAAATACGTGCCTTATAATAGCAGTCGGCAACGTCAACACGTATTGTATATGTGTATTGGGCTATTTTAGCGCAGTGTTCAACGCCATGAATTCTAAAGGAAAACGCTCTGACACGTATTTTTCTACATCCAATTGTAAAACGTTTCAACCTATTTATTCTGTCACAACACTAAGCAAAATTTGCTCTTATAATCGAGCGCGAAAAGAAAACGCATTTGCGTTTTCCCATCGGAATGCATTACCGGAAGTGAAATTTAGACTGTTTGCTGTCGGCTTCAAAATGCAACAGCACACTAGTGCCACCTGAACCTCTAGCGTTTATTGTAATAACTCTATGGGCAGAACAGCCGGCGCGCTCACGCGCTCCCCGGCTGTTCCGCTGTTCTCCCATTACCCCCCGGTGAAGAAAGCTGCGCCGCCAGCGAGCAGCAGCTCCGACGCAGTATTGTGAGCTGTTGACAGCCGTCGCTCCACCGCTCGGTCGCCGATACACTGGCAGGAGACCGGAAGCTCCGAGTCTCAAATCTGCGAGCGCTCGCTATTTGCAAGGGGACGGGGCTATAACACGATGACACAGCTCAAGCCCATACCAGTTGATACTGCCTGCATGAGCGGATCAAGAAAGTTAGTCTGGAGAAAAGCGCGGTTCCTAGCAAACAGTATATTCTTGCGGCGTTATCCGTCGCACCCAGCAAGAAATGTGCTACAACCACTAAAAATCCGCCAAGGCACTTTGAATGTACTTACCACGAAGGTATCGATGAGAAAAGCTTGCCTCCAGACGCGAACGAAAACTTCAAAAAGTAGGCCAAACTTGGGCATCGATCTGCGCCTCGTTTTACTTTGTGTTAATGCGCGTGTCGGATGATAATCCGCACCCCCTGTCGAGATAGTCTCTTGCGCACAACGCTGGAGCGCGCCAGGTTTCAACAGAGAAACTAGCGTATATACCAGAAACACTCCTAATACTGGCCGCAGGCGTTAACAACATTATGAATGAGCAATATAAGGAGTAAAGAGTTGGCCGAACACCCGAAATCTTTTTCGTTTGGCAAACATCAGAGGGACTGTTTGAACCTGATTACGGGATTAGGACAACGACGGCTCGAGTACGGCTTCGGTCCTGTTGGTGCTTGCTGAAATTTTACGTTCGTTTTTAACAGTGTAACTAAGGAATGAAGTCGAAGGTATAAAGAAAGCTCAACGCTCTGATTTGCTCAGAAGAAATCCAGTTTTTTTTTCGTGTGCAGTCTGCTATAAATCCTTCTTGCTTCTTTGATTCTTTAATTTAGATCTAAAACATATGCACATAGAAAGCATCAAAGGACAGACAAACGGTAAAAGGTAAGTGTCTTAGCGAATATCTTCGCCGGAAGGGTGTGGATTAAATCATCCAAGTAAGACTAATTTGATTTAAGTCACCATTTAAACCATATGAGTTTTTATTCTCCATCCTGATGTTACTAAAATATACAACCATCTATGGCGCACTGCTGGCTGGAGCAAACATAAAAGAGCGGCCAAAGTTGCACACCCTGAGCGATACGCGCGGGAGGAGGAAGCTGGCATCCGCCTTTAAAACTTTTGCGATGAAAAATGTGCAAACTTAATTGTGTGCAAGAAAGTTTGTCTTGCAGCAAGCGGAGAAAAACAAGCGAGGCTTCCCAGAGCGTGGAAGTGACCTTGGGTGGGAATTGCTTTCTGCTCTACCCTATTCCGCCATGCAGGCATAAAAGAAATAGAAGCAGAAAGTAGACAGTACAGAAAGGCCAGCGTCGCCGGATCCATCCACATTAATGGGATGAATGCTCCGGTGAGTTCGGACTAGCGCCGCTCGTCTTCACCCCCTCTTCGTCCTCCCCTACTTCCGAGCCCTCTATTCGCAACTGCAGCGCTTGTAGTTTCGTGGGCGCTCGACGGTGACCCAGGCAGTGGCAAAGTTACTGCTGCCGTGCGACTGATGGAGCAGGCGCGTCGTAGCTATACTGCGACGATGGAGGAAGTGCGGCAGTCGTCGCTTACTCATAAATCCGGGTAAAGCTCGGTACTTATACACAGAATGAACGTAAAATTACCTTGTCTCGTAAGACTGCGTCTTGGAACAGTCGGGCGGTCGAGCTGTTGACGGTGAGCTGGAAAACGAAGGCAAATTGAATAGACAAAATGCGCAGAACACGTGTTAAGAACACACGGCCTCAAACTACCTATTTGTTTAACTTAAAACCGGTCTTACAACGCGCACGAGCTTGTTAGTATTGCCGCGCGCTTACATCGCCGAGTCGGCAGCGCGCTGGGTTCACACGCAGGTGGCTCGGGTTCAATTCCCGGCAGTGCATGCCCTTTTACCTTACTTTATCTAAGTAAAAAAATTTAGAAGGTTGGAGAACAGTCTAGAAAATACCTTTAAAATGCAGGTTTTTTTTCTTATAATGCTGCCATAAAAATCGCCAGGAAAGAAAAAACTGCCGTGTGAAGAGATATTGTTTATGCCTGTTGAGATTTGCGACAGGGCAACGAATGTGTGCTTGCTTCGTTCTATTAAAAACTGCCAGTGCGTTGTTTTTTTTTTAAATTGTATAACATCAGGGTGGATCCAAAGTAGTCGTATATGCAAATGAAAGCCAAAGATGGCAAAACTGTGAGCTCACAAAAAGCAGAAAGCACGAGGGTCCGCTTGAAAATCACTAGCCTGTCGCTGGGACAGTCGGCTGCTTTGCAACGTGACATACAACTGCTGCTTGTTTGTTAATTTTTTGATCCAAGAAAACAAAATATTGCCGCCCCCCCCCCCTCACCCCCAGTTGGCCATCGACCTTTCAAGGGTGGGCTCTCTGGCCCTTACACACGAATGAGTTTGAGACCGCTGGTCTAGATTGTTCAGGTTCTGAATATATAGTTCGAGAACGATCGAGGCAGACTATTATAAGCTCCCAGGGAAAGCTTAAAGAAAAACTGACATCCCAAAGATCATTTTTTCTTTTTTTTTCTTTTTGTCTAAAACGATGCAACTTGTATACTTCGTTTCACCTTATGTTGTACCGCAGCGAAGGCTAGAAGCGCGAGCTCATAGCGTTGGCAGCCGCTCTTAAGTCACGAGAGCTTGTGCCGCCGAGATGTGCACCAGAGCAAGGAGCTCGTGCTTGTAGCCTTTCCTGCGGTACATCATAAGGTGAAACAGAGTATAGTTGTAGACACGCAAAAAAATACAATGCAAAAAAGTTCCCACGCGCGTGCCCGCCTTTTTATTTTTGCCGTCCTTCTCTCCCGCTTCTCTCCTCCTCGCTTCGTTTTATTGGTGACGTCAAAAATTATGAAATTTAGAAGCTTTGTAATTGACATTTATATAATATTTAATAACGGCATTCGTAAAACGTGTGTTTAACGCAATTGCGAACGCACGACGGCCCTTCTTTTTGAAATGCCTAAAATCGAAGACCGGAGTAATGTCGCCTCCTAGCTTTTTACCTTACCTCCGAATACATGGCGGCGCTCGACACATGTAGCACTGAGGGTGAACGGTGAGTCGGGGAATGGGACGAAGTTCTCTTGTTTAGATGCCCGACGACCTCTTAGAATTCGAAAAGTAAAATCGTCAAACAGCGAGAACAACTGGGTTTGGTGTCTGTGTACCGTATAGTTTCGGTTTTGACTCCGCCGGGGCGGCCTTTCACGCAGCACCGACGCGACATGGCCTCTCACGTCGCTCCCAAAAGTCCACTGCGAGTTCTCCTCGGCCTCACACCGTTTCAAAGAATTTGAGATCGCTGAAAGAGCCCTAAAAGAACTTCAAACTCGAAAGTAAAGCGTCGACTGCTCACAGCGATAGGCGGCACGCACGGAGCGGTTGATCGCGGGACGCGGGCGAACACGACACTTTGGGTCGGTTCGGAGGCGTGAAAGACACTCGAGCCGCAAGATGAGCCAATATTTGACGTCACTGCACTGGCGCGGATCGCGCGAAAACTTAAAATGCGACTTTTTTTTTTATTTCACAAATACTGAGAGTTTCGAAGTTTCGAATTTTGAGGGCCATGAGCAGGCATCGTTTTCAGCCGTTTCGTATAATAAAAAAAATATGATTTTCACCTGTCAGTGCCCCTTCAAAAGAGGATGCGCCGCGCCGAACAGGGGAGTCTAGCCTGCGCTCGGTCCTACCGCTACGCCGCCATCGACACGTGTTATCGTCCGCTCAATCTTATTTTGTATGTGCACATGTTCGCCCCATAAAACGTCTAGTTTGCTTCAGTGTTTCGTCGCCTCCTGAATTGTCATTCGCGACAAATATTGTACACTGTAGCACATGACCAAGGCCTTGATTCAGCCGTCAGTTGCGCGCATGTTTCACAAACTGTTTTTAGCTCCGTGGTACCGAATAAATGATGACTAATAGGTTAGTTGGATTACAGACACGGGTTCCACATCTGAGCTCTTTCCCCGCTTTATGCGGCTGCTCATGCACCCTGAATTCGCCCCAAGACGTTCCGCAGCGCGCACGTTTATTAGAACGTTTCTACGCTCACGCCGCTTTTGCGCGTCGAACGTGACAAAGCAGTTCATGTGCGTATGCGCGGGTTGGGCTACAAAATGAGAGGTGAAGGTGACTCGTAGTTGGGTTGGGGGACCTCGATTCCGGAAGTAAACGGCCCCCGTTTTATGGACTCGCTAAACGCAGAGCAGAGGATAGAGGAGGCGATTTTTTTTCCCCGTAACTTCCTGTCAACAATGACAAAGCGATCAAACTAAACAATGCACGATAATCAAAAACGATACCAAAAGAAATAGTGCTCTGTGAAGAAGGGGGTTTGTCGGAGCTGTGCGTTTGGATTTCGAGACGCAGCCATCTGTTACGGGGCAGTTTGTGAAGCGTTCTTCCCCTCACTCATACCCCTTAAGTGGCGAAGCCCGCTTCGCGGGGGGAAGATATTCGGTTTCCTGTCGTGGTCTCCCTGCGAATACTGCGCTGATGTTGCTCTACAATGTAGTAAATTTTTTGTTTTTATAATATCACGTGAGCGCCGACGGGCGGGCCGATCATTGCCGTCTTATGGAGTGCGTAGGCGTTATTAGCGAGAGTGAGAGCAGATTTTTGCGCACTCTCTTATTCTTGTTAATAATGCCACAGCTTCCCATAGCATGGCGCTGAACGACCCGCCGGTCGACAATCCCGTGATTTATTTAAAAAAAAAAAAAAAAAAAACATGTAAAATTGTGTGCCGTTGCTTGATTTAAATGACGCCTCAGGAGTGTCCTCTTGGTTGTCGGTGGCAAACGAAACTGCTTTCGCAGAGTTAAAACCGACTGTTAGTGTGGCGGATATTGACATCCGGCTGTATGGCATCTATGTTCCTTATGCGGACAGTTGTTTTAGATGCGGAGCATCTCTTGCTCGGGTCTATGTCCCGCGGCGTCGTAGTCCGCACTCACACTACTCTCCTCCTTCCCTCTCTCCAACAGCTGCGCGTTACTCTCTCCGCTCTCTCTCTCTACCAGCTGCGTGCACTTCGCGTGCGTTCGCTTCTACTCACACCGCGCGCGCATGCGCAACTCTCCTCCTCTAGTCTCCTCTCCTTCAAGTGTGAATATAAGCAGCGGTAGCACGCTGCGCGCGTTCAGTTCAGCGCTGTTGACTCCACTTCACTCCGTTCTTCCGATGAAGTGTAATGGAAGCAACAGTCCCGTCAGTTAGTGGGTTGGCGCAAGCAACCGTCAGCACCACCCCACAAACTAACAGCAACGCTACGTCCACTGAAGACAAAAACGTTACTAACAACGTTACTAACACCGTTAATAACGATCTGCGATGCTCCGCATCACCCCATGGTTCCCCTCGGGAAGATGGTGTATTTTTTTTTTTTTTGTATACCGGAAGTGGCAGGTCCCCCATCTGAAGGACTGACAATACTGTTCCAGTCCCTTTTTATTCTTTGCATTCTATTCGCGACTCCAACTCACTATAGGTGGCACCGCTCGTTTTCCAAAATGGCGGTTATGCTGAGGCAGAGCCGTATATACAGGGAGTTTGGCCATTCATTAAGAAGTATAGGAGGCAAAGGAGGAGACGCCATTGGTTGACAGCGTACTGGGCGTGTTCCAGGGCGTCTTCACAAATTCGAATGTGGCCAACCAGAAGCCGGAAAAAATTACCCTGGCGGTGGTCGTGAGAAACGAAATGAATAAGTCCGTCGGAGTAACTCTCGGTGACTGAAAATATAGTGCACGTGATGTTTCAATCACGGTCATCCAAAATCATGTTGGAAGAGTGCGACTAGCGGAACGATCGACATAATACGTACGCCAGGCGCCGAGGGCCTGGAACCTGCCGTCAGAGCGGTCACACTCTGTTCGAGCAAAACAGAGTTCGAGCGGCACATTCGTTTCTTACATCTTTCTGCATGATCATGATCGAAACATCACGTGCACCCTATTTTCAACCATGAAAGTTTACTACATTTAACTCTTACGCGCTTATGAAAACCACACACCTATGATTAAAACTGCTTCTCACTACCATCGCTAAGGGATTCTTTTAGGTTTCTGGTTGGTCAAAAGAGCATGTCAAGCCCCCTTTCTGCGTCTGGTGCACGCCCTGGCTCTGCCCGCTCCTCCCGTTGACCAAACTCTCTCTATACACGGCTCTGTAGTGAGGGTCGGAGATGCGTGCCGGTATACCAGTTACTGAGCCTGTCTAGTGTGCTGGCTTCACTGAGCGACACACATTATTCCCGCTTATACGAGGAAGCTAGGGTGTTGTGCGCGCAGGTCACCTCTTTATCCCGTGAACAAAACACGGTGTTTATCGTAATATTTATGCCAGGAGGCACGTTTTAATTCGGGACCGAAACCGAAACTAACCTCTAATTAGGATTATATTTCTCGGTATAGGGGTTGATTTCGAATTCTTTCATACCCCAAGATGTGTCTCACAGCGTAATTATTGAGCTAAAGAAGTTGTTCGCGGAAAATGTACTTTGTGACATACGTGTAACGATCCAGGCACTTCAAAATATTTTGGAGAGTTCAGTGTCCTTTTAAAGGCAGGGTCTTTTATACACCTTAGAGGTAACATAAATAATTGCATTTATTGAAACAAATCAATGCTGATATTTGTGTGTTCCTGCTGCCTTTTCTCGCTCAGATAATTGGGATATGAAATAATAATCTGCGGGCCTTTTAATATGTTTTGGGGTATTTAGATGATTAATTGCTTTAACATTATTTCCAGCACAAGAATAACAGAATCAATCAAAATTTTACAAGATATCGCCACGGGTGATGAGTTTAGAATATGTTCACAAAACGTATAAGTTAAGAAACGCTCTTGTCACTACAAAAACCGAAAGACGAAATCCAATTCAGACAACAGAGGTGTGTGTGATTTTAAAGCAACGCGTGATGCATAGGACTTTATATTGCATCCAGTGTTTTACTTTTTGTCTGTTTGACATCCAGTTTTTGACTGTTGGTTTGTTTGACATCGTATATAACGATGTCAGAGTCCTTTATTTGCTGAAAAGGAAGCAAAATGAGACCTTTCTAATTGTGTATTTTTGTAACCGTGGCTTTTATTGGGGGCCTAAATTGTCGCAATTTTTATTGATAATAATAATACAATTGATATATTTTAATACGTAGTTTTCAAGCTCTAATAGTATATGTGGCTTATGATCTAATTTACAACGCACGAACAAGTATGGCAGTCAAAAGTGCGCAAATTATCACCACTGGTGCCAATAGCGGCACTTCTAATTAACATGTTATAAAATAAAAACGGTTCATAATCATTGAGAACATTCTAGCTTAGCTGAGAAATCCACGTAAAATTACATTAATTGTGGGTAAAGGGTATAGTGCTATTAAAGTTGCGACTTTTGACAATCGGCCAAAACATTCAAAGTCGCCGCCAATCCTTCCAAACCAAATGCTCCCCCCCCCCCTTTTCCAAAAAAATAAACTTTTTTTAAGTTGTTATTTTTTTAGAACATGTATTCTTTTTAATTTTTACGTGCCGTCGTTTTGCCAACCTCAGCCTTTCCAGTCCGAAGGAACGCCTACCCGCTTTCATGTCCGCTCACTGCAGCCCGTTTCGTTGGCGTTGGAAAACAAGTGAAAAAGTAGTGAGTTTAAATATTGCGTCTAGGATCGAAAGCAAGCAGTGTGTTCGCGTTAGAGTTGCGTGTTCCACACAGCGCGTGCGCGGAGTCTCAAATTCCGGTCTTGGATTGGCGCACGGCGGCGACACGCATGCGCAGCCTGGAGCACGCAACTCTAATGCAAACGCACGGCTCTCGTGTTTACTTCTATGCGCAATATTAAAACTCTCTAGCAAGGCAAAATCCCATACCGGCTTCAGCACTACATTGGGACAATGAAGAGCTCTGTTTGCATTCAGAAATTATTGTTGGCGGGCCGTGATCGCGAGCAGTTCTGCCGTGCCTGCTGAACAGGAGAACCGGGGGACCCTCACTAGAGTGCTTCACGTTTCCGCCGCAGGAGGGCGAGCAACAAGCTGGAGACGCGAATACTAACCACAACAGCGTCTTTAAGAACATTCACCAGTATTGAGTACCGGCTAGGCTCACTTCTCACGACTCGACCGAGCGTGAACTTGCGACTCTTGAGCAATGGGGCACGCAAGGCCGAATAGAAACCATTAACTTGAGTACCAGCTTGTATAGATTAGTTCCGTTAAGAACGCGAATGCCTTGCAAATCAGCCGTCCTTTGTGTTTTGATGTTCATGAAAATACATGAAATATATTCCACCCTGAAGCTACCTAAATTGCGGTGTCTGATGGGTCAAAACTATTTTGGGCCATAATATCAAACACTTTTCTTGCGTATACTGAACAAAGAAAAGCGACACTGGCGACAAAATTGTACTAGCTGCCAGCAACCCAGATATTGTGGCGCTCTACCACGTACGCAAACCAGTACGGATTTTGCTAAACTCTTAGGCTGAGGTTTTAAGGCCCCTGCAATCTCTCCATCATTCAATTAAATAAAGGCGACGTTTGTTGTGATTTGTTCCTCGCGATAGCCGGAGAAGGGTCATTGGTCCCGATCAATGTTTTTTATTATTATTTTTTTATTTTTAGAAAGAAGACCTGATACGTTCCCATCTAAAATGCTGATTGGAACGTGCAATTTCATAAAAAGCGCCCTCTTGTTTGCCTTTATATTCAAGCATTTTATTTTACTGACTTGTATCTGTCAAAGACGCAGCATTTTATCTTGCACTCTTCCAGAATGCAGTGTAAGCAGCCATACATCGTCGTATTGGAGAGGTCCAAACAATGCTTGTCTACTAAATATTTCCCTTCCTATTTTCATACACAGCTAAACTCATCGGCACGGTATGACCGTACCGAACGATCTTAATGAAGAATCAGTGAAACCCCATGAGGCATGGTGTGAAGTAGAGGTGCCCCAAAAATGGTGTATATTGTTTCACTACTTGTAAAAAGAGTAGAATCAGAGTTTTCATTACATTCAAACTTCTCCGAGGACAGCGGGAGTGCAAGTGCGCAGCTTCAGTTGGTGCTCAAGGAAAGTGAGCGCACTTCCTCCCGTACCTTTGAATCTATTGCCACAGAAACGGGTCCTCGAGTATAGCCGTTGAGATTACCTTGACAACGCTCATTTCAAAAGCGACTCTTCGTCTCGTGGTGTTCTCCAAGATCCCGACCACAATTCTCTCTCATCGGCCAGGCTAAGAAACAGTCAAAAATGGACTTAACTAACTATATGTTGGTAGCCGCTACCTTCTCACACCTCCCATATGATTGCACACTGTCCAGTGACGTCCACTCCGAGCCGCAGTCACACGTTCACACGTTCATGTCATTTATTTTAATTGCTTCAAAGTCTGCCACCGCAGGTCTGGAATTCACTGACTCTAAATCGCCATTGGATCCAAACATAAAACTGGTAAATCCTGTGCCCAACCTGCAAACCTTGATTGCGTCCGCCAATCTATACTCCGTTCACCCTTAAGCTGAGAATGCAGACAAAGCCACAAGCACGAAATCGTAACTTTGAAACTTTCTTCCGCAGAACGAGTGCTCGCGCGAAGAAAGCACTCTCAAAGCCAGGAGCGCGGGTGAGGTCGCGCTTCTAGCTTTGGATGCAGTCTCAGCTTAAGGGTAAACGGAGTACAACTGCCTCCCCGAAATAGGGTAAAGCGTGGTGCACGCAAAGTGTGTGCATGGGGCTCCAGTAGCCGTATACAAACCACGTCATTGCCCCAATCTCGCGTTGTGCCGTGCCTTCTCATTACCCTGGCTTGCAGCCGGTCTCGACGAAGCCAGTGGTGCCGAGAAACACAAAAGGCAGGCATCCGCCGAACCGGAGTTCTCAGAGGCGAAGAAAGACGCAGAGTCGGGCAAAGAAACTGAGTGTTTGGGGATCCGTGCTCGGGACCAACTGCTCCTAATGCGTTCTAATGGGTTCTAAATCGAGTTGAGTGCTCCGCTGCGCCCAGGAAGGACTTGTCGCTGAACTCAGCGGACATTACGGTCGCCAAAAGGACGGGCGTCTGGCCTGGGACGCCGCTTGCGATGACGGGGAGTAGGAGAACAGCCCTGTCTCGGCTGCGTTGGTGGCTTCTTGGTGTGCGCGCAAGGCGAAGGCGGGAGAAGCGTAAAGAATTCGGGCAGCAAACGGCAAAAATCGCGCGGGGAAGCTGACGGGAGGGTTGAAGGGAAAAAGGGAAGAGCGACGGGAGATGGCTGCAGCACGAAGGTGGATGCTAGAAGCTTTAGCTGCGCATGCGTGAACAAAAAAGAAGTTGGGCGCTGAGAAACGAGTAGATATCGAAAGTAAGGGACATAAAAAAGATGCCAAAAAGTAACAAAATAAAATAAATGGCTTGAGGGAGAGCAATGTAGATAGAGAGGGGGAGAAAGCGAGAAAAAGGGCAGATAAAAAGACGGTTAGAAAGAAGGAAAGAAAGAGAGGGAGAAATTAACTTCGGCGAAAAGGCGGTAAGAGAACATGGTTGAAAGAGAATTAAACATGAGGGTGAACTACATAATTTTTGTCAAACCAGTAAGGAAGCTTTCACTGGAAGGACCTAACTTTACTAGCTTGCTAATTAATAATAAAACTGGTAAGACTCAAATGAATGTATAAGCCGAAACAAGCGCGACTAATATATTGGATAATCAAAATTGGAAGCAACTGAGAAGCTGACGAAGAAACAGCGGTGATTCTGGAATACAGACAAGAAACAAAAATAAACAAATTTGTTTATTTGAATTCAAGTATCACAAACATTGAAATTATTTTGTCGCTTAACGCGTCGATTAAGATTCGACAACATCTTCAAATAGGTGTTGAAGTCACGTTCATTATCTGCTTACGTCATCCCCAGAGCTCCTCGGCCTCACTCAGTGCTCTGGTCTCCACTAGAAGCGCGCACATTCTATTGCCCGCAACGCTCGAGTATGGGTGACCTGGGTTTTTGTGAGGTTTTAGAAGAGTCCAGTGGGACAGAAAAAAAGTACGGGTGACCTTGGCTCGTGTGACGGTCCGGAAGGGTCCAGTCGGGGAGAAAAAGAGTACGGGTGACTTTGGTTTGTGGGAGGGTCGGGAAGGGTCCAGTCGCAAAGAATCAGAGCACGGGTGACCTTGCTTTGTGTAAGGGTCCAGAAGGGTCCAGTCGGAGAGAAAAATAGTACGGGTGACTTTGGTTTGCGTGAGGGTCCGGAAGGGCCCAGTCGGAGGGTAAAAAAGTATGCGTGATCTTGGTTTGTGTGAGGGTCCAGAGGGCCCAGTCGGAAAGAAAGAGAACGGGTGACCTTCGTTTCTGTGAGGGTCCAGAACGGTCCAGTCGCAAAGAAGCAGAGTACGGGTGACCTTGGTTTGTGTGAGGATCCAGAAGGGTGCAGTCGGAGGGAAAAAGAGTACGTGTGACCTTGGTTTGTGTGAGAGTACGGAATGGTCCAGTCGGAGATAAAGAGTGCGGGTGACCTTGGGTTGTGTGAGGGTCCGTAAGGGCCCAGTCGGAGGGAAAAAGAGTACGGGTAACCTTTTTTTGTGTGAGGTATCGCAAGTATCCGGTCAGAGGAAAAAAGAGTAATGGTGACCATGGTTTGTGTGGGGGTCCGGAAGGGTCCAGTCGGAGAGAAAAAGAGTACGGGGGACCTTGGTTTGTGTGAGGGTATGAAGGGTCTAGTCGGAGAGAAAAAGAGTAAAGGTGACCTTTGTTTTTCTGACTGTCCGGAATTCCCAATCAGAGAGAAAAAGAGGATGACTGACCTTGGTTTGTGTGAGGGTCCGGAAGAGTCCAGTTGGAAAGAAACAAAGTACGACTGACCTTGGTTTGTGTTAGGGTCCAGAAGGGTCCAGTCGGAGAGAAAAAGAGTACGGGGGACCTTGGTTTGTTTGAGGGTATGAAGGGTCTAGTCGGAGGGAAAAAGAGTGAGGGTGACCTTGGTTTGTGTGACGGTCCGGAAGGGCCCCTTCGGCGAGAAAAAAGTACGACTGACATTGGTTAGTGTGAGGGTCCGGAAGAGTCCAGTCGGAAAGAAACAGTACGGGTGACCTTGGTTTGTGTGAGGGTCCGGAAGGGTCCAGTCGGAGAGAAAAAGAGTACGGGTGACTTTGGTTTGTGTGAGGGTCCGGAAGGGTGCAGTCGGAGGGAAAAATAGTTTGGGTGATCTTGCTTTGTGTGATGGTCCGGAAGGATTCAATCGTGCAGAAAAAGAGCATGGGTGACCTTGGTTTGTGTGAGGGTCCGGAAGGGTCCAGTCAGAGCAAAAGAGTACGGGTGACCTTGGTTTGTGTGAGGGTCCGGAAGAGTCCAGTCGGAGAGATAAAGATTACGGGGACCTTGACTTGTACGAGGGTCCTGAAGGGTCCATTCGAAGAGAAAAGAGTATGGTTTACCTCGGTTTGTGTCAGGATCCGGAAAAGTACAGTCGGATGCAAAAAAAAAAAAACGGTTGATATTGGTTTGTGTGAAGGTTCGGAAGAGTCCATTCCGAGAGAAACAGAGTTCGGTTGACCTTGGTTTGTGTGAGGGTTCGGAAGGGTCCATTCAGAGAGAAACAGAGTACTGGTGACCTTGGTTTGTGTGAGGCTCCGGAAATGTCCAGTCGGAGCGAAAAAGAGTACGGGGGACTTTGGTTTGTGTGATGGCCCGGAAGGATCCAGTCGGACAGAAAAAGAGTGTGGGTGACCTTGGTTTGTGTGAGGGTCCGGAAGGGTCCAGTCGCTAAGAAAAATAGTACATGGGACCTTGGTTTGTTTGAGGGGCCGGAAGGGTCCGGTCGGAGAGAAAAGAAGTACGGGGGACCTTGGTTTGTGTGAGGGTCCGGAAGTTTCCAGTCGGAGGGGAAAAGAGTACAGGTGACCTATGTTTGTGTGAGGGTCCGGAAGGGTCCAGGCGCAAATTCTGTGCTGTACCTAGCGCCTTGTGATCGCCACTACCTTCGCCTGAGTGTGGCTTACTGAAGAAATGGAAGGGCATGTCTCCTTCAATTCTTAATTTGGGAGACGTAAGCTCGAGCGAACGATACTATAAATGAGACCGACTTAGAGATGAACAAAAGTTTTGGGTGATATTATAAAAACAAATTCTTCTGATCGAACGTAAACGTGAAATGTGTATGTCATCTGTGTATAAAAAGTTTCCTCGCATTAATTCAAAAAGCATTTACGAACTAATATTCCGGTTGGGAAAACGACTCTGCCAAGGCAATTCGGCTTTGGAAATAAAGTATTACCCTACTTAAAGAGTAAATACGACTTGAATGCCGATAGTAAAACAGACACATAACAAAGACAAAAATGTAATTCTCCTCCGAGTTTCAAGCCTAAAATGCGAATGCAATCGAAACGAGCCAAGCGACGAAATCCATCCTCCCGATGCTCTATGATGAAACAGAAGGTACAAAAAGAAAAAAAAAAGAATAAGGGACGAAAAGTAGGATGCCGGGATGAGGTAGACCGAAGCGTAACGTTTCATATTTGAAATCCCATCCACCCTCGACATGTATAGCCTCAAAGCGAGGCAAGGAAACGAAGACACACACAACGCGCCGTGGCTATGGGACTTTGCGTCACAGGAAAATCCAGCTTATAAGATTTAGTACCCAAACTCCAGCTTTCTCCCATCCGCCTTTCCAGGTTCTCGCCACCCTACGGGAGAGCAACTGCAAAGTCTCCCTTCTAGCTTTGAATTTTTAACGCTTTCTTTTTTCGAATATTTATTTAGTTGTAACGTCGGGGCTTTCCTTTGCGCATTATTTCCGAAATTTGCTTTTAGGCTGAAAGATATGACCCTTCAAAGAAATAACTGCGTCTAAAATTTGCGCATGCTATTTAAACGAAGCTACTTGGAATAAAGTTGTTTCAATGCCTTCCGTACGACCCATAAAATAGGCCGCTTCTCTTAGGCTATTTTGTTCACGGCTTTCAAAACCTGCGCTTATATGACTCCGACGCATTTCTTTGTCTCTTTCTCTCCCTCTTTTTTTTTATTTGTTCCCCATTTTTTTTTTTTTTTTTTTTTTTTTTTGTCGCCACTTCTTTGAGTTTCTGTGCCTTTTAAATATGATTCCCCTTCGTTTCACTACCGCCTATATCCGATCGTTCGCGTCTGAATTTGATTCCTCGATTTGGAATCCAGTCCCAGTCCGTGCCTAGCTCCGCTCCCGAAGCGAGCACTCGGGCCGCCTGTTGCTCAGCAGACCCTGTCTACTCGCCTACGATAATCCAATAGGAAGCCTTGTTGCTAGGCAACAGCAGGCGCGGCGTCCTTCGAGCGGTCGCCAGAGCAACCGAGCTCTAGTCTCCGCTCTTTATATCCGCCACGAGCTTCTCTGATGAACGCGACGCCTAGAAATGTGGTTTATTCACGAATTGGAAAACGAAGAGACTGACCACCAGCCCGTGCGGTCTTTTCCTTCTTTAGTTCCGGGTCCGGTAGCTGGTTCCCGCGCGCTTCATTAAGGAGGCTTCCTTTTCGCGCCCGGATGGAGAACTAATCATGCAGAGGATTTGCAAAGCAGTTCAAATGAGAAAACAAACGTGGTAAAGTTTAAGGAAAGCCGTGCTTTTAGAGTGGGCTTCTGGAACTGGAAATAACCCACGCTGAACGCAACCGTATGTTCGGTTCGCTTGAGCTGAACCTAATTAGTAATCATGAACCCCTGCTAGATTTTTTTTACTTTTAAATGAGACTATCTTGCAAAACTTCAGTTTCCTAACTTGAAGCTACAGAAAAGTGAGAATATCCTTTTTTTTTTGTTTGTGTAGTTCTACGTAATCTGCATGGGTCAGTCGAGAAAATATATTGCGGGCTTTGGCCCGCAATATGTGACTTCGCATCGCAAAAAGCTGAAAATTTCTGAGAACGTGACGACACTAGCGGAGGTGACAAAATTCGAAAGTTAATAACATGACGTTACCTGGATTCAAAAATACGAGAGAGAAAAACAAATTTATATATTTATCAAACCAAACAATGACATTGTGGGCGCATGTGGTATTTATTTTCGTTAAAGAAAGAAAATGTAAGAAAGAAAGCACGCAATATCGTCTTTCTCCCTGAAATATTTTTTTTTGCAATTAATCTGAAAATTGTTCACAGTGTCGTTTTCTTGGTTTCATGAATATTACCATTTTCT
The DNA here is from genome assembly GCA_013358835.2 of Ixodes persulcatus. Classification (NCBI taxonomy): domain Eukaryota; kingdom Metazoa; phylum Arthropoda; class Arachnida; order Ixodida; family Ixodidae; genus Ixodes; species Ixodes persulcatus. The sequence goes on along the minus strand of JABSTQ010000093.1, from coordinate 60,640 downwards.
CGATAGACTCCCGTACTTCACAAATATGCGTTAGATATAGTGCGTTGTTAATGCAGAAAACAATTTTGGCGAATGTAACTCGGCGAATGTAACTTGGAGACGCGAAAGTGAGACGCGGAGAGGGAGAAGCAAAAGTGAGAGGTGATAGGGAAACGCAGGAGCAAGACACCAAATCGTTGCGATCAAGAAAAAAAATATAAAGGTTCTTTTTTTTAGGATTAACAGGTTTGTTTAAAAGAAATTCGTGAAAGTGACACTAATGCGGTTTGTGCAGGTGAGTTATACGGCCAAGGGGACATGGTATAGGGAATAATCGTAACGATAAATTGACTTGGTAACTAAAAAAATGTTGACTACCTTTTTAAATTATTGAAAGTAAACATATGGTTCTGATTAGAAACTTACTGGGCGTCATTTAACACCACAAAATCAGTCACTATATGAAATAGTTTGAGCGCGTGGGAAGCAGGGTGGAGCGCTAAAGTGACCACTCGTGCAGCAGGCGCAAGGGGTCCGCTGCGATAATGCGCCCTCCCGGTTTCTCCTTTTCTTGATTACCCGTGTTTTCTCATCCCAGCCTTCTGCCTGTTGCACAACTGCTAAATTTAGCGGACTACTGAACAACGCTCTCAAAGCCTTTATAAAAAGTATTAATTCAGTAGCTTTGCATGACGTTCAGCAAGCTTCCAATTTAAGCCATATGTTTATTTTCACGAATTAAAACGTAATAAACTAATTTTAGTAAATGACTTTCTTATCGTGATCATTAACCATAGAGTTATTATAATGTACGCTAGAGGCTCAACTGGCGCTAGTGTCCATGCGACTTCCGTGACGCAAATTGAAGCAGACAGCAACCAGTCTACTTTTGCGGTGCTCTTGTGCATTCCTATGGGAAAACGCGCGTGCATTTTGTCTCTTCGCCCGAAAATAACACGGAACACTTTGGTTATTTGGGCCATACACAATAGTGTGTACCTTAATTAACATTGTAAAAGTGTAATTGCTTTAGTTAGCGCTTTTTTCTTCATCAGTGAACGATGTTTAACTTCGCTGCCTTTCAGTCCCAGACGTGTGTTCCGCAGCTGGTGTGTAAAAACAAGCGACGATTCAAAGCAAAATTACGATCGAAAGGAATATGGAGTGTGTTCAAGGCTCGCCAGCATTCTGGTGATGCTTATGTATTGATAATATGCCAGTCCTGTCACTATATGAAAATGACCCCGTCGTGCATGAGCGGATAAAAACATTCCAAACGTAGAGAATAAAGTCCTTGGGCTATGAAAGGTGTCTCTTCGTATTGTTTTCTCTGCCGGGCAGCTTTTACCGCGCACTTGTTCTCAAAACTTTGGAGCGTGCGGTAGATATTTTGAACGTAGAACAAGAACCTTCGCGCAGAGCAGAAAGAATAAAGCGGTACTTACTTATTTAAAATCGCAATAGTTTACGTGGCCTTCAATTTATTTTGTTCATACATGCACGGGTAGTTACTGATCCAGTGTTACTGCGTATTTTTTGCCATCTCCTTTAATTTCCAGATGTCCTTCGTTCGATTGGCACGTATATCTCTCATGCTGAAAAGCGCCGACGTCGTGTTCGCGCTAACAGTGTCCGACAGTGCACATAAATACACGTACGAAGCCGTTTTAGCACCGGTTTTAATGCGTTGAATTTAAAAGAAAAACGCCTAACTCACCAATTATTTTGTCGGCCTGACTTAGAAATGTTCCAAGCTACCTAGAACGTACGAATTATTTGGGATATTTGCTCTTATGATCGAGCTCTGGTAGAAAATGCACTCACTTTTTCCCATAGAAATGCATTACCGGAAGTCAATTTTCGAGTGGTTGCTGTCTGCTTCATTTTGCGTCAGCACACTAGCGTCACTTGAACCTCTAGCGTACATTATAATAACTCTATGCTATTAACCGCCTATATTACGTCCCCCTGACAGCATAACTCACCTGCAGAAACCGCATTACTATAGGTTACACGGCTCTTTTTAATTTTTTTGTTTTTTTACAAATCTTAAGTTTCGAAAGAAACACCCTGTATACAGCGTATAGTGTAACAGAGGCAGAAGGGATCCCTTGCTAGTTTCACCTCACTCCCATTGGCTGGCGTAAGCGATCATATGGCCATAGCGACAACCAATGGTGTTCTCGTCGGAAGTCGCGGTGTGAATCTCGGTACATGAAAGATTGCCGCGAAATTTATTGACCCTTACACGGATTCTACAAATGACGATTTTGTCAGGTATCAACAAAGTACTGCCTCGACTATTGTATATAGTATAATTACGAGAGTAAAAAAGGTATTCTAGAGATCTACCCTCGAGACAAGCCTCTCGCCATATATAATTAATATCGCAACACGATTCATGTTAATGAAATCACGTAACTAATTGGTCTATCTCTACTCAATCTATCAGATTATAGACTTTAGAAGTTACCCAATCGGTTTAATTGTATAATAAAATAACAAGCTAATTTGTTGAAATTCCATTATATCAGCGAAAATGAATGACAAGGGAACGGTCAGCGATCTTCGAGGTTGTGAAGAATAAAAAATCACAGTACTGCAAAAGTGCTCCTACAATATTTGTTACTTGTAGGTCCAGCGTCATAAGCCAACACCAAGCCAGAAACGACATGCATAGGTATGATAGCGGCGCCACTGGAACACTATACTGTGCTCAAAATACATGAGCACCAGTGCGTGTTTATTTTGAGCAAGGTAAGTCAACAACGTTGAAAGTGGAGGTTTTCTAAACCGGCGCGGGGATAGTGATAATTCAAAATGGACATGCAATTGCCTGCTCGTCGCCCTCACTTGCAATAAGACAGATAAAGTATACCCATATAGAAAAAAAAAACGAAAGACGCTGGCATTGTCAACGAATGGGGCAAGTTTTAAGATTGTATTTTGACACACTCAGCTTTGTTTAGAAATTGTGGCTTTATGACTCTACAATACGCTTGTAAAGGATGATGTTTTTGCTGCAGAAATAGCCTGTTATTGTAAGGTACAAGTGAGGGAAAAATAATTTTCTCATTGACTCCTTGTCAACGTTTCCAAAAAATATCATCCTAAAGAACGAAACCGATCAGCCCCAAGTTAACGTCACTCATACGCTCATATTTCAGATGCACGACTGTCGGACATCATCCAGACAAGAAAAAACGATTCAGCGTTGATGCAGCTTCGTGAGAACAGGACCTCTAAACTCGTCTAACACAAAGTTGGGGCCGAAGCTCACGGAGCGCACCAATTGGACTATCACGACGATGACTTCGCGCTTTTGTCGTCGGCGTCCAATCGGCGCGCTCCGCAAACTTTCACCTACAACTTCGTGTTTGTCGAGTTTAGGGCCCCTGATCAACGTCTTAGCGTCCGCTGAGAAACAAAAATATACCAGACGAACTTCGAACATAGATTAACTGCAGATTCGAAATGCACACATAACACACTCATATGCCGTAGCAACAAGTCTCTCATTTCAACAGTCAAAACAGTCAAAAGACCAGAAACTTTGAAACATTTACTTGCCGCACATCGGGATGAAGTCAAAATGAAGATACGTTCTAGGTAAGTGACTTCAGGCCGACCACGTCGAGCGCCTTTCTCGGCCTTGCAATGTTCTGTGATGTCTGTAGCAAGCACAATCCCAGAAATGCAAGGCGACAGCCTTAGTGAGTCACACACTGCCAAACCTACGTACCACGAGGTGGGCGAATACACCCTCTATTACTGCGGCCGGAAATCCGCGGTCATTGTTGACTTTCACTAATTATTAAAATAAAGTGTTTTTCACAGTTTACGCTACAATTGTCTCCATTTTTCCCTACGCATGAAATACAAACCAAATTGTGCAGCGAGAGTGTACCTGGGTTTAACAGCCGAAACTTTAACGACATTGTTAACTAAATTTCAAATTATTCTTGTGACGTCGAATGCTTATTACTCTCACTCAGACTTGTATGTAACGCGTTACAAGTAATGGATTCGATTATATTTTACTGTAATTTTGTAACGCTTCAATCGCTTCCTTTAAAGGGGCGATGCAACGATTTTTGTATTTTGCGCAGATACCTGTTAGAACGAATCCCTGACGTTAATGACCTGTGAAATACCCGTTCGTTTTTCAGCACACGCAATTGGAGTCGCAGAAAAAAAATAAAGGAAAACGAGCAGAGTTCACCCCCTCTACTCACAGCCAGAACAAGCGGCCACGTGATCTGGAGCCGATTATATGCCGCCAATGTTGATCATAGCCATGCGCTGGGGTTGGCAAGGCACAGGACACGCGCTGCGTTCCAGACATTGTTATGGTTCGGCTGTTGTCGTCATTGCAGCGATTGGACACAGGACACTACCCGAATGCTTCTCGAGCTATAGATTATCACGAGCCCAAATCGAGTGCCCACGCAATGCTCGGGTCCAATCTATGAGCCGCATTCAAATATCGTCACTGGGCGGTACTGCTACCGCCCAGCTACGTCATCAGGTTTTACGAAGGAGAGATTGAATGAAAACCCTCGGTTTTTTTCTCGAAATTACAGCGCAACAAAGGAGTTTCTTGGTCAGTGACGTTGCGTGCGAGTATTCTTGAGTCCCATAGTGCCAGTAAGCTCGAGTGAAGTGGAAAACATTCCAATTGAATATCGTTGCACCGCCCCTTTAAGGAATAACGATCCTTGTAATTGAATTACTTTTTCGATGTAATCGATTACAAAATTACCGATTACAATTGTTCTCAATCTCTTTCTTTCTTGAAAAAAAGAACTTGAAGCACATCTAAGAAAAAAAATTCACCTTGGTTCAGCGTTGAGTGGCTCCAGCGCATCTAATCCCGCCCCCCCCCCCACCCTATTTGTTTGTTTGTTTGTTTGTTTTTTGGGGGGAGGGGGGAGGAGGGGCTAGATGTGCTGGAGCCACTCAACTCTAAACCAAAGTCAGTTTTTTGTTGTTTCTTTTTCGAAACCATTAAGCACGGGACCTCGAGGATTAGTAGGCCACTTCACTATGCTTCGTTTCCTGGGTACATTTTTTTGTTTGGTACACCGGAGACTACGTCTGGGTATGAAAAACATTTAGCCTTTTCGCTCTGGTGAAGACGGAAAACCAGCGAGGCTGTACTATTGTGGAGATGAAGTAATGGCCGGCCGCAAGTTTGAGAGCCAGAGTGGAAAGGCTCAAAAGGTTGCCGCCATCTCTGAGCGATGGCGGCTATCAGACAACCGGCAAGCCGGTTGTATGGTTGCCGACGTCGCTCATAGATGGCGGTAGCTGTCCAGAGTTCTGTGTCATCATTTGTTTGCTGACGGACACGATCCTATGGAAACTAGCCCTTAACAGCTCCCCTGTAAAATGACCTTATCCAGCCTCTTGTGAGTAATATATGTAAACAGCGGCTCTTTTTATTTTATTTTTTTTTTTTTTTTTACGAAAGGGATTGGGTGTGTTAACGTCACTCAGCTCTAAACAAAAACAGCCCAGGCTTTCATTTTTTTTTTTCGGAACAAGTGAGAGCGAGACCCTAAGGATTATGCTACCGTAATAAAAAAAAATGAATGAAAAGTAACGTGGGAAGTACTGTCGGAGACAAAAGTCCCCAGGACGTGCGAGTTGCGGCTGAAACGCATTGCTCTGCCATCTGCCGGCGGGTCGCCTGGTTTCGAGATCACACAAAAGCGCATGCGCGTCCTACTCTGCCTGCAAACATGTGTGTTTTCCCCGCTCTTCTGCGGCACAACGCCTAAAGGGCCGCCCACACTAGCGAGAAAACGCGAAAACGACTGCGAGAAACCGGCACATCTGTGCTTCGTATGAAGCATGGAATCCAATTCAAGGAATCATCTTGGCACGCGATATAAGCAGCACGGATGTCCTGGTTTCTCGCAGTCGTTTTCGCGTTTTCTCGCTAGTGTGGGCGGCCCTTAACTCGGAATCAGGCGCGTGGTACCGCCTCGCCGATAGCGCTGGCGGCTGACGAGCGTCTGCTACACATTCCGAAACTCGAGATACCGCCTGGGGAATTGCGCCGCATTTCGCCGTATCAGCGCACCTTGATTTATAACCAGTTTAGCGTGTCGCTCAGTGTAGCTGCCGTGACTTCTTGCTTTATAGGTGCCATGTCAGTAAGCGCTATCTGCGAGGCGGTACCACGCGCCCGATTCCGAGTTAAGGGCCGCCCACACTAGCGAGAAAACGCGAAAACGACTGCGAGAAACCAGGACATCTGTGCTGCTTATATCGCGTGCCAAGATAATCCCTTGAATTGGATTCCATGCTTCATACGAAGCACAGATGTGCCGGTTTCTCGCAGTCGTTTTCGCGTTTTCTCGAGTGTGGGCGGCCCTTTAGGCGCCGCGCCGCAGAAGAGCGGGAAAGCGCACATGTCGGCAGGCACAGTAGGACGCGCATGCGCTTTTCTGTGATCTCGAAACCAGGCAACCCGCCGGCAGATGGCAGAGCAATGCGTTTCAGTCGCAGCTCGCGTGTCCTGGAGACTTTTGTCCCCGACTGTACATCGATGTCCCCGACTGTACATCGATGAAAAAAGTAATCTTTCGATTACTTTTTTGAGGCTGTAATTGTAATTGTACTCGGTTACTTTTTACAGTGAAGTAACTGTAACTGTAATCGGTTACGTTTTTTTTAGTAACGTGTACAAGTCTGCTCTCACTACAATGTAGTGTTTGTGTGAACCATGCACGTAATTGCCAACGAAGTGTTCCTACAACACTCTTGACTTCCATATACTGCTCTCCTGGAATTACGCAACAACCCGAGGAGTTACCTAACCAAGTTTCAAGTGTAGAGGCTAAAAGTACGTCGGACACGCACGTTGCTTTCGGTTCTCAACTCCTGGCTAGAGCCTGCCGTCATACCGCGCAGGTAAGCGCGCAGAACGACTACAACAAAGTCGCAACAAGCGGCAGACATACGCGAGTGCTACAACAAAGCGAAGGCCCTTCCAGGAATGCAATAGTGCAGTGGGTGACCAGGTTTGACACTATTTCACACAAGTGGTCTCCAGCAGTTGTCATAAAACACAGAGGATCTCGACTCTCGTGTGTGAACTGGACTGCCGACGGGTGTGTGCTACGACGAACGGGAGAGCCGCTTAGAGTATCGCCGCCTTCCAAATAGCCACTGGTCACACCGTCGGATTTTGAATTTTCCTGGTAACAGACCATACAAAATACCATAAAAGAAGCCCCGCCAGTATAATTTCCAAGCGAGGAGCTCAGGAGTTGCTCAGGGCAGCGTGGTGGAGCACTTTCAGATATCCACGGCCAGAGCATAAACGCATGTTCATCCGCGTGCTCGTACACTCTTTCATTTCTATCCCTTTCTCCTCCTTTTTTTCTTTTCTATTTTTGTGCATGTTGTGTAAAATGGCAGATGTAGGTGCGACGTCTCGAACTGATGCCAAGTCATCCACCTTCTCGGCACAGCTGCAGCACCGCTAGGGTACCACTGTGCAGAGCACGACACTGCTAGCGCCAACAGGCGATCGCCGGTTCTTTGTGGTTTTCTTCTAGGATTAAGAAGTTGTACTCGCAGCTACTAGTGCGGCGGAAAGTACTCATTTAGTAATCGAATCTAAGCGATAAAGTTTGGTGTCCACCAATACCATTTCGAAGTAAAATGCGAAAAAGCGAAGACTCCAAAAAAACCACGCAGTGTATGTATAGAACCAGAGTATAGTTTCTCGCTACTCGAGTACAAGCCACTATGACGTCCTAAATGTAGCAACAATTCCCTTATATATTGCAACTATTTCTTCCCCACTGCTAAGGAGATTGACCAGTTTAGTACACAGCACGATCTTGTTATTTGTTCACTTGCCGATTTTCAGTAGAAAAAAATATTTATTAGCATCGTTAAGCAGTGACTTCGTAAAGCGCAGTAAAGGCAAACTGCATTTGATGCAAGAAAAAGCAAAACAGCCGCGTGATGGCTTCTGAAACAGCAGACCAGCGGTCACCGAAACACAACAGGGCTCTTTCCCCGCGCGGCCCACGTTCAACTAAGCCCCGCGGTCGTTAGGTGGGGAAGCCCCACACTCCTGCTCCCTCCGGCTCCGATCATCGCCGAGGACGAGCACCAACGGCAGGGACTCTGACGACGATCGTAGGCTGCGCTGAAGAGCGCTGCGGGGGAAAACTGCGCGCCTTGGGCCCCGTAGTTCATCGCCATAACTCACACCTCCCTCGGATGGCTCGGCGGACGCGGAGACGCCGCTCGTCGGAGAGAGGGCGAGCCCAGGATCGACATTTAGAGCTGTTCTGTCGGCGTGTGTGCGCCGCGTTAGTGCGGACATAGGATGCCGTCTGTCTTCGTTACGGGATTCCATTTGCGTTCCTGCGTAACTGGCTTATAGGGCTTCTCGGGAACACGAGTCGTTTCAATGCGCCGCTGCAAAGAGCCGCATTAACGGCAAGGCGGACTAATGGGAAGAAGCGTGCTCGTTCACCGAGTCAAGGCGCTCCGTTTCCGCGCATCGGCTTCGCCTGCCAGGCGAATACGTAATAAACTCCCTGGCGTTTAGGGTAGCTACTGATAAAAAGCAAGTGTGTGACCGAATGGTCTGTTGCTTCTCATGCGAGGCCTCTATCGTGCATACAAAATTACTCGTTTGATCGTTACGAAAGAAGAAAAGAAAAACAACGAGAGATGAGGCACTTAGCTACATTCGGCTCCCCTTGAACCTCGAAACTGTAAAGCTGTCTCGGTAATGAGATATGCGTCCGAGCGGAGTTTTGGAAATGAACAGTATCCTAATCAAGAAGATCTCGATACTCCGTTTTCTGCTTCGATGTCTTAGTAATTCGGAGATTTAAATTGAGCTCATGTTTAACAAGAAATCTGAACAGCCTAGAGACTTGGCTATCTTATCCCTTCCGGGAGAAGACACCTCTGGTGAAAAATGCCGTGACACTGGGATGTGGCCGCATACGCAGCGTCTGATGTTCTGCAGAAAAGAGCTACTCCACGCGCTCAGAACGAGTTTCAGAGCCCAGTGTTAAAAGAAGGCAAGGCGCCAAAGGCGATTATTGGAATGGTCTATGCTACTAAAAATCTCTATGTTACCTTTTATTTATTGTTTTCAAGAATGAAACAGTTCAGCGTATGATTTGGCTGGCCTACACGCCAGGGCGTATTATGAGGTTACCATTCGGCTTTTTACATTTATTGAAAAAATAAATAGCTGGTAACGTAACTCACGACGATATTACATCTTACATCCTGAGTTTGTTGCAAAATGAGTGTGCATGCTGCAGTAAATTTTAAGCGTGTTTTCACAAAATTGCTTCGTGCACTTTGAGCTCTATACATTTTGGTGTCGAGAGTTGTGAACGCTTATGAGTACCGGAGGTGCTCGACGTTCTTCGCCCAACAACAAAGAAACAAGCACCCGCTGTGCGTTATTAAGCCTTCATAAATAACTTAAAGCTGCGGGGAAAATATTCAGCCGAAATGAATTTCTTTCATTCGTTAATTGTGAATGTATGCCCAGAGAGACACGCGGGATTCTCAAAGCACTGGACTTAAAAATAGACTAATAATATTCTTTCGCACAAAACACACGCGTCGTTAAAAAACAATTATTTAGAAATTATAATTTCATGCAATTTTAATAAGTGTAACAGCTTGTGAACAATGAAGCGAATGTCATTCGGAGGTTCAATATGAATATCTCGACTCTTCTCCCCGACTTTCTCGCAGTCGCGAAACACTCAATATTTTTGACTGCCTTAATTTTCTCGCTTGAAAGATGGAAAAACAAAGTTCGTCACAATTACGTCCTCGCTCCCAATTACCTCTTTTTCTTCAATTTTGTTTTTTTTTAAGTCTGATGGTAGGGTTCCTTCTTCGGCCTCCCGTTCGCACGCCTCACCGTGGGCGCGAACCCACGAGAAATGGAGAGGCAGCCGAAACTTTGTTTTCCTTTTTTGTTGTTTTCCTTTTCATTCCGGTTCGCTATTTATCTTAGAATCGTGTCGCCCCTTTCGAAAGTCCGCGACTGTTTTACACCGCGATCTGCGAGGCATGAACGGATCCCAAGCATCAAGCAACAGGGAAGGCGAAAGCGGAGCAAGCGACGCAGTGCCGGTTCTTTCCAATTTTGAGAGACGTCTCGACTGAAAGGCGAACTGAATTCAGAAAGTAAGCAGCTGCAAGTATGGCAAGGGGCTTGAGCCGAGGAGCGAGTCGGGTACAAGGAGAAAGAAGCGAAAAGAAATCCCCCAGAACGGTCGAATCTGGAGTGCCCAAATTAACTTATCCGCCCGAATTGAAAGAAAATAAAGTTATAAACGGAATGACAACGTACTACGTTCCCTCGTAAAGAAGGAATGGTTTGTCGTAGCGTTTCTTTTCGGAAATGTGATTGATTTTTGGCCCTTAAAAGTTTCTTTTTTTTTTTCTTTTTTTTTTTTTTGTGGGGCTTCATTTTAGTGTTTACGGCCCGGCTTGCGTTGGATTCGAATTTTGAATTTGTATCTGGATTTGTCGCGATTGGGCTGAGGCAGTGTTGTCAGACTTTTGGGCGACAGCGGATTTTCGACATCGGAGTTTGCTTCGAGCCTTAGCGTAGATGGGAGCGAATTCGGGACCCCTACAGTTCGCAACATGACTTGCCTTCCTTCGCCTCCCTTCCCGGTCTTCGCCCAAGTTGACGATGACGGCAGTCCTAGCTCCGTTTCCTTTCAAAAAATGTCTCGGCGTATTTATTTTTTTATATAGTTATTGATTTAGAGCAAAACGAAAGGAGAAGATAGTTGACGATCGTTTCTTTTTTTTTTTTTTTTTTGCTCCGATAGAAACGTCGTCTATTGTTAATTCTAGCGTGCCTTGAAAACGGTTCTCATTCTACGCATTGTACGACGAACTAGGTAGGATGCCAGGAAGTAAGGAACCATGGGAAGGACACAACGGTTACTTCCCACTGCTTGCCTTATGCAATATTAATATTCATTTTGCGCTAGGCGAGTTAAAAAGAAACCTAATAAATAAAACCGAGCACGAAATGAACCACTTCGTAGGGATCAACCGCTAAATAAAAGTCAAATTGCTTCAATTTAGAAAATACCTTGTAGACCCGTAAACGCAGTCGGTAACGCATTATAACACCGTTAACTGGAAAAAAAAAATTCAAAAGCAGTTTAGAAGAAAATAACATCGCAACGGCATTCTCGGGCATCGCCGCCTCACTACGAACGGCAGGCTCTAAATTCGCGCAGAGTGCTGTATTTCTTAGGTCCTCCCTAACGCGCAGTCGTCATCAGAGCAATACGACCTTCGAATCCATTGTTTTGAAGAGCTCACTTTCATCTCTTCCGTTCCTTTGATACCTCCAATGCAACCTTACTTGTTCTCCTGCAATGTTGAAGAGATCGCAAAAATATAAAGTAATAACACAAGGAAGAAAAAAAACACATTTTTGAGCAGAAGGAAGTGGCAATTGCTTTGAAGCACCAAACGCGCCGGGTTGGAACCTTACTCTAGCCGCGGTGCCGCGCGTTAAGTATGACTCTTTAATGAGGCCTCCTTGCGGTCTGTCGTCGTCGGCGAGATGAAATAATAGATGCGCTCTCCGCTCTCGCAAAGTTTGGACGCCCAGGAACCAACGCGAGCCTTCGATCTCGGGTTTCTTCATCTTTGGCTTCTCCCCCCCCCCCTCTTCTACTCTCCTCCCTTCCTTTCCCGACGCTCGTTCGCCCAAGCGTTTCGTTTATTGCGTATACGCTACGATGCAAGTGTGCCTCGGGGTCATCCGTGCGTGTGTGTGGCCATATGGCATAGCCTCCCCGCAGTCTGCGTTGTACGACGAGCTCTTTTGTTCGCCTTGTCTCCTTTGCCCTGAATGTTTCATAACGTCGCCAGCGGGATGGGTCGGATACAAGGGAAGCCATCATTTCCGCTCGGAACCCTTTGCTCAACACGGCGCCGTATGAATAATTGAGGACGCCAAGAGCAACGAACGTGTTCCGCGTCCTAAGAAATTGCGCGTCATTTAGGTGTGGAGTTGTCTGCCCATTTTTTTTTTCTTGTCTCCATAGCGCCTGACTTCGATTCCCGAAAGCGGTGAGCAAAGAATTAAATTATCTCGGCTACGGTCTTATAGTGAACGTCGTCTCTGGCGAGGGATCTTACTCGAACCGAGACGCGCATGTTGAGATCCAGTTTGGAGCGCAGTGGTGGGTCGCCATGGATTGAACGGGTTTGGCATCTTTTGATATTACAAACGATTATATCCAGTGTAAGGAACATAAGGAGGAGTTAATTCTGAAAGCATCGTTACCACTTTTCGAAATATGCCGGATCCACAATCAGTGATAAAAAAACACGAGAATATGCAATGCTATGTGGTTTAACACGTGCTTCGTCTCTTGCAGAAAACTGGTACCACCCAAACATCAAGTAAGAGGCACGAGTTACCATACCAATGGTGACACAGAAAGTGTTTCATGACCTTACCGGTCATCGTCAACTCCATGCGTCAAACGCTAGATGGCAATTCATTATTTGCTGGCCCACTCTTTGTTCTCAAATCGTCGCAGTATGGTGCATGGAACGCCTCTCTCCGACCAGTGTGTTTACCGTGTCAAAAAAAAAAGGTGGTCCCTCGATTTCCGTCCGATGACAACAAAGAAGTGTCATGGCTGTCGCCAGTCGCGATCCTGGCGGCGTCCCAGCAGCGTTGGCGTATCTGGCAGGCGCCTGTTCTGCTGCAGCTAGCTCTCCAATGTGACAGTTCACGGAAGCTTCGACAGTCAGAAGTTAGTACACCGTGAGGACAGCGACACTCGCGTTCACTCCTGCTACTCGCAGCCTTCTCGTTGGAATTTCTACGACCAACCGCCAGGATCGCGACATGCAACAGCATGACACGTCGTCTTTTGTGACGTCATTCGTTGCCACTTCGGGACCACTTTCGATGTATGGGTGGCAAAGGATGCTAAACGCACCAGTCGAGGACGCGCTCCAGGCATCATAGTAAGAGTGTAAATAGCGCGGGTAGGTTATGGCATCCCTACTCGCCGACCACAGTGTGTCACGACAGATTTTCTGGACCCGAGTTCGAGAGGAACGCCGAACTAGGTCGTATTCTGTTGACTTCTTGAATACTCAGGTCTCTGGTCAACCACTTGGATGCGCGTCTTCAACTCCTTTCTTCAACAGTCGCCACGGGGTACCCATTGTACTGATCGAAGTGACCGGGCAGACTTTGTGAGCGTCTATTGGGCAGAAAGGAAAACTCCGCAGGACTTGGCCATGGCTGAAAACGTGACACAAAAGAAAAGCAAAAATAAACACTGAAAGCTCGTATTAAAAAAAAACAAAAAAACTTATCCACAATGCGTCGGGGAAGAATTCCAGCTCCAGCCAGCTTTGAAGAAGCTTGGGACGCGGCGAGGGACGAAATATCGGGAGAGACGGCAATGAACCAGCACAGCGTAGCGCCGAGACCCCTTCGGCAAGATGGATGATCGGCGCTGATTGCCTCGTGGCGCCCCTTAATCAGGAGCATCTAGTGATGCATCGCCAGGGCTGACCGCCGGCGTCAATCCTTTTCCAAAGTGTACACGCCCAACGCCGGGGGAACCCCGATTTGTCCCACTTCGTGTGCTTTAGCTCGTCAGCGGCGACATCTGTCGCTAGCCGTGTCACTGCGCTTTCGCTCCCACCCAGCCAGCGGCGTGTGGTCGCCTCGAACGCCAGGCTAACCCATGAAAGGCGATAGAACGCCGGATGGTTCTACACTCGACTTTTGTGTACTTGCCTGACGAAGAGGGCCACTTCGATGGCACTGTGGAAAACTAGAAAATGAAGCCTAATGAAACCTGGGTTGTTTTTAAAGCGCAGCTCTTAAGGCCCGTTCACACTCTTGCAACCGAGTACGACCGAGAGAGACCAGACCGGTTTTTAAGCTTTTTGCGACTTCTTAGGACCGGATGCACTGCAGCGAAGCTGGTCCTAAGAGATCGCAAGAGGCTTAAAAACCGGTCTGGTCTCTCTCGGTCGTACTCGGTTGCAAGAGTGTGAACGGGCCTTTAAGGCTGAACTCCATGGGACGAATTATGTGACGAATAACTGGCGAACGCCGCCCGGCGGCTTCGTTCCATGGAGTTCAGCCTTTAGGCGCCCGTTTCCGGCTTGAGCGGCGTCGGCGTCGGCGTAACCGCGCGTTGCATTATGGGCCGTTTCCCATAATGACGTCACACGTGACGTCACGTGTGACGTCACCGCGCGTTACATTATGGGTAAATTTCCCCGCTAAATTTAACAGGGAATTTTTTACGCTAAATTTAGCGGGAAATTTAGCGAAAATTTCCCGCTCAATGGTACGGGACCAGGGGAGGAGGTGGGGAGGATACGAATGAGGAGGAGGGGCATACCCTCCTCTACGTACCTTCCGCTCTTCCTCCTCAAGAGTTGCGCTCTAATTCAGTGTTACAGGGAACTGTAAACGTCTTTTCATTTTTTGTTTTTGTTTTACATACGCCGTGCGAATAACTCACGGTACCAAAAATATGGAGGCAGTCCTATATGTCTTACCGAAAAAAAAAATATAGTTGTACCAGAATAATGAAAATTGCTGATGTGCGTTGATAATCCTCCAAACATTCAAAGACTGCACGCTAAACGTGATCTTCTATGAACCGTACAAAATATCTATCGGCCAAATCAAGTCATCGAGTGATTACATGCAAACTGCAAAGTATCTCTTTCTGAACAGCAGACAATGCCTTTTTTTAATTTCACTGACTAGTGATGGGCGCCAAGGGGGCATCAACCATCTAATGCTGCTGCCTACAGTTATTCAGATCAAACTGACCCCCGGTAGAACCCAAGGTGATTCGATGAATTTAAGACACAAGCAGGCTAGAGAAATGTCACCCCTTGCACGCTGCACCATAAATGACGGCTGCACGAATTAACGCAGACAGCCGGAAAAGCCGTGCAACGCGCCTATATTCGGTAATCAAACGAGAAAACAAATTCAGCAATATCCCTTGAAACATGCTTATGGAACCGTTATATGCGCACCCGTCACGGATAAAACCGAATGAGGTATGATATATTGATATATTTATTTTAGCTCAGGAGAGCCGCGGCGCCGCAGAAAGGCAAATTGCCCATACCTTGAAGGCCTGGGGCGCCGCTTCTAACGACGATGAAATGGTATGGTACAAATGAATCGTGTGAATGATGACAATGATGATGGGATGATGAAGAGGGTGATGAAGAGCGTCAGGCCTAGCAGCGGTCTTCGCGACGGTGGACTTCGAGGTTCCGCCATGGGCAGCTGACTTCTAGCAGGATAGTCTCGAGCGCCTGGCGAGGGCTCTCTGCTTGCACAGAATGCAGACGATCTGGCCAAATTTCCCGTGACGCAGGGAGTCCAGCAGCCCCGTGGTAGAGCTCCGGTGGTTTACGCCGGTTTTGGCCGGGCGGCGGTCATCCCGAAAGCGGCCCTTGATGCCTTCCAGCTTGCGGTCGAGCTTGTAACCGAGCAGCTTGAGCACCCTCTCGATCGAAGACATGCTACGATGTATTCGATAATGCAACGACAACCCGCAAAAAGGCACGGTGAAGAGAGAGAGAGAGAGAAGGAAAATCTGTCGACGACAGTGCATTTTCTTTAATCCTTTGGCAATGCATTCCATTTCCATTTCATTCATCTCTTATCAGCTACAAATCAAACCTCAAAAAGCAGATGACAAGCGAAGAAGTTGTACTCCGTCTTCTAACGGTTTCGCCTTCCCCTCCCTCTCGGCCAATGCACAGTACCTACCCCTATTTTTGTGGCATGCACGACCCTTGCTTGTTCCTTGCCGTTTTTCGCGTCTATCAATTAAAAGTGGCGTCCGCACGAAACGTCGTGTATACCTTCCCGTCCACGTCTATTTTCGAGTAGCATAACCATATATTTGCGATTTCGTGTTTAATTATTTTATAGTCGGCTATAGGTGTGCGCTGCCCTGAAACTAGAAAAATATACGCAGCCTGCAACCGTGGAATTATAATATACTGTAAAACCGGTCCCAAGTAACATCAACAGGATATTATTCTTGGTTATTTATAATTGAATTCGTTGATTTGACGCACTGACATTAAATTTTACTACAAGTGGTCCTAGTGACCGAACACCCTTCGCATGATTCGTGCATCCCAAGAGTTGGAATTCTTTTTCATATTTAATTTAGCTTTCAAAAGGCAGATTGGAAGGTTAAGGCGAGACATAACTTGGACGAGCTTTTCAATCTTTCCGGACCAAGTGGACCTCATTTTCTTTCATACATCGACTTTATTTATTTTTTTTAAGTCAACGATGACATTTAAGAAGTCCGAGAGAAAAAAAAAAAAGAGCCAGTACCAACGCGAAGGTGTTTCGAGGCAAGTGAAGTCCTTGTGAGAGCGATTGAGCCAATCCTATTCTGAACAAAGATGCCCCGGGGCCTCATCGGAGCCTTCAAAGGAGGTTTTTGAGCACTTTTTCTTCCCAGAACTCCTTTTCTCTTCCGCTGAATTCTAGAAACGCGTCACGAAGCGTCTGTCGCTCTGCAGAACAAAGCCCGGGAATAAGATTAGGGGCTCAGCTCAAAATGCGCCCTTTTCAACGGAAGCTCGACAGTCTCCATCAAAAGCGTCGATCTGGTTCTTCAGAGAGATAAAAAAAAAAAAAAATCGGAATCGTGCATTAAAAAAAAAAATACAGACAGAACAAAAAGACCGTTTTTTGAAGGCCACAGGTTTCGGTATTACCTAAAGTACAATCAAACTTGTATACGACTTACACTACAAATGCCATAAGCTTAACCGTTGAAAATAAGCTATCTTCGGTGTTGTGTATTGGGGTTTAGTAGGCTGAGTATGGGGTCGCCCCAAGACGTGTTTTAAGATTATTATGAAGGCTTCAATATCATTAAAACGAATAATTCACAAAAAAATAGTTCCTGCTGGTCGGTGTTCAATCTGTTTCTTGGTTTGTTAAAAAAGAAACGTTAGGATACCACGTTGACAACTTTTCCTTAGATTACTCAGCTGCCTGTTTTATGCAAAGAAAAACGCTCCGCCTTTTTACTTTAACGCCAGATAATTTAGTTTTAGGGTATTGAAACTAGAGCAGAATTATTTAAATGGTTGCGATCGTTCTCACGGAGTTTCGTAACTACAAAACAGTATAGTTTTTTATTATTATTATCTTAACAGTCTTTGCATTATTTTTTTTTTTGTGAGAAACTATATTCTTTTTACGACAGAATTCGTATGGAAATAACGTCACTGCATCTAATTTTGGCGTGTAAACGATTTTCTAATTTTTCTTGCGATACTCTCAAATATTCGGAGCCCAAAGAGGGCTTTTAATACAAGAGTACCGCAAGAGTACCAATGAGACATTGAGGGTAAAATAAAAAGAAGATCGACCAATTTGCTTTCCACTTAGCATAAAGAAACAAAAAACGACAACAAGAAAAAAGGAAGAAGACATTTCTAACACCAAACTCACGACGCCATATAAGAGTTCCAAACACTTAACTAAATTATGCGGCGCAGAATGCGGTAACTGAAATGCACTCACTCCTAGGCATTTTATTAATTTAGAGGTCTTGCAAACACTACACATTCTGAAATATTTAGATTCTTAGGCAGAAAGACGGAAATTAAAGGAAAGCTGCGTTTAGACAGAGTTGGTCTGATATTGCCGGCGTTTATTAAAATTGAAAATGTGAAGTCTTGGATTCCAAACCTTATCCTTTATTTAAACACGTTTAAGCTCTTGGGAGTCGAGACAGTTTGCATAATCAAGTGAGAAGTACATAACATTAGGGCAAGCTGTTATTTTAACACTGCGCGATAATGCTCTTCTGGGAACATTATAGCTTGAAGCAGGAGCTTGTGATATAACCTTTAGCTTGTGTTATTATCATCTTCGAGATGGAATGCGCGATTGAGATAAGATTCCTGTGTTTTATTATTTATAAGTAACGATTATCAGTACGTAACTGACAAAGGAAAACTCGTCGTCTATTTTTCAACCATGGTCATTTCCTTCCTAATAGTATTTTTTTGTTGTTTTTGTTTAATTTAAAGCTCTCAAACGACACCATCGCTGATTGTTACAGAAATGTAACAATCAGCGATGGTGAAGGTAATGTGTACAGAACGAACTCATACCGTTAAATATTTGCTTCAGGAAATTCATTTTAACGTAGTATCTGGATACACGTGCCATGGGCTCATATCTCCAAACTGACGTAGGGCTCTCCATATTGGCCTAATTGATTCCAAAGCCTATTGTAGGTTTTAAAGGGGCAACTAGCTGAAAGGTTGTTCTAGGTATACAGCACTGGTTACTTATGAAATTTGTTAAGAGTGACGAAACGCCCGACGGCTCGTACGATAATTTGAAGTCAGTCATATTTTAGACGTGTCCTTTGGAGGTTTCGCCGTACACGTGTGTTGGACTTTATGCAAAACGATTTTGGAACATTTGAACAATTTTCAGTGCCTTCAGGTATGAGGTTTTTGGGATGATAGGGTAAACAACAGCCCATAAACGTGATAATTAAAAAAAAAAATAGTATTTATAATGAAGGTTTTTTTTTTTGTTTATAAAAAAAAAAAAAAAAAAAAAAAGAATTGCTGTTGTGAAAGCGCTAGATGTTAGCAAATCCTGTCGTCGCTTTGCATCTGCGGCGAAGCCTAAGGTGACCACTGGTCGTGGAACCGTTCACAAAACCGAAAGGATGATTTACGCTTCAACGTAGAAAGTGTTTAGGAAGAGAAAAAAAAAGTGCTACATTTTGTAAATAATATCAAGAGTTTGTGCTTGATACGTCCAGTCTTGTACACGTTACTAAAAAAAAGTAATCGATTACAATTACTATTACTCTTGGCTAAAAAGTATTCGATTAGATTACTTGATTAATCGACGGCAAAAGTAATTGGACATTACTTAAAGAAGTAACCGTTACTTTTCCGATTACTTTACTGTGTGAAGACACATCTTTAGCGCTCATAACAATGAACTACTTCCAACCTATATTTCACATTTGCACAAGTATTGAAGAAGAAAAACTGGTTCCCTCTTCGTGGTCGTTGCACCTTCACAACGCGGACACAAGCATAGAATTCGTTTGAAGAAGTTTAATGATTTGGGCGTTCGCCAGTGTGTGTGTGTGTGGGGAGGGGGGGGGGGGCGGGGGGGAGCGGAGGGGGTTCTATGTTTTGTTAAGCTTGAGCAAGGGTTGTCGCTCAAAGTTTGCGTCGCTCATTTTATTATTCACATGTGGATGAGCTCGCATGTTAGACAAAAGAGCAGCAGCTCCAGGATTTGAAACGGATCATGTGTAGTATCCATTAGCGGAAGAGATCGCCCCGACCACTTCTCAACTCGAAACATTGCTTGTCACAAAGACCACGTAGGAGAAATGGGGAAATATTTCAACTGGCTTTGTTATATTTTGCATCCGCTTTAGGCATTCTTCGGTTCTGGTTCTCCTATGGGCTGCGAGTAGGTACCCTAAGCAGGATTTTTTTAAATTTTTTTTATTTCTGTGTGTGTGTGCGTGAGGGGGCTAGTTTGAACGAAGGACTTACAAAGCTACATTCTGCTCCCTCAAACTTCGCCCTGCACGGCCTTTGTCACGCACTGTGGCTTCCCTGGGGCTTCCCACTCCCAGTTCTAGCTCGAAAAAAAAAAACGGAAATTCCACAGAAACTGTACATAGAAAGGGATTGACCTCGTTTCCTACAGCTCCGCAAAGCTTTCTTTTTTCCGTTCGAAAAAAAAAAAAAAAATTTATTTTTGTCATTTCAGAAAAAAAAAGGCGTGCGCCGGGTGGGGTTTCAGTAACGGTTTAGTAACGGTTTCAAGTAATTTTATTACTTCAAAAAGTAATCAGATTACTCTTGTGATTTCTGCCTAATAAAAGTAATCAACTGATTACAAAATTACTCCAAAAAGTAATCGATTACAAGTAATTCGATTACTTGTAATGCGTACGGTACAAGTCTGGATACGTCTCAGTGCTCGTGTTTAAAACATTTGAACTTGTTTGGTTATTGAGAAATCTCAGAAATATTAAAAAGGCTCCAGATGAAGCCATCAAAACAGAAAAACAAAGCAAAGAAGAAGAAAAAAAAAATGTTGTTCTGGTATACCGTTTCAATCAAATTAACTTGTTAGTGACAATGATTTCTTTAAGTCAAGCTCCGGGAGCGAGACGGCAGATCAGGAGTCGACTACGGCAGTCTGGGAGACTATTGGACCGAATCAAAATGCAGAGCCGTCTTCTCAGAGGGAAGCGCTCCGGCAGAAACCAGATGTGAATTCGGCATGAAGACAAGCCCCGGAAGCGACGGCGGTCCAACTTGTGTGAGCACTAAGTACGGGCACGCCGTGGTACGCAGCGGGAAAGAAATTATTTACCGCTTTCATCCCCGCCTCTCCCATATCGGACATCGCACGGAACGCGGCCCGTGTCTCCCGATGACGGCGGTCCCCGCACGGCCTTCGGCCTCGACATCAGTATTCGTGTCGGGGCGTCGTCCCCAACACAACTGAGCGTACTTAGGCAGCAAAACTTCATTAAGGGAGTTTCTCTTGACCCCAGTACCCGGAAATCCAGCGAGGTGGCGCACTGCACGCGCGCCGCCGACCAATCAGAGCGCACCCCTGATTCTGCGCCCAGTGCACGTCGCTGCCATAGTTGTCCGTCTCCCTAAGCAGAAAGAAGATATATAGCGGGCACAAAAAGTAGCAACTGATATACAAACAGGTATACAGATATTATTATGTCGCAGTAAGCACCTAAGTATAATGCGTTAGAAAAACGAAAAAAGAAGGCCGGTTCGCACTTCCTGGTATTCGCTTGCTTCTCTTGTTCACGTCGACAGAGCGGAAAACTGTTCTCGAAGGAGAGGCCCGCTCTTATTTCTTATTTTGCGGCGGTTTATGGGGCTCGAAGCGCGCCTCAGTAGGGGTCGCCATTATTGTTTACAGCTGGGCATGGCCGAGCAATAACCATATTTCTGCGGGAGACGTGAAAATTTTTGAGTATAAGGCTTCTGCTGGCGCGGTTCCGCCCCGGGCTGCCCGTCGTTCGTTCACCGCGTTCTGGCTTCGCTTCCGCTGGCCGATGTTCTGCTTCTTATTATTGTGCGCAGACTGGAGAGCCGTGGAATGGTGTACGTACTCGGGGAAGTTACGCGGGGCCCGCGAGTGTTTGTTGGGTTGCGGGGAGAGACGCCTGGATCCTCTCGTCGGGCGGACTCTGGCCGCCGTTCTGTGCAAAGCTCCGGCTGGCCAGCCAGACACCCTTCGAAAAGAACGCACACTGAAAAAACAGCGGGAAAGGCAACGCGTTAGTAGAGTTAATTATTGCATCGTGATTGAACGGCTCCCATTTCAGCATATCTAGAAGAGGCGAAAAAAAAAAAAAACGGCCGTTAAACATTCTTTGATTATTTCTTTGTTCAGTTGCTTTCTTTTATTCCCCCCCCCCTCCCCCCCCAAATATTAGCATTTTCAATCACGTCATCGACAAATATCCTGTTTCAGTTCCGAAGAAGCGAACGCTGCGGGTAGCCAGCGTTCAAAAGCTCGAACCGGGATGCCATAGGAAATCACGTAAGAAGACAAAGAATCATCTTCGTGTTCTAGTTTGTCTGATGTACGATAAACTATAGCGAAAAGGAAACGTCCAACGATTAGCAAAAGGCCGGCCAGGTAGCCACCTGATTTCCGGTAGAAGCAACACAAAGACCGTGGTGCTGGAATTCCCGCGTCATCTTCCAGAGGCTATCGCGGTACACAGATTGCAGTCCCAGCCCAATATTGACACAGGTCACGTCACTTAGCATTTCAACAGAAAATATTTTTCCGGTACCACACAAACAAAACATTAAGGTTAAGTCTTTCAATGTAATACTCCTCAAAAGTATGCTCCGTGTGACCGGCGGAAGCGCATCTCCGCGACCGGGTGCGCGTACCTTCCGCCCAACGGATTGTCAGGAAAAGAATAGAACATTAATTCTTCACTCCACTTATGTTACCAGTCATATATCCTTTACTTGGTTATGTCCACCTTCCCAAAGTCTATAATTATTTTGTCTTCTTCTTCTTCTCGCTCTTTTAAAGCGCCCAAGAGAACTTTCTACCCGGGAGAAAGAGCCACGCGGAAGGCCGTCCCCATCCGGATCGTAAACCAGAGGATGGAACGGCCGGGATCAGCATAATTCCTGATCCTGAGATGAGAAACCACCAGCTGAGGAGAGGGGGAGGGTGTATTATTTATTAGTATTAACAATTCGGAAGTATAAAATAGGACAACCTTATAACCCTCCGTCCTTCACGGAGTTCACAAGTCCCGCCGCTCTACGCTCTACCGAGAGGTGGATACAGAAATTTCATTACTCGGAGAGGTAATGTCTTTCCAGAAAACGTTACTTGTGGGACCATCGAGGTTACTTTTCAGAATTATGGTTTGAATAGTCTCTTTTAAAAATTCAGTCTCGCAACTTTGATCATTATCATCATCTCACTGTATAGCTTTTGTGCCAAACTAATGGCCTTCTTGAGGCTGGTGAGGGAAGGGGTTGAGGGTACTACCAAGCGGAGGCTACATGAGTACTGTACTTTCGAGACGTCAGTACATCATAACGCGAGAACTCGATACTATGGCTGCGTAAGCGTTTATATCGGAGTGTGGTCCAATCAATCTCTTAGCACACGTTTGTCTGTAGATCCTTTTGATGGCGAAAATCTAATCGAGGGGCTTAGCCACTTTGTACTGGACAGTACTTATGTTCACATCATCGAAAATGTAACAAACCAAGAACAAGTGATGAGGTGATCGAAGAACCAATTTTCATCTTCTATAGACGTGCGAAAGTGACGGTGCCCGATGAAATACAGTTTCATAACCACCATTAGTTTGTCGAAAGGGAAACTGCTTCTTGAGCCACCAGATGGCACTACATTTTGAAAAGGGTCTATACTTGGTAGTTTTCGACTACGTGCTTTCTTCCTGCATATATGGGATAAAATAGAAACCTCTCACGAAAGCAACACAAATTGGGCGACTGAACCTGCTGCAAATATTCTCGCTGAATTTTGAGTATAGTACTGGTAAAAAAGATGTCGTGTCAGCAAGTCACGTGACCCGGTGATATACTAAAACTGTAACCGGTACTTTTGAAGTGAACATAAATTTACCTAACAATTGGGATAACTCTTCAATTTAATTTGTGAGTAAAAGCCATTATCGTTTATGGCCTTTTTTTTTTTTTTTCTCGATAGCGAGTGGAAAACTGTTCGAGATCCGTCATATGAAACGTCCCGCCGCTATAATCGCGATCTTGTAGAATCTCACCCCTGGCCTTTCTGTGTCCGTTCGTTTGATGTGTTCGTTTGTCTTCTGTTTGCGGTTGCCAAGCTTTCATTGCCGGGCGATATTTCTTTCGCAAAATGGACTCCTTCTTTGTAAACGCCCGAATCGCATATATCTACCGAGAAAGTTTGGAACAACCTTCTGGTTGCCCTAGCGATTGGAACCTTATATTATGATCGGGCAGCGCCCTCGTGCATGACCACGCGTAACCGAATATCACAGGCACCCATGCTAGCGCCAGAGCCCTGACCACCGAGACTGTTCTACCTGTTCAGCATTTTCACGAGTCAGCTTACTGCAAGCAGCCCGATAATGACAACGTGCACTGGGGTTTATTTCGTCGTCGTAGCCAAATACTCTGACCCTGCGGTGTTTGGGTACGGCAAGACTGCCGATTTAGTACTCGGGACACACTATTGAGATACAATAGGAGAGCATATTCAATAAAAGGAAAGGCACATTTAACTATATACAAATCTACATTTGGGAATCTACGTCAATCTTACGCTGTCCTTATTTGAGCGATATATCGCTCAGTTGTTTCGAGGTCGTTGTTCTTAGTCTCGTTTACCGGCCTCGATTCTCGGCCTTGTCCCCTTCCAGTCGTAGTCGACGGTCTGGATGGTGGTTGTTGTCGTCCTTGCGATCGGAACACCGCCATGTCTGTTGGTCCTTCCAGTTGTAGATCTGTTGTAGCGGCGCACTGCAGAAGTCGTTCACCTTGACCAGGTGCTTCTTCGGGACATTGCCGATGGCATCTTTGGCCTCTCCGGGTCGCAGGCTGGTGTGTAGACGGTTGGTGGTTGCCGCACCAGTTAGGATCCCCGCCAACCCCGTTGTTCGGTCTCGTCAGGTAAAAACATTTCCTGCATACCGCGATTTTGTTATCCACACACTGGCAAAGCAAGCGCACATCTTTGCAACCATCACCACATCCGGTGTCGCGGCTTGGCGGAATTGAAAAAATAATTTTCCTGTCTTGAAGTACGCAAGAAGAACAATATCATTCAAGAGAACTCTGGAGATTAGCATGATTGACAAGTTGATTGCATATACAGTGCCAAAGACGCTTATATTGGTGAGGAACGCTTTCAGTGCGATAATGCTCCGACCTTGGCGCAACTGATTAAAAAACGACTCTTTCGAAGCTTCGAATATGTGAAGGAACCTAAATGGCGATTGTCATTGCAACGGAGACCGATCAGTCAATCGCCCTGAGAGGTTTCGGTCGTCTGTATGTTAGTATCTGTTTGTGTCCAGTTAGCAGGCAGAGAAGGCAATGGCGCTACTTAAACAGGATCCAGTGACTTTGCCCTGCTCGTGCCTCTGCCGTCCCTCCCAACGTTTCTTCTCCTTCGCAAAGTCCCAGATCAGGACGGACCCCAACATGGCACGCGAGAAAAATAATCAGGTTGCATAATTACAAATAACTTGCATAACTTGCAGATAGGACGAGACCGCTTCGAAAATATTGAGTTTTATAAAACCACGAGCGCAGGGGCTGTGTTTTTTGTTCCATCGTATATTTTGATTGGGTTGTTATAAAACGCAATTTCAAATCGTTATTTTGTAACAAGTGGCATTAAAAAAAATGCATCGTGGCTGCAGCTACAGAGCCTGAAAAAACAAGAAAGGTCGTCACGATCGCTGAGACTTCCTGTCGCGGTAGGGTCTTTGTATGGCTTACCTGCATCGTAATGACTTTCCAGGTGTCTTCTTGTATCGGGTTATAATTGGGGGATGATGAAGGCTTCTTGAAAAATATCCCGGAGGCTTACTTCAAGAAGCCGGAAATAAGCCTCTGGGGTATTTTTTTTTTTTTTTTCAGTTCTCTCTATGTGTCACACAAAACTATCGTCCCTACACAATGCGTACCTGCTACACGTACTTTCTAGTTTTGCTGAGAAAGGCGACTCTCAGACTTTCTATAGGCACCGAAAAGCAATCCCAAAGGAGCCTTGGGTATGCCGTGTACAAGATGTCTTGGAGAGAGAGTGTCTTGGCTTAGGGAACGGTCACCTGGTTCAAGCAACCAGGTATGCAGCATGTTCCATGCCCGCAAGATGCAAACTGCACGTTCATGTATTGAGCATCCGCTCAGCGTTCATGCATAGTCCGCTTTTCCATTGTCAACGTTCTTCTAGAACACAATAGTATTGTAACACTATATGCAATCCAAAGTAGTGTCCGGAGGACTCTATTATAACAAAAACGATAGTAGAAAAGCAAATTAAGTCCCGTTTTACGTAAACTGCGAGCTTCGTTAACTTCGGCGTTGGTCCTGCGTGCTCTCTCATGAAGTAGACCGTAGACGCAGCTCCTAGGGTTAAGGATTTGCTCTGCTAGTCTTCACTGTGTTCTGAGTCAGTGGCGTAAAAGCTTGGTTTTCAGCTGGCATGTTGGTAGAGAGGGAGACAATCGACACATGACCGACTGACACAATTGACAAGCCAGAAGACTCATTCACACAACGGACTGTGGCCACCGAGGCCAGCACACAATATAACCTTTTGTACGAAGCAATTATTTGGAGAAACCAAGAACCCCATCAGCTCCGTAATGTCATATCTCGTCTAAAAATGCCACCCCTACTCAAATTCTTACTGTATACGCATTGAAATACTCGTTAAAGATCACCACACCGCCGGTATAGAAGAAGCAGCGAGCACGGGGCTTTTCGGCGAAGCTTTCACGACGCCTAATCGTTTTAGCAAGCACTGATTTGTCGCCCAGTCCCGGCCCCTTGCCGACGCGGCAGCGTCTCGCGCCGATTATTATGTCGTTAGGCATGGCGCTCTATCGGCGTTGCCCGATGGTTAGCCTAGACCTTTGCGTGCGCGGCGGCGTTGCTCGCTTGCGATTGGATTAGGCCTTGGGCTACCTGCATCGCGTCCTGCTCTGTTGTTGTCGGTGTCCCGTGACGCGCGATCCCTTCGGGCGGACTGCTGCCTCGACGACGGCGCCGTTGTCCAATTAAGCCTAATGGGTTCCGCCGACCTCCGTAACAAGTCTCGGTGGCTCTGCAATATGTTTTACCTCCCTTCTTTCCTCTCGTTCCAACTCGGAGCTTCCTTTATTTTTATTTTAGTCGCATTTAGTTTTCTAGCGAAGTTTTCGTGGTGTCCTGATCCCGCTTTGAAAGTCCCTTCCTCCTTCCCACTCGTTCTTGTCACACGTCGAAACTTTCAACTCTTTTTAGTTGAACCCTTAGCTCGTTAAAAAAAATGTATACAAAGTAATAAGAGTGTAGGTGAAAGAAAGTATATAGATATTATTTTAGTGTGTTGAGGCCGTATGTCTGCTGTGTGTATCAGTTCAGTTTCTCCGTGCGGCGATTTTTTACTGACCCGCAGACTGCAGTGAGAGTGGCGTCGTTCCTTTCAAAGGTCAAGGTTTCGCATAAGGGATAGATCGCATGAGGCGTGTAAAAATGAAATCCCTCTCGCGTTTCGCTAGGTGCATTAGAGCCTTTACAAAATCCCATCAAGCCACATCGACCGTTTTCAAAGATTGGGAATAACTTCGAGGGCGAATCGCGGGATTGAACCCGAGACCGCGCAGAATACCGGCGGAACACTCGTCTCAAATACATTTGGGTTCGAGTTTAGGTCGGACACTGACTCAGCACTCGTGTGCTATACGTCGTCAAAGCGCATGCCCAAAAATGTGGCTGCCTCTAATAAATGACGCAGCAGCTACTAGCTGGATTGCGCACACTTTAAAGCATCAAACTTCTGAGGACTTCTTCGGCGTTGTCACACTTTAGAGAAGCACACAATCTAATAGCAACGCTCTTTTATTCAGACCGACCAGAGAATGGCTAGTGCTATCACTCCAAGAGTCAAGTAGGTTCCGTATCAAAAAGGCAGGGTACGGCTCGCACTAATCACGGGCAAACTAAAAGAAAATCTCCTCAAGTGCGTTTCAGAGCAAACAAATTGGCATTGCACGAGCAGTAGATTCTATTATATTTTGCTAATGGTGCGAGACATTAAACTATTTGAAACGAATCCGAAAATTGAACAGGGAAACACCTCAATAACGCGGGATGTGTCGTATCACATTCACACGATCACAAAGGTCTCTTTAGCTAAGGAACCGTTATTGCGGACTTTTAGTAGACCGTATTCTACATAGAGTTGCGCTTTGGTAGCGTGGATCGCTTCGTCGCTTTATTTGGCTCACTGGGTGACGTAGCTTTCGCCCGTTCCCCAGTGATACTGAAACGGAGCAAAGAAAGATCAAAGACTGCATTCTACGGAATTGCCGAGTCCCATGTACTTTATTCGCACTCTTGTTTGTACAAACAGTTTCGGACCGGTGTCATAAGTTCGGCGTTTGTGCGTATCTCTCTTACCTTGCTCGTTTTACGTAATTACGAGCATGCAGGCGCTGGGCGGTTTGAAATGCACGCTGATTCGCGGATTCATAAACATTGCAGCGGTGTGCGTACTGCCACGTTCATAAGAAGTGAATATTGCACATCGAACGTGGCCAATCGCTTGGCGCGATCAAGGCCCGTAGCAGTGGTGAAACGCGGCGAAGGTGCCGAATAAACGATTTGACTGGTGTAGAGACCATAAAAATATTGAATGCATGAAATAGAAGCATACTTGCATCAGACATTCTTTTCGTGCTCGTCTCGTGCCCCGCCCGTACAATTTTTGTTTTTGCATTTCGTTTTTATTTCGCGCTACTTCGACCGAAGTAGCCAAGCCGAGTGTGAAGCGTCTCGGGACTTCAGGCTGAAACATCAAACAGAACGCTTCAAATCCGGTGCGGCGCCGTCGCGGGGAGACGGCCCGGCGGAAATCGCGCGCAAAAAGCAATCCCGGTCTCCGCGTGCCCACGCCTTCTTCACATTCCGCAGCGGGGAATGCGATGCTTCGCATTCCGATCCAGCGTCTGTCCCCGGCGTAGGTTGCTCCGAGCGCTCCTAGCTGTTGGTTAGTTTTGCTGCCACTTGTTATCTCTCGGCGTCAGAAACACAATTCGTGGCTGTGCTTTTTTTTTTTTTTTTTTTTTTTATTGCTGCTGGTTTTTTTTTTTTTTTGGCGGGATATTTGGGCAAAGAGACAACAGAGCTAACGCGTACGTGTCCGACGTAACTATAAACCAAAACGAGGACTCGGGCTACGGTTTGTCTTTCACTAGGCTACAGATAATGTTATAAGCAACGCCCGCACGCCCCCCCCCCCCCCTTGTTTTTCTTCATACATACAGATACAGACATGCTGACGCACTTACGCGTGGCAAGTTCCCTCCCCAGCGCATTCCAGACAGCTGATTCGTTCAGTTGACTGGAACATAGAACATGCAGGTCCAGACGCGCAGGAAGAATGCAGCGAGGTGTAGCATTCCCCATGCTTGGCTGAATCGGCTGCTTCGTACAACCTCTCCCGCGATCTACCGTAAATCCAACAACAGAGTATGGCGAAACTGCTGGCTTTGACGAGGGCGTTGGCTCGTGACTTCGTAAGAAAGCGAGGCTCTAAAAGGGACGGCGGCGCTGAGGGATATAGAATTGCCGTATTCTTTGATGCGCATTATTTATCCTTCCTTGACTTTGTTTGCGTTTGTTACGAAAGTGTGTGTGTGTGTGGGAGGGGGGGGGGGGGGGTCAGCACTGTCCAGTGAGCGCAGCGCGAGATACACCTCGGAGGAAGACAGCGAGTGGCCTTCTCTCTGTTTCGCAAAGTGAGCGGGGAAAAGTTTTATACAAATAGACTGAGAAAAGGGAGACGATACAATATTGGGCTGGGAGGGACAGTATTCCATCGGGGAGCGAGTTTCGGGGTGGAAATGGCTCGCGCGAGAGTCTGGGACGGAGTGAAATGAGCGGTGACGGAACAAACACGGGCCGAGGACTCGGGATCCTAGATGGCAGTTATGGGACGGAGCAGGGGAACGGGCCACGAGGAAAACACCCAGTGCAAGGCGCCGGCGGAAGGAGTGGGAGACTGGACTAGAGAAGAGGCGGCAGACGGGAGGGAAGAAGAGGACGCCTAGGCCTATACTTCCATCTAGAGGCGGCCACTCCGACGAAGACGGACCGCGGAGTGGGTTGGCTTCGAGGCAGCACAAGTAGATACGGTTGGGTAAACAATCACAAATTGAAATATGAACGAAGGGCGTTGTAGCCGATTGAGCATACAAGGCAGGCGCAGAGACCGCGCGATATAGTCTCGTGAGAGTACGCAACTCTCCTCCACCAGCAAAACGAAGAAAACGAGCCGTCGGCTCGCTCTGGAGAAATATCTCCACACTAAGCTCGACAATGGATGCACACTTTCACTTTTTCTTTTTAATACGAGAGTAAAACAATTGATATTTCCTTTCACCTTAAGACCAGACGCAGCCGACGCTACGAGGTGATGGTAACAATCAGAAAGCGTCAAAAGCGCACCATCATGATGTTCGTCATGTTTCTGCACGTGCTCTTTCATCGCTGAACCAATCATAAACAAAAAAAAAAAGACCTAGTGACTTGCACTTTTGACGCTGCTTTATTGGTTCCATTACCTCGTAGCGTCGGCTGCGTCTGCACTCAAACCGAAACGAAGTATAAATAAGTTGTTGCAATAAAAAATGTGTTGCAATGATTAAAAAAAAAAACTTGGATCATCGGAGCATTGGGAAGAGCCGTAAAACTGGCGCGCATAACTTGACTATCGGCGGCGCTCTTCGATCCGTAAATAACTCACAGATACGAGAGGAATAAACAAAAAGGGCGGCTCAATTTCAGCGGCGATAAGAGCAGGCAGACCTCGGGCCCAGACAGATCGGTTGGCAAGTTGGAATGAGACAAACACGCGAAGCGACGCCGCCGGCATAACACCGACAGTAACCTGTCGCGAAGGCTCAACGTGGAAATGGAGGGACAAAGAAAGGCCAAGAAACAAACAACTCTGGAGGGGCGTATGCCGTAAGTGGCGACAGCTACGCGACAACTGAAACGGAAGCGCCTCCTCGCGAGAAACTGGAAAGCGAGGGAGTGGGGAGAAGGAGTCCGCGACGTAGAGGAAGGGAAGTCAAGAGTAGTGGGTACATAAAGGAAGAAAAGAGAGGAGGAAACTCGAGAAAGAGAGAGAGAGAGAGAGCGAGAGCCCGTCGCAACTCCTGGCCGCGACCGATAATCCAGTCCATTTAGCAAGCAGGACGGGCACCGCGTTCGCGAGCAAATGTGTTCGGGGGCCCCATACACACACATCGTGGCGGCCATCCTGCAAACGACTCGACGCCACCACGGCCGCCACCACCGGCGCATTTTCATATTTACTCCGCTCGTTTCTTTTCGTGGTAGCGGTTGTCTGAACGATGGTTGTGCTTTCTTTCCTCGCTGATCTTTTTTTTTTTTTTTTTCTCATTCTTTTTTGTATGCGCGTTCTGTAGGGGAGAAGGGTATGTATGTGCATGTATGTGTACGTTTGAGAGCGTGCAGAGCAAGAACGTCTGTTCTATACGACGTTGTACGCCGTCGGCACTCCGCAACGCGTCGTTTCTGTGCCTCGCTGAGCGCTGCGCCCCGAGTGTTGTTTGCTTATGCCAGGCTGTAGATCATGCTCGCGCTGGCATCCAATCAGGAGGCTGGAGATTGCCCGAAAAAACTCTCCGGTCAAGATTTGAGCGTGAGATGGGGCTCGGACACCCCCTTGGCAATTTCAGTCTTTTTTTTTTTTTTTACATAAACATTTATTTTGGCTTTTCGCGTAAAATGGTACGCGCTTCTAAAGGGCGATTCACATACTCGCGTCGAGTGCGACCGAGTGCGAGGGTTGCTACGGCAACAGCTGCGTCGGCTGTTGCCATAGCAACAGCCGACGCAGCTGTTGTCATAGCAACCCTCGCACTCGGTCGGACTCAACTGCAAACAAGTTGAAACAATTGGACTGCTCCGTCTAGACAATTGCGTGTTTTAAATATAAAGAAAGGTATCGGAAGCAATCTGGAGAAGTGCGTACGAGTATACACAACTTCGCTGTTTACAAACAATTCCTCGTTAGCCCACAACAAGTGTGGGCACTGCACATGCGCGGAAACCAAATTTGCGCAAGGCGAAGCATTTGCGCATGCCCAGGGTCGACAGCAGCGCCACCGCATTGGTGTAACGTTGGAGAGTTGGGTTAGTGTATACGCGCCATTCACGTATATTGCATGTTTAAATTGACTTAGGACAAGAAGTATCTTTTTTTCATACGGAATGTTTTTTTGAGTTGGATTTGATGGAAAAGCACAACGCTCGAGTTTGACGAAAAGCGTTATACGCAGTCTAAGGTACAATACAAAATGCATGGCCCCAGACAATGCATAACCATTCAAGGCGTACAGAAAGCATTATTAGTTATCATAATTAATACAAAATCATACCTAGGAACATACAAACGAATCCAGAAAGGATCGCCGATGCGCTCAGCGGAAATCGAACCCCCGGACCATGCGATCCGCAGTCCCACATTCTGACTCAAAGCCAAAAGTTTTTTTGTTTTTTTTGCCGCTTTTTTATTAGTTAATATACACAAGTCCGATGTCAAAAAGCAGCAGAAATGGCGATGTTGGAAACTATTAGCCGGCCTTTGAGCTAGTAGCACAAGTTAAAATCGTTTCAAATTCATAACAGTTTCCACACGTTGAATATGCTCAGGCACGGAGCTCTCTGCCTTGTGTACTTCAATGATCAGAGCAATACTCTCGCCGAAATATTCCCGAGCCTCGCGCGCGTCAATATCGGTATGGCGAGTAGCCGTACGAGACCTCCAAATTCTATGCACGCCAGGGCCGTCCTTGTTTTCAACGAGAAGGTATCTACTTCCATGCATGTCTAACGGAAAATCTTTTTTCAGAGTGCGTTGGAGGGCGTCCCAGAAAAAGACGCCATCTCAGCATTCCAGGAATACATGCGCAGTTGTCTCGGGCTTTTGAGACTAAAAATAGTGGTCGATCCACGGGACGAACAGTCCCTTTTTTCTCATCCATGACTTTACAATTAAAGTGCCGGTGTGTAATTTCAAGAAAAAAAAAAAAAAAAAAACACGAGTTGACACCAGGGGGAACGAGCTTTCTCTTCACACGCTTTAAGATATATTGTCGTGGGCCTGCGCGATACAAGGATCTATACAAAGGTACAAAAAAAAAAAAAAAAAACAAAAAAAAACAACCTCACCGATATACCTACACAACTTTTTGCTGGATACTTCGCTCAAATATTCAAAAGAAAACCTGGCTGCCAAACATTTACATGACGCGTCAACTTCCCTGAGATATCCGTGGATGCTGCCTGGCACACATGCCGAAGAAACAACAAACTCGGGCAAAGGGCTACACAGTCTCACCTCCCAGACGGTTCGCAGAAACGGGTCACTGATATCGCGAAGATAAATAAAACGATTCACAACTTGGCGCAAAAATAAACGTGGCAATCCTAGTCTGCCATCCCGGACGCGCCGGAAAAAGTTCATACGACTCGTCCCTTTTTATGACGAACCCCAACTTAACACAGCAAAAACACGGTTCAATTTTTGAACATTAGCTCGCAAGCAATGCAACACTTGTAGCACGTACCACAGTTTGCAAACAAAACAAAAAAAAAATTACAAACTGTGGCACGGGCGAACCTAGACAATTCCCAACCTCTCTAGTTTTCCGCTTTGTTGCGAAACTCTAGTGCCTGCCTGCGCCAGTAGGGCTCACTGTCACGGTAGTTCTCGAGAGGTACGCCCAGATATTTTACAGGAGTGGTTAACCACCTTATATTTTGAAACACACTGTGAGTGGAACACCAGTGACCATGCCGAAAACCCAGACATTTATTCTAATTTACAGCGCTTCCACTAACAGACAACTAACTTCAACTATGCTTTATTGATTTGGGCAAAACGCAGCGATATCAGCAGCGTAAGCCAAAATACGAACTTCCGATGCAGAAAGATTAAACTCGCTGATACTATTGTTTCTAATTATGCTCAGACAAAACGATTCGATATAACTGCAAGAAAGAAGGGGTAAACGGGGCAATCCTTGGCCTACGGAACGCTGCTTTTTGATGCTCTATCTGACCGACTTTTTTTCTATAAGACTGGTCGTACAACCACTGTACACCATCCGCACACCTTCGCGTATAATTTAAGCGACATTACATGGTCTAAAACAGATAAAATGACGTTATTCGGTACCTGGTCGAAAACCTTTTCGACGTCAATTTGTAGCATAGCTACACCCTTATGCATAACATCACAACACTCCAGCACAAGAGCGTGTCGTGTGTGCAGCGCATCCGAATCCACCAAAAGCTCCCCGCAACCAAGCATAGCAAATTGTAACACACGTCTAATAAATGCACAACACATTCTGTGTTCCCTAGGTTTGTGAAAATGATCAAGGCAAGCTTCAGGGGCACTGAACCCCCCCCCCCCCCCCCCCCCAAAAAAAAAAAAAAAAATTGTTTTCATTTTTTGCAAGGTGATTTATAGATGGCGTCGGAAGACTAGCCCATTAATGTTTTGCTACAGAGTCACGTATATTTTTCATAAAGGCAAAAAACGCAACTGTTCGAAACCGAAACCGAAACCTGCGCAGGGAGGTTGGAGAAATATAGAGAAGGAGAGAGTCGCCGGAAGTCACGTGGCTACACCCAACCGCGTTTTCTTTTCTTTTTTTTTTTTTTAATGCGATAGCAATATTAAGCTACTACTCAAGATTATCATCTATGTATATTCTGGCCTCGAATACTTTTCCCCGGCAAATTTAGCGGAAAATTTACGTTAAGTGACCTATGCACCAATTCAGTTTCCCCGCTAAATTTAGCGGCAAATGTACGTCACGTGACCTATGCACCAATTCAGGTTCCCCACTAAATTTGGCGGGAAAATTGGCGTCACGTGATATATGCCCCAATTCAGGTTCCCGTCTGCATATTGTCGGAAAAACGGATGTCCCGTGACCTGAAGTCACGGGACCTACAGAAAAATTCAGGTTCCCTGACAAATCTAGCGGGGAACCTGCGCCTGTGTGCAACAATAAATGCTATCGCATTCAATGATAATCACACCTGTGGTACGTTTCTACAAAAGTTCCGCCCTTTTTCTTCCTTCGTTTTTCCAGCCGTGCGAGGCAGATGAAAAATTCTCACGTGGAACATTGCACGAAAAATGCAAAAGTCAAGTACTTCGTGCTCGACGTTTGCGCGTTTTTCAAGCTCTCACCAATTCGTGTTCGTAAGAAGAGCGATGTTTTCAGCCAGGACAAGGGACGACGACTCGGCGACGTCTTAGTGCGAATCAGCTTGGTGGTCGGGCGTGTCGTATGGAATAAATCGTAATGGTCTTAATTGGTAAACGGTTTCTCTTTCGAAGCTAGACAGATTCGCCGGTACCGCTAACAACAGTTCTGAAGTGGAGGTCCCACGCCCGTCGTCCGCCGGCATCGCATAGTCCGCTTCGTTCAGCCGTCCAGCCCGCGACTCTCGCGATACGACGCCATGTTGAGAATTACGCAGAAAATGCAATGCACAGAGTGCTTCCAGTTGCACGTTTTTTTGTTTTGTTTTTTTCAGACAACGTATTTGCAGCTTTTTAGAAGCCACAAAAACTGAGTACATTTTTTTCCATTTTAATATTGACCCACGACTTTGATGACCCACGACTTTGATTATATTTGGTATGTGTGTGTCTAAACCATAGAGAACGGCACATGACCACGGAGAAGAGAGTGAGCGCGACTCAAACCGGCCAGTTCTTGATCGGTGGTTTTCGGCCAGGAAAGAAAAGGAATTTCGAGCCGCAAATTGTGTTCTGGGTAGTTGACTCTCATATGTGATGTACAAATAAAATTCTTGGCGAGCAGAAATACCCTGTCAGTGTTCCTTTAAGCTGGGATTGCAGCCAATGCCACAAGCACGAGAGCACGAGGTCGCAGATTAAAAAAAAAAAAAAAAAGCGTTATATTCTACAAAGCGAGCTTTCGCGCTAGAAATGTACGTTTCAAATCTAAGAGCACGCGTTAGCTCGCGCTTGTACGTTGAGCTGCACTCTCCGCATAAGGGTGTACGGAGTATATGAAGCAGTTTAGAGCAGGGCACGGAGCAACTGTTTGTCATGTTTTACTTAAGAACAAACTCACTAGCGCCTCATATTGAATATCCCTACCAGACGCCTGAACCGAACTATTTTTAAATTGTGTAACACATTTCTCCTCGTCAATGGGCATGCCGTTATTTGCACGATGTTAAAAGCGATCATAAAAAAAAGTGCGCGTATATACTTTGGGAAACGTTGCAAACCCCATCATGTAGCACAGGACGGAAAGTGTTTTGGGCGATATTTCCACGCAAGCCACTCTCCACAACCATGATTTCTTTTTTTTTTCTCTCTCTCTTTCACTTTTTTCTCTTAAGCTCCACCGAGTTTAAACTCACACTAGAGGGAGCAAACTACCCTCATATCAGTGGAGGCTAACGTTGTCACCTTTAAATAAAACAAGGTTTCGCATACGCTGGAATAAAGAGTTAGATATATTCTATTAAATTCAAAACGGCGCTCGAGCGGCGGTCGCAAACGTCGTCCTAAAACAAAAAAAAAAAGCGAAACAAAAGTAAGTTTCTTGTTACTACATCTTTTGCGTCGAGCCCCAGCGGCTCCCATTGACGAGAACAAAGAGTGAAAGTCACGAGCGCGAACTCATTACTTTCGGAAGGCGGCCTCCAGCCAGCGAATCCTCGTGCGCCGAGAGAGCGCGCGCGAGCACGCGGGCGGGCGCGTTTCGACGCGGCAAAGCAAAAGCGCGTGAGACGGGGAAATTCTTTGCCGACGCGAATGAGGAACACGTATGCAAATTCCGATCCCTTTTTCCCTCCCCGACTTTGGTCTTCTTATTATTTGTCCCGTTTTGCTTCTCGACTGATACTGTTTGTTCGCCTCCTAAATGGGAACCGTATTGCTCGGAAGCCGTATCGCTGGTATTCGCCACGCGCGAGCCAGCGACGCGCTGCGCCGACGAGAACAACGATGTGTGCGCGCGCCTTACTTTTACTTTACGACTCGACTTGTTCGTAATCACGTGTTCTTTCTTTTGTTTTGTTTTCCTGTTTATCCGCGATTTTTCTGCAAGCTTAGAATCTCGAGTACGTACTCTGTCCCGCGCTTTGCGTGGTCGGTTTCCGGGGTTGGCGCGTGGAAGGAAATGCTGCGGGTTACAGAGCGTTGCGTTTTTTTTTTTTTGCTTTTCGTTTGGCGTTGCATAATATAAAAGGCCGGGAATTCCGTCATTGGTTGTCTTTCTGGTGTGTTTTTATTTGTTTTTCTCTCTTACTCCGCGTCCGCGCTAAACGGTTAGAGGAAAAACATGATTGCGTTCTCGCCCGCCCGGGAAACGCGAAGAAGTGGACAAACAAGAGACACGATGACCGAGAATTTCGGGTGATGAAAATTCTCTCTCCAGAGCCTAGATTGTATCTTTTGAAACGGTTCTCATCCTCCTTTTTCTTCCGCCTTTTTTGAAAAACAACAAAAACAAAGAGGGGGAGGAAGAGGAAGAACGCGTTGGGACGAGTGAAATTACGAGCGTGTGCGCAGAATGCGCGTGGAAATTCGGTCTATATTTGGGAAGTGAAAAACAAACAAACCTTTCTAACTTTCCTCCTCGCAAATCGCGAACACATTATTCGCACTTCCTGGTTCAAAGATAAATAAATCAATGCATAAAGCCAACTGCAACGTCTGCACAAGCTATCAACGTCAGTTCATATTTTTTTGTGCATTACGATCTCACTGTAAAAGACAGCCGTTTTCGACACATTATACCGATAAGGTAATATCAAACGAACGATAGTTGGAGGCGGATGATACAATAACACGAGCAAGAATGCTCGGTTGGCAGTAGAGACTTCGAATTAAAAACGCTCTTTGGGAACTGTGCCCGAAATCGGAGGGTTTCAACGGCCCCGTCTTATGTTACCATTAATGAAGGGTCTTTCTGAGATTATTCCGTACATTCTTAAGAATACGTGCGTGTCCACTTTCCCGTAGAGCACGTATCGGGCTAATCACTCCGATCCATGGAGCGCATCCAGCGAATGCTGACCTCCAAAAGACGACTTGGCGATGAATGTGACGAATCGTCACATTCATCGTAACTGCGCAGAAACCATTCTTTTTTAAATCTCGTCATTCGCTGGGATTGCTTAGAAAATTAGCTGCTCTAATTCTAGACGTCCATTCATTTCTCAGGCTGTGAACGCGTTGATCTGTAATGACGCACGATTTGTTCGCTGACTCTATGTCACTGCTTAGGAAGCGCAAGATGTGGAAAAGCCCCGAGCAGCTTCTTATCCTCCCGCAGCCAAAGGCTCGCCCACACAGTTGTTTAGACGACTGCGAGCAACGCAATTACTGGTTGTCATCGTAGGATTTTCAAAAAACCGCTTAACTCGGTGTCGACACTTACTCTTCCGCTTTGCTTCGAGAACTAATTAAGATCTAGTGCGCTGTTGGGTGACGGCCGCCTCTTCAGTACGTGCGGAAATCCGTGGTGGCAACGAGATGATTTATGGCACCCAAGGGTGGTATTTGCGCCGAGGTGTATTATTTTTGAACTCGTTTAAATGTAAACTACGAAGAAACGTATTAACCAAGAAAGAAATATTTAAGTTGCAAAAACGCTTTAATTGTCTCGGCACTCTACCTGCTAGCGTTGAATTGTAATTGTGTAGTGTGTATATTGATACAGCCGGAAGTTAGTCAGTCCCTATGAGCGTCTAGTGTCTCAGCTGTAGATGAGCAATTTAGCCAGTACAGTACATCCGCTAGTCTGGGATCTTTAACGTGCGCCACACAGTGGTGATACACGTCCGCACGCCAGTACGATGCTCATCCAGATCGAAACGGGCAGGGGTAGGGATTGAACACAGGATCTCTGGGTTCTGCAGCGCGAGCTTTCGCTCCACGTGCTCCGAGCCGCTGTGCGCTAGCCCATTCGGCTACCGATCCCCCCCACGCGCAACCAAAGCAGTGCGAAAGCCAGCGAGCTCGCGCTGAAGGAAGAGCTTCTATTAGCGGCGAGAAGTTTTGGTGGCGCCCTCCTGTGGTTCCCCTTTGTGACGTCATCACCTTGCAAACAACAAGTTCGATGGTGTTTGTTATTAGCATGGTGGAAGCTTGAAATCATTGCGCTCTCAAAGGAACACTGCCAACACCGTCAAAATTAAAGTTCTTTCATTCCTCTTATTTCCGTCGATGAAAATCCCCTTTCCGACGTCATAGTCAGCGTTCGGCCAATCGTGGAAGGCCGACCACAGCGACGCTTTCGGTCGCGCACGGGGCTAATTAGCGGCGAGATGTTTCGGTGGCGCCCTCGTTCGGTTACCTTTCGTGACGTCATTACCTTGTGAACAACAAGTTCGATGGTGTTTGTAATGGGCATGGTGGAAGCCTGAAATCATAGCGCCCTCCAAGCAACACTGCCAACACCGTCAAAATTGAAGTTCATACATTCCTCCTATTTCCGTCGATGAGACACCCTTTGCTGACGTCATAGTCAGCACTCGGCCAATTGTGGTGGGCCGACCACAGCGACGCTTTCGATCGCTCACGTCGCTAATACTCGGCGACAACTTTTCTTGGCAATGCTGTCAAAGCTACAGAGCCGAAGCACGCTGTCTTCTTGCGCAGCTGAACACAGTCCCCGGGTCTAAATTGTGTTTTGGCTGTAACGTAAACTATAATCTTAATATTCGTCATTTGAAGAACAATTGTCACATCACTGTGAATCTTGAACAATAAAAATATAAAAATGAAATTAGTTTTCTAGTTACTAAAGATCTGGTAGTAGGTAACAAGAGGAAAAGGAGGTAGAGGAGCACAGAACCACGAGATCATGAACGGCACGAGAGGGAACGATAAACCGACACCATCGAAACGGACGTACCCGGCCACCGATCCCCCTACCAGCGATGAAATTTACTGACATAATGTCAACATCAGTGTCGCAGTGTGTGTGTGTGTGTGTTGGACTTCGTGGTAAACAACTTTACACTTAAATACTCGTCACCAAGGTCAATAATCTTAGCGTGCTTTTCATTAAACCTGTGATAGATTACGCCGAAACGCACTCGGAAATAAAGGAATAAACTGTTCTATCCCCGGAAAAATGCCGTGAACGGGGAGAGGGGAAAGGGTGGGGGGGGGGGGGAGAGAGGTGGAGTTTGAAGATTTGCGTTTGCGTCGAAAGGAGAAAAGACATTCATTTCGAGAAGGGGACGATGGAATTCCAAGTGCACGCGACCCATCGCGGATGACTCGGACGCTCGTCTTTTATAACGCCTTGGGTGCCCCGTCGTCGTCCCCCGACATTAGGAGCCCCGACGGCCCCGGAGCGGCAGTACCCCCTAATGCCGGACCACACGTGTCGCTCCCGGCTCTCCCCCCCCCCACCTCATGCCGTTTCTCTTCGTGACCATATCCCCACGATGGCCCTTAGGAAAACTGTCGGGTAGATTTACGTGCCAATTTTTTTTCCGTGCCCTCAAACTTGTAACGCCCGTCTCGTCTGCGAGATGGAATGAAACGCAAAAAGGCGTCCAAAGAAAAACAAAATGAGCGTCAAAATACTGACGGCCGTCGCTGGAATGAAAGCCGGTGCCATTATGTATGTGAGTGTGCGCGTTAAAAGAAAAAATAAATAAATGCGACCGGCGTAGAAAGGCAGAATGGAGAAAGTGTCCACGAGTGCGACACGCGAGCTTGTTTCCAGGATAACGAGGCGTTTGCAAATTAGTTTCGCGACACGAGGCGAGCAAGTCGCCGAGCCTCCGTCGCCCACACGCCGTCGACGCCACTTTAGAAGAAGGCCGACAAGAAATACGTCGCCCCAAATTGGATCCCGAACTTTTTTTATTGGTTCTTGCCTGTCTCCCCGGGACAGAGAGGCGCCCCGCGCTCGTAACTTGAGAAATATATCTATTTACTTTATACTCGTTTTTGAGCGTCGCCTTTGTGTTTGTTTGCTTGTTTGTAGTGTGTTTTCGATTCGACATGGGCTCGCGCTCCTGTTCGTGCCTCCCTCCCACACCCGCTTCTTTATTGTCTACTGTTATCGAGAACGTTTGCACGAAAAGATAACAACAATGGCGTCAATCGCGTGCTGATACCTCGAAGTTTATGTAACCTAGTTTATGGTTTTCAATTTTGAAACCCTTTTGCACTTCCGGTGTTTATATTTTTCGTTTAAATTTCTATACTGAAGATGGAAAATAAATTGTTCGCAGAATAGCGTCCGAGTTCCGACGATATTCGTGGCAAACAACTGAAGTAACGCATCACCGGATGAAGCAAATCGGGGAGCCGGTGCTTGGTGTGGGGTTTTACAATAACAAAATAAGTGTTTAAAAATTGAAAACAAAAAACACGTCTTTGTGAAACTATTTTTTTTTCTTCGAATTTCAATCTATACATTGCCAATTTACGGCGTGTGTATTCGTAAATATCAGCACTTCGATAATTTCTCCTCACGCGAGGTTAATTCTAAATATTATATGGGTGATTCCATCTAAAATAAAGCAATGAACCCTAAAAAAACTCAGAAAAAAAAAAAAAGATGGGT
This sequence comes from Ixodes persulcatus, assembly GCA_013358835.2. Classification (NCBI taxonomy): domain Eukaryota; kingdom Metazoa; phylum Arthropoda; class Arachnida; order Ixodida; family Ixodidae; genus Ixodes; species Ixodes persulcatus. The sequence goes on along the minus strand of JABSTQ010000093.1, from coordinate 19,634 downwards.
CAAAAATGTGTGACTAGCACAAAACTGCAAATTAGAACTATGTAAAATGTTTTGTGCTTTAGTTTTTTTTGGCTTCGAAGGGGCGGAAGGTAGGTCTTGCGATTTTGGCAGCTTTCACGAGTGACACATTTTGGAGTCTCGGAAGTTTACATTCTGTTTTTTTTTTTTTTTTTTTTTTTTTTTTTTTCACAAGAATGGTAACTGTTTTTTACTTCATTAAATCTTCGTGCAGAAAATTAATGTTCTTTAAAGTTTTTTCCTTTTTTTTAATGAAATAAAGATTCTTAAATCGTGCACCTTTGACAAGAATGGGCCTAGTTTGAATCGAACTAGCTTTCGATGTACAAAAGGCACAATAAAGATATCAAATGACAGCTTGTATGTAAGCCTATGTAAAATGTGTAATAGTGTTAATTTAAATATGTTTTATATAAGAAGAAACAACACTGTAAACTTGAGAGGAGAAGTTAGAAATATAACATTCAGTGTTAATTATACGAAAAGCTTTCTGTGGGCTCTTAAATATGCAATTACATTTCGTTGATATATATGGTTTCGTCATATGAAGCAGTGCGTTTGAAAATAAGACATATTTACCTCCATTTTACGACGCGTAACTCTGTCATTTCCTTTGTTTTTTTTTGTTTTTTTTTTTACTTAGAGATTGGTTATTGTTGTAACATGGTCATTGTTTTTATTCGTTTCGAATCCACACGCAGTTCGGTAAAACGTTACTACCATAATACTTCTAGTATCATATGGTAATTGATTCTCCCACACGTTCAATTTGCTTACTTTGTAAACTACAGAAATCCAGACTGTCTTAAATAATGTTTAAGCGTTGTCATATTTGACTAACAAACAAATTTTAGGATGTTTGAAAAGTTTTTCGTCAGATAATAGAGAATTTTCGGGGGAGAACATTTCAAAGCGACGGCCCCCCGAGCACGTCAATCTACAGGATAAGGGTACGTAACATTTTTGTTTCTTCAACCAACTTCCTTTAGACGATAGCTCAGCTAATTTCGTTGAAACCTCTCAAACTCCGTTTTTACTATTGGCACTTCAATGTCTGACAAACAAAACAAAACGTACGTCACAAACCTCGCAGAATTATATGGGGTGAGACTATCAGTTCTAATAGCGCGCCGCTTCGGCGCTTGCTTTCACTCGTCTGCAATGTGCGTGTCTTCCCTAATTTCCCCTTTTTTATTTCCATTTTTTTGTTGAGATATAAGTACTTACAAGGATCTCATTAGCTGCATTGGCTCTTTTGTTTGGACGGAAACTGGGAACCAAAGGGCAATCCACGAGCCGAGCGGAACATAGACATACCGCTACCCTTTTTAACTCTAGGAGTGTCGCATCCACTTTTTAGATAGCTGTCGTGATTTTTCATGTAATACAAACAGGGTTTTTCCTCTCGTTTTGCTTCTCTGGCAGGTTCTATACTGACCACATATCTGGTATCTCATTTTAGTTTGTTAGACACTGTTTACTACAAGCAAGAGAGGGAGGAACTAACTCGCGGACAACTTTCTGTGGCAATGCAGCCAATGCTAGGGAAGAGGGTGCGCCCTCTGCTTTGACAACGCTTTCCTCTTCTCTTCTGGTTGGCACATAAAGTTGTCCTCGTGCCATGTGTGGCTGTTGGGCCGTTCATTTCCGGCTTCGGAGTGGATGCGATGGCAGACATCACCAGCAGGAGGAAACACTTATGCCCTGATCACACCAAGATAAATAAAATAAAAATAGAATATACGGCCGATGCTTTTGAAAAATTTTTGATCTAGACATCGGACTACTGAAGCAACTACTGCCTGCCGAAAAAGCTGCATCCCTCAACGAGCACAATAGTGTTTGTGTGAACTGCTTCGCTCTGTTCAACCGTGATCTTCGTGATTTTGTCGAAGAGCAAGACGACATCAGACGTTCACCAGACGAAGTCCAAGTTTTACACGAGGAAGCAATTGCCCAAGACGTGAAAGATGCGATCAGCGCAGCGAACGTTAGTGTGTCACCTTTGAAACTTCCATTTATGTTAAAAAAGGAACTTCGCGATCAATATTTCAGACGAAAACAAGCACACGCAACAAAATATCTTTCAAAGAAGGTTGGCCGGGAGCTTAGTGACTTTTACAAGACAACTTCCACTGCTGAGCAGCCGGATTCATGTTCAACCGGCGTTCACTAAGCTGCTAACCTGAGAAGAGCATACGCGAACACCTCGTTCATCCAGGAAAGGTGTCGAAGTTTGACCCTGTTGCCTCCCGGATTAACCAAAAAATATTCTTAGCACTTATTTTTGAAGTAACAATGCGCCTTCAAGACAAATCAAGAAACATGAGGGGAAAAATAAGCGTATGGGCAGTCGTTGACCCTTACCAAGGTCACCCCCTAGACAGCAAGGATCTTGAGTTTGCCATGAAATACTACACGTTGAACGGTCAGGATTGCTGTAGAGACAGCCCCAAAAGAAAAGATGTGGTACGGGTCCATTCCGACGGAAAGAAAACACTCAGCGCAAAACGCTTCTGTCCAAGAAAATGAAGGCGGCTCATACACACATCAAGATTTGGCTAACAACGTTCTACTCACTCCGAGCCAAATGGGTAATGAAACGCAAAGTACACGAGGAGTTTGTCTGCATTTATTGCGCAAACTTCGCTGTTTGCCTGGCAGCAATATCAAACGTGGGCAGTCAAGGATTCAGTCTCGAAGACATCAAGAGAGTTGTGCTAACCCAACTAAGCAATCCGTTTTGCTGATATACAAGGTGTGCCCAAAAGGATATGCTGTAACCCTGGCATCCTTGCCAATCAAGGAAGACGAAGAAATTGAAGTAGCTTTGTGGAAATCTGGCTAACTGATAAGGAAACAAATGGGAAGAAACGCATTTTGCGATGAGCTCAGAAAGTGCGTAACAAAGTACATCCACCATTCACTCATTTGACAAGTTCAGCGGCTTTCTATAAGCGCTGAAAAGGCGCATTGAGATAATGCGCCTAATCTTGGGATAATTAATTTAATTTTAGCATTTAGTATATTAATAGTTATTACTTTTTACATGTGAATGTTAAGTTCACAAAAGCAATCATCGTCTCAAAAATTGGGTACTCACCGCAGTGCTCTCACTCCTTACAAACAAAGTCACTTTGTTACAAACAAATAACATTATTAATTAGCGAGCAAATTTTGAAAACTTTTTTAAAATAATTTTATATAGTCGTAATACAAGCAGTTGTTTTTTGTTTGCTAGTTTATTGATGTCAGTAGCAGAATACTGGAAATGATCGTAAACGTCTAAACGAGAACGAATCCACCTTATTTGGCAAATTGGTCTTAGAAACCCAAGAAAATAATTTTGAGGTAAAACAAAATATATCCAGCACATTATCGATTCTTCTAGTTGACTGCAATGGTAAGGCAAATCTTGTACTTTGTTGTATTTTTAAATTGTGCTCATTTGAACTTCCTTATTTCTCAAAAAATTGCGTGAGGTGCCTCCGAAACTTATTTGTCTACAGATGTAATACTCATTTTACTCACTAAAAAATTCGCCATAATATTGGCGAGGGATTCTAATTACTTATAAAATTATAACGAGTTTTTTATACCCATGAATAAACTGTACACTTCGATTACTTGGATACTATCCGAAGTGGCAATGAACCAAAATAGGGTTATTTGACTGAGGAACCTGCTGTTCACATGTCATCATCTTGAACTTTTGGCACAATAATAGCGGTACATGAGAGAATGGAGTAGTAGCATGGGAAATTGTTTAAAGCGTAGCGTTTCGGTGTTATGGTCATACTTGTATATTAAATACATGGGCTTCTATGGAAGCACTACCGCAACCCGCTGAGAGATGGCGTAAGCATACGATGGCACAAATTTCTGGGGTTGATACCGTGAGACAGAGAAAACGTAAATAAATTGCGTGAGTGCTGCTAAAAACATTCAATTCTGCCACTTGTGGATGAAGCGCTCAGAATAGAGACGGGTCTTTCAGGTCTGTATAAAAACATTGCGAATCCTCAAGAGTAATGTTAACCTCACTTTATTGATTTTTTTTAACACCATAAGCGTTACTGTGAGCTTGTAATACTAGATATACTATGTAATGTTGTGCATTTCCCGCTTATCTTTATTATAATTTAGTGCGTCAAATAAAAATGAAGTAAACAAGGTTTGAACGAGCGTAGTTTCACGCCAATACGGCGTGCAATTTCGTCTGCTCCTTGCGTACCTCGTGCGTTTGTTTACCCCCCAGATGCACCTCCGTGCGTTTGTTCCCCCCAACTTCAACCAATCATGGCCCGAGCTTCGCTGCATCGTCACCGCACGCTATCTACGCGTTCTCTGCGTGCTTCATTGTCCGAGATAAAGTTTTAAATTTAATATTTGTGCCTGTTAAGTTAGAAAAAAAAACGATTCAATAAGTTCACTTAATGAAAAGTTGTGGATTTTAAGATTCTATAAGTAAATTAGACATATGTGCACGATTTTTTTAATTATCATAACATACCAGTCGCGCTTAATTTTAGCTAAATAGTACATAAGCTCAAATATCATCAATGCTATGGTCACGTTGGCCACGTTCAAAATTATATATATATACTAATTACGTAAAAGATGTGGCAACAGCCCGTATCTTTCCATCGTAGAATGGTGGGACAAATATGTCTTCTTTTCAAACGCGCTGCGTAATATGAGGAAACCATATATGTCAAAGAGATTTAAATGCATATTTTAGAACACACAGAACGCTTTTTCATATTGAAAAAACTAAACAAACTAGAAAAAAAAGTTTTTGTTTTAAATGACGATGATTTTGTACTTTTAACTTTTCTTCTCATGTTTACAGTGTTTCTTATTGTATATTAACTATTTTATTAACAACATTATGGTTTTTATACAGGTTTAGATACAAGCTTTTATAGGATGTGTTTTTCATGCATTTAATAATTGTGCATCGAAAGCCATCTCGATTCAAACTTGGCCCATTATTGTCAAAGGTGCAAGATTTAATAAGTTTTATTTCATAGAACAAAATAGAAAAGCAAATTTCCATAGAACGTAATTCCTTCTATACAATATTTCAAAGCAGTTAAAAAGTTATCATTGTTGTGAAAAAGATCTCTAAACGCTGCGAGACTCCAGAACGTGTCACTGGTGAAAGCCTCAAAAATCACAAGACCTGTTTTGTTGTCGTCACACAATTTCCACCAACATATATATATATTTTTTAATTTCTTGAAGACACATTATTTTTACTTGCACGATTTGAGATGAAGGCACTACAAGCCTATTTCAATTGGTTTCTGGCCGTTGGTGAAATCGGAAGTACAAATATTCGAACAAAGATCCAAATACGAAGCACTGAAAATTTCAAAATCTGTTTAAATAACACACTAAATATTGTTTTTTTCCAATTTTTCTTTTTTTTTTGGTGTGTGCGTGTGGAAGGGGGGGGGGGGGGGGGCGTGTGCGTATCAAGCTACTTCTTCCTTCACTTTTTCCTTACATAAAAACAATATTAAAATTATGTATAAACAGGAAAATGGGCTCTAATGACTTGTGATGGGTCAGACGGCCTAAACCAAATTAGCTCAACAAGATGAATGCGTAAATAATTAAATGCTCCAGTAATACGTTTACCCCGCGCTAATCGCGTTGGACGTGACTCGGCGTCTTTTTTTTACGTTTTTTTCTGCAGCATAATTCCCTCTTATATCGTGAACGGCGCCAAATACAAGCAGGAAAAATATCTAATTTGCGCGAGCGTCCAGGTTTTCGGTTTTTTATGCCGTAACGAGCACCTAATTAGCTTCGACGATATGGTACGGTATCCATTCCTGAATCAGCTACACGAACCAGAAAAACAAAAAAAAAAAAAAGATGAGGGATGCATTACTCACGGGAGCAGCCAAATGAAATGACTGACGGCGCCGCTCCGCTACCTCGCACAGAAGAACGTGCACGATGCCGCGCGAATATGTCCAATGCATTCGCTGGAGAGAAATGTTTCCTCGCTTTTAGCGTGGTTTTCATATCAGCGAGAATAATTTGCGGCCTGCTCCGCGCGGCATCTAGAGCGTGGGCTAGAAGTCGAATGAAGGGCGTTGTCGAGCTCCGACGTAAACGCAATGTAGCTCGGTTAGCTAGCTCGTAAAGTTTAGCTAAGTGCTCAAAACTCCAGGGGATGCAAGGGTTACTTAACTGTTACTCAACGATTGCACAAAACCGTATTATTTACAGGGTAAGGATACGTGTACTACTGTATTCCAAAGATTAGAATCAATGAAATTAACAACATCAACAACAAAAGGTTTTGTTGAGAATTCTTGGAGCGTTCGGTCATTATGTACCATTAGAACGCAGACGTATTCAACACACAGTGTATAAATGTTGCAGACTGCACAGCCACCAACGAGGTACTCTAATACAGGTCGTTCTAGTAAGAGTTAAAAATTAAAACGGGCGCACGATTATGTCAGATTTTTAATTTCTCGAGAATATTTACATAAAGCGTATTCCGGGGAGCGAATTACGCAAATCGTTGAGCATTAACACTGATTGGGCGCGAGAGCGACGAAGAAGATTAGCCACTTTAAGCCCGCACTGCAGGAGAGCAGGTATGGGCAATGTTCAGCGCGCAAAATGACTTCCCCATTGTGTCCACATCTTCCTGGGAAGTAGTATACGCCAGGGGGTTCGAACACATTGAGGATCGTGGAGATAGCGTCGTCTCGGAAGCCGGGGTCACATTGCTGCTACATCCTACGAAAGGCAGTCTGCAAACACGAGTCACCGCAATATCCATGGTTCGAACGCTGCGTGCCAAGTTTTCTCCTTCAACTCAATGCCGTGCGGCATTCGAAGCAGGGACTTCGCGGTGTCAAGCGGTCGAATCTGTATGCAGACTGTCTTTTGTACTAGAGTGCCTCAATGTCCTTTTGTACGATGTACAAGCAGTGTGACCCCGGCTCAAAGGGGTAGGGAAACGAAATGTTCGCACTTTTATTTCTTTGTTTAGATGTGGTCCATGTTGTGCCGGCTGCCCAGAAACACTAGCCTAGACTAGTGTTTCTTAGCTGGAGACAGAGAAATCAAGCAAACTAATTTTAAAACGAAGAACGGATTTCAAGATTGCGTCTGGTAGCGGTCTGTAAAGCTCCGTTGGATTGCCGTCACGTCATGAGTTCCTAAGAAGCAGCGCTAGTTCGCGGCAGTAAGGCTCTCTCGTGGAGTTACTTAGTCCTGAATGTGAGTTGGCAGGGAATGCTCATAAGCTGAGACATGCAGCCAAGCTACAAGAGCGAGCTAGCCAGCGCTCCTGGCTTTGAGACATGTATTTCTAGCGCGATCGCTCGATCGTTCTGCGGTATAACGCTTCAATTGGGGTGTGTGTATGTTTATTCATCCTAGAACGTATACCCCATTCACACGACCGTAAAGGTACCTGTAGCTAAGGGACCTTTATTCTTTGCGGTCAATCAATTAACGATCTTCCGCGGATGGCGTGGGCTCGCGACCCAAGAGCACGGGCTGATTCGCCGATAGCAAAGGGACCTATGTTAAAGGCACCTTTATGCTGACCGAGTGAATAGGGTATTAGTCTGCCTCGACGGGCGACTTGTCTCCCAGCTGTAGATGATAAATTTAGCCAGTGAAGTACAACCGCTAGCCTGGAGTCTTTAACGTGCATTACGCAGTAGTGATACAAGACCGCACGACGATGCTCGTTCAGATCGAAACCGGCAGCGGTGGGGATTGTACCCAGGATCCCTGGGTTCTGCATCGCCAGCTTTCGCTCCACATGCTTTGAGCTGGTGTGCGCTGGCCCATTCGGCCACCGATCCCCCTACAACGCTTCAAAGCAACGACCTCAAGTTTTCGTGGTTGTGGCATTGGCTGTAGTCTTAGCTCCACAGTGCTTCTGCAACCTGCATTCCACACCATCGAGACCGCCGTTTTTCGCAGACGTAAGGTAGGAGCTTGATCTGAGGATGCGGGAACCTCTGTCAGGCCATCCATACGCCATTGCTGGGTACTTACGGTCGTTTCTACTTATTGGTTCCTTCGAGCCACTACTTCTACGGTGTGAAACTAGCACGGTGATGCGAAAGCTCGTGGCACATTTAATACCTGCATGGCCGCAAATGATGTTACGGGCAAGCTATGTATAGGTCATAGGGCGTACAGTCTTCGGATATTACTACTAGGTGATATTGTCACGCGCTGACGCCACCAAGCGGCAAAGCTCGGAACTCCAGTACCCTTGACCATGCGAGACCTATTGACGTCACCAGCGGGATACGCAATGCGCTTCTTGCTGGCCGACTTCGAAGCAAGGGGTAGAGAGCTCGCGCTCACGTTATTTCGTTTCCGTGCCCCTTTAAAGGGATTGTCCGGTCGAAACCGGAAGTACTTAAGTTCTTGCGCTCGTTACGTCGAGGGAGCCTTCATGTAGACAAACGTCATTTTTATTTTGATTTATGATCTCCCGTTATTAATTAAACCTTTCATGAGCCTATGTACGAAACTGCACCCCGAATTTCGCCAGTGTCAATGGCTGACATCTGTAGGTGCTGCGTGACGTCACAAAACGCAAAGGTTTGTCGGATGGTCGGGATCACAAGCGTTGGTCGATGGATGTCTTGTATTTTGCTTGGAATTAAATAGTCTCCTAGGCTGTATCCTACTTAAATACGGTTCTTTTAACGCAGTTCCCAAGCATGTGCAAAAAAAGTCACGCCTTTTAGCAGGAAATTACTCGCAGCCAGCCATAAGCTTCGAGCAAACGTATGCCGTTTCGCGCAAACACAACTGCGACGGCCACCGATCGAACCAGGGGCGCTTGCAAAGCAAAGGATGCAGATTTCGCCTCTGAAGCGGCACCTAAGTATACGAAGCGGCGTCTGGGTACATATGTCAGCGGATCCACTGGATCGGTGATGAGGCTGCGGGTCGTTCCCTGAGAGGCGATGTCCGCGGGTCGAAGACAAACGGCGAATCGTTCAAATGCATGTCGTCACTTGACTTGGACGAGCTTGGTGAATCGTAGTCACGCTCCATTTTCACACGCGGGTCAAACAGAATCGGGCTGCACGCGTGCTAAAAACAACTTCTGGCATCGTTTCCAGGGTTGATATGTTGCGCTTTTTGGACTCCCAGGAGACTTGGAAGAGGGAAGTGACGTCAACGACTAGAGAAACGCAGATTGGATGTTGACAGAAGAAAACAAAATCAACATCCAATCTGCATTTGCTGCGTTGTTGACGTCACTTCCCTCTCCCTAGTCTCCTGGGAGTCCAAAAAGCGCAACATAGCCCCCCTGGTATCGTTTCCACATGGCCTAGCTCTTGGTTTCGGTTTCGCTGCATAATCAAATTGACTGATCCGATTCGGCCGAGGAGGGGATGGACGTAGTTTAATATCGTTGGCACAGCATCACACCTCAGCTTACGAGCCTTCTGTCCGCTTAGAGCTCAGCTTGTAGCTCTCTTCTGTGAGATGATTGCTACATAAGCGGGATCTCGATCTTGACGGGAACCTAGTCCCTACGCACGGCGACGATTCACTTCGCTCGTCCCTGCACGTCTTGCGGAAAAGTGTGGAACGTCATGACTTAGCCCGCGTGTGCTGCCCGGTGGTTGTGGCACAACCGCGCAACACAAATCTCACCCAACTACGAAACAAGTCAAGCACAACAACAAAAACGAAGCACGCTGAGGGAGACAAAAATGCTCGCTTTGCGTTTTGTGAAGTCAGAGCTTTAATGTTGCCAACGAAAGCAGCGTTTACGCTAGAATGCGATTGGAGCAGCATAAATGCAATTACTCACGCAGAGGGGCATATAAAATTCAGATATTGCACATACGATCCGTCTCGAGGCAATAACAATGATATTCAATTGTTTTCTAGAATACAAAATTTGACCGGACAATCCCTTTAAGAGGCAATCAATTTTTGGCTATTCAAACCTCTACTATAGTTATGTAGTCTGCTTTATCACTTTTGTTGGATCGCTTTAATAATAAGCAGCCGTCGACTCTTCCGTCAGTTACTTCGCTAAACTTTCTTTGCCCAGTCCGAAGGCACGCGGGCTGGGACCCACGGCACTCAGCTAAATTCTATCTAAATATAAGGCCCAGGTACAAGACGATTTTCAAAAATAGAGGATCTCTCACGCGACACTTAAATATACGCTCAATATTTACTTTAATTGTTAGAAAGTGGCATTGTCAATACACGTTCGTTTTTAATTTTGGTGGAGAAGCGTGTGTTTCGACATGCGCTACGAACGTTTTGAATGCGAATCCTAGAAAAGTGTGCTAAAAACTGCTATGATAATGAAATTAATGCAAAAGTGCAAGCGAGTTGGACAACAATGACGATAATAACCTCTGGAGAAGGGGAACAAGGGCGACAAAGGATAAACACAAATCTCCAAACACAGCTATAGTCACTGGTGCGGGACTGAAACAATCCGCCTGGACCAGGTATCGAACCAGAGACCTCTCCATTTCCACTCACCTAGCTGTGTTTGAAGATTTGTGTTTGTCCTTTGTCCCCCTTGTTCTCCTTCTCCAAGGATTATTATCGTCATTGTTGTCCAACGCGCTTGCTCCTTTACATTAATTGTATGATCATAATAACCTTAAATTGCAGGCCGTTCACCCTTGTTGGTGTTAGGCTGGTGGCAGCTGATAAAACCCGTTTGCTCTATAGACGTCTAACTCCTGGTTAGCTGAGTTGGTAGATCGCTCCACTGGAAATAGGAGAGGTGCCTGGTTCGATACCCGGACCAGGCGGATTTTTTCGGTCACTCACCAGTCACCTATCTGTGTTTGGAGACTTGTGTTTGTCCTTTGTCTCTCTTGTTCCCCTTCTCCGGGAATTATTATTGTCATTAAATCTGTTAGCGGCGTTTTCTTTTCTTTTTTTCCTCTAGTTTTTGATTTGGAACATATTGAGGAATGTAGCCACTTCCACTCGAGTGCGTGCGTGAATTTGCAAAGCTGCGGGCGTATAACTGCTCTGAAGTTTATGGCCAAGTTAACACGCGACAGAAGTATGCGAGTGTATACCTGCGTGAGTTAAACATTCGCTAGAATTGAGTTTTTGAGTCAAAAGAGAAATAAGGGCGCATTTTTGGCCAATGATTTTCAACATACTTGGCAGCGTACGTGTGTGTGTGTGTGCACGTGCGTGCGTGCGTGCGCGTGCGTGCAACTCAGCTAGTACGCACTACTTAGCAATAATTGTCGTTTGAAATTTATGATATTCGGTCTATTAAGTTTTGTTCAGCGCAATCAAGGGCATGGTTGTGAGAGCGCGACTCTGAAAAATGATGTACTCCCACTAGTACTGGTTCAATAAAAGCGTTTGCTAAAACTGCGCCGTTGTGCCGGTGCCTATCTGAAAGGTGCGCAAAAATACTGAGAAGGCGAATATCCATATGTACAAACACTTCTCTCAGTGCGTTGCCCATTAGTTCTTTTAAATGCGATTTTAGTTTGTACCGATTTGTTATTAAAAATACAAAATGCACTTTGCCTGTGTTTATCGAGTACTTCAATTTAAATATGTTCGAATATATTTTAGAAGCAGCGTAATGTAAACCCTTAAATTATCTATTTTGCCTCAACAACGACTTCTATAAGCCCTGCCTTAATTCTCACAGTCGCCTTTTTCCCTAATTCGGTGTGCCACTCGGAAAATATTGTCGAGTTTATCGGAACCTGCGCTAGACTCTCATTCCGTCGAAGAAACTCAACGTCGTCGAATATCGAAAGCATGAGCTAAAGCCTTTGAAATCACATCGCGCCCAAATTCACGTAGCATTTCCAGCACCTTTCACCTGCTCGCATTCAAAGGCAGCCAAGTTGATCGCTTGTCGAGAAGCACGCCTAATGCGGTCTCTCGGGTTGGTCTCGCGGTCTGGACAAACACTATATCCGTGGACGAAGCCCGAAACCGAAACTTAGCGTGGGAAGTTAAACTCCCGAAAAGGGAGTGAAAACCCAAAGGCGACTCAAAAGAGAGCTTTCTTTTAGCTCCACCTCTTTTTCTTCTTTTTTTTCTTTTTTTTTTTCTTTTTTTTTCTGAGAACGAGGGGAGCGGGGCGAAGACAGAGGCCATTTCTTTTCGCAGGTCTAGCGGTCCTGATTAGGCAACCGAGATCGGCGGGTCTCTTCTCTTCCAGCCTTGTTCCCCGAGGGCGAGCAAGTGGCTCTTTCCTGCTCCCCGGACGAACGAACACCGAGTACAGTGTCCCGCGCTGGCTTCGGCCGCTTCCTTAGACGCGCTCTAGCGCGAGCCCTGTGTTCTTCCAATTAGGACCTGTTTACGGGCGTTTCGATAATTGGCGCCGGGAAGGGGCCACCGACCCTTCCTCCACCTGGGTCTCGATTCTCAGAGCCGTGGCTCGCTGCTCGTCGACTTAGGCTACGCGGTTGGCACGCCGCCGAAACAACGCGGGTACACGCTTTTCCGGGGGCGCCGCGTTTTGGGGGCTGCTGACGAACACGCCGAAACCTCCCGCGATGGCTCCTAATGGCAGTGGTTAATCATCGCAGTTAACTACTCGAGAACCGGAGGAACCTTAAATAGCTACGGGTTCGATATGGAACATTCACTCTCAAAGAAAAAAAAACATTAAAAAAAATGTTTGCGAGTTCACTTTCCTGCGGAACACGGAGACAGCCGATTACGACGAACAAAACAAGAATCTCAGCGAATGACGATGCTCAGATTAAGATTAGACTAAAACAATGCGAGGTACGCAGAGTACCCTGAGCATGACGTTTGACTTGCTCATTGCCCCTGCACACATGGCTTTTTTTTTTTTTTCAGATCTAATTGTTATCTGAGTTTCGAAGTTAGCTAGAATGTTTCTTTTGTTCACTGTGATTGGGTGCCTTCGTGCTCTGCAATTAAGCGAACTCACGGAATGTTTTTTTTTTTTTTTTTTTTCAGAGTGTTCCTCTATGCCAAGGCAATGCCTTTTTTGTTTCTTTTTTTTTAATGAAAGGTGGAATATATAGTTCCACACTATTAACAAACAAACCAAGACTACTAGTGACTCGAGATATCTCGGACAGTGCCACGTTAATATTCATGTTTGTTTTATTGCTGGTTAGTGCACGAGTGCGACAGTGTCCTGTTGCTTGTTCGGCTCCTCGTAAGTTTCTTTTTTTTTTCTTTAGTTTAAGTTTGGCAGGTGATACTCATCCGAATCCCTGCCAGTCTGTCCCCGTGCGCACGCGTGCCGTCTGAGATGACGCCAGGCGCATCCTCGGTTCTTGGCAGTTTCGGCATTCAGCTCCGAGTGCGTTAAAGGAAAACTGAAGCGGTTCTGTATTTGAGAAAAAACACTTAAATGATCTTCATTTAACCTTTAGGACCACGAATATATATATATATATATATATATATATATATGTATGTATGTATGTATGTATGTATATGTTCGTGTGTGTGCGCGCGTGTGTGTGTGTGTGTGTGTGTGCGTGCGTGCGTGCGTGCGTGTGTGTGTGTGTGTGTGTGTGAGTGAGTGAGTGAGTGAGTGAGTGAGTGAGTGAGTGAGAGTGTGTGTGTGTGTGTGTGTGTGTGTGTGTGTGTGTGTGTGTGTTGTAATTTGGTGCACGGAGGCTGCATAAAATACTTTTCAAAGTACCGCTGAAGCGCCTCCTTCCCGGAGCGTGACGTCATATTATGAGTTTTCGGAATCTCCGCTCTCGCGCATCTGCAGCGCCTATGCCAAGCTATGCAAGCGCACTCTTGCCATTTTCAAAAAAGTAAAAAAGAAAATACGTCTCGACTGGTGTCAGTGCGGGGGAATATACCTGCGCAGCTTTCGATTGCATGCCCTGTCCACACGAGCGACCCGCGTTGGCGGTCGAAAGATCCTAGAATGGCATAACGACTGGTCGGAAGGTTTTCGGGTTTTCTCACGATTAGTTCCATCTTCCGGGAAAACGAACGTGATATTCAAATTTGCGGGATAAAAATTCTCTAGAATTCATCTCTAACTCGTTTTTTTTTTCAAGAAAGCTTCCCTTTAACGTGTCCCACGCAGTAGTGATACACGACCGCGCACCGGTATGATACTCAACCAGATCGAAATGGGCAGGGATGCCCTAGCGGTTGTACTGCACTGGCTACATTTCTCATTTACAATTGAGACACTATAGAGACGCCCATTAAAGCTGACTAACTTCCTGCTGTATCAACATACGCCCAATATTATGATTACTATTTGAGTGCTTCTTGTCACCGAGGGGGTGTCTCCCCTCCCCCCAAGCCCTACATCTCGGCTTTTCCTTGAAAGCATTGGGATGCTATCCTCTTAGAGAATTGACGAGAAACAGTTGGGCCCGAGGCTCGAAAAACCTTGCACGGTGGTTTCGGACGGCAAATGCTACGGGGCACTTTTTCGATTCAGAAGCGCGGTCTCTTTTTAAAAGTCCCTACTTAAAAGACAATACCCTGGTTCGCGCGCGCGAATTTGCCGGGAATTGGTATCGCGAAGGGAGATCGCACACGCCGTGGGCGACTTGGCAACCAAAAGAAATGTCGAGCGCTTAAGAAGCACGTCCTGTCCCGCTGTCAGGAGCAGGTGGCCCGCATTCAACGGCGGAGACAGCTCAAAGCGGGCAACGCCAGAGCCATCTGTCGACCCCCATTCAGCCCGGAGCCCCTGGCTCCCTCACGTAAGCGAGCGCTTATGAAGAAGGTTCTTCTCTGAGTGAAGCGGATCAGCGCGAGTGCCGAACGGCGGCGGAGACTCTGTGAGGAAAAAAAAAAAACGGGGGACACCCGGTTGCCCGTTTCGAGTTATGAAGACCCGGGTTTTTATTCATCCCAATTAGCAACGACTCACACTGCTTATTCGTGTGAGCTTTATGTTGTTTATTGGAGTGCCGCGTAACGCTATACACGATATTTTGTTCCATTTCATGGTGTAGGTAACCTTCATAGTGCCGACGACCTTATATGAATGAACGTACAAGTACAACCCACGCGTGAAACATACACGTGCAAAAAAAATTTTTTTTTTTTTTTCTATCTAAATCTCACTATGCCGAGCTTCTTGGCACCTCCATATGCATTGTTTTTCTCTACTCTTTTTGTCGTTAAATGGGACGTTGATTTCTTATATATTCCGGCTTTTAAAGGATTTTTCGTTTTTCTAACTTTAACTTGCACGTTTGAGGACTTTACTTGCTTAATTAAACCTAAAAAACTAGTTTTTTTTTTTTTCCTTAACACACGTTTAACAAAATAATTCAAATAACATATCTTGTATCGAGTACCCTAAGTTCCCTCGTTATGTTTCTTTTCTTTTTCGAGGAGTTGAACCGATCGCAAAGAGAGCATTAACGCAAAGGCGAGATGAAGCCGTTATCGGCGTTGCCTTCACTCATGAACTCATCCTCTTGCCCCTTTTTCCGTTTCTATTTCAAACTCTCATCTGCACAGGGGTGCATTACTCTAGTCACTTTCCGCGAGCATTTCGAGGGGGGCTCCGCGCGAGGCACACAGCCAGCCACTCTAGCGAACTCCGCTATGAAAACTGCCAAAGTCATCGAACTCCTCTCGGTCGAGGAAGCAATTTGGGTGGCATCCTTCCGTTCGACGCGCACTGTTATCGGCTCATCAACCTTGTCCTCCGCACCCGCCTTTCGCAAACATAGGGCGGCTCTCTTTCAGCGAGGTTAAATAACCCGTAGATTAAACCGCCCCCGTACACACGGACGTGTGTACACACACGCGTGCACACACACACACACGCACACTCTGTCTCGACGAGAAAGTGATCGTGCACTGTTTAGCCGAGTGTGTCCAGGCGACGCTCACTACACCCATCCTGTTTCTTACTTTGTTCTGGAAAGAAGCTCGGGTCGCTTTTTCGTTTATTAGGCAAGGAGAAAATTAGAAAAAAAAAAAAGAAAAGATACCGACTATACCGCGCCAGCGTCGCATATGTCGACTGTGGAGTCGAAACATTTTCTTTGCACCATGCAGTTCTGGACATATTAAGCACTATAACACCGGCAAACAAAATTGATTCATCTACGTTCAATTATAGTATTAAAGCGTCGAACTAATGAAACGCATAGAATTCGTTGATAAATATTGTAGGTCAGTATATGTATAACCATAATGTGGCACTACTGAGAATATTCGTTACTTCATTTTACAAGCGTGACATGCACGGACGTAGAGTTCGCACCGCTGTCAGTTGACACTCAACAAACGTCCGCGACGTCAGTGTCATGCATAAAACCTCGTATGGCGAGAAACTACCTTTTTTTTTTTTTTTTTTTTTGCGGGAGAGGATTTGGCAAATAGCATAATACTCGATAACGAGCGGCCATCAGGCACAGTGAGCCGTGGTTTCTGTTTTTCTTTTCTTTTTCTTCGAATCATTCGACCAGTAGCCGCATACTATATATATGGACGAGAGCGTGATCACGTGGTTAAGGATCGACGTGCGACTGGTCCAACGGGCTCGTAGCTTCCACCGCACTGCCAGTTTAGGGGTGAATGGAGTTGAGCAGTCGTATCAGAACGATGCGCAGTCGAGGCACGCCGCCAGCATAGATCAAATCTCACGGAAAAAAAAAAAATTAGCTCGCGCAGTTTTAGCTTGTAGCGATCGGCGTGTTTTGGACGGGCGCCGAGCGGCCTGCTCTCCAGTCTCGGCAGGAAGTTCTGCCAGGAAACAAACCGTTCGTATTAATTAAGATGAAAAGGGCCTATTTCTTTTTCTGGATGTTGTTGCGGCTTTCACGCTGTGTCTATTCTTCTTTTTTTAAAGAAAAGTACGTTTAGTTCGAGCTGGGCGCCCAGCCGCAGCATGAATCTTCATTCCGAGCCGGCTGGTATAATGCCCCGCTCCCAGCGGGAGAGCGCCATACAATCTCGCTTCGCCGCTGGATCCGTCTCTATCGCCGCGGCAACGGGCGAAACGAGACGCAGTGGCAGCGGGGAGATTTCATAAGGTCCCCGATTTAACTTTTTCCCGGCCGCAGGGCGGAAAACACGGGCGCCGGGAAAAAGATTAAAGGCTCATCATTGGCGTAAGCTGTCTGTCCGTGTTTGTGGTACGTTTGTCTGCCGCATTTTCCTTTTTTTAAAATTAGTTTTTGGCCCGTTTTTTTTGTTGTTTAGGTTCGAAGAGGGGGGGGGGGGGGGGGGGGGGGGGGTGTTACACACTCGTGCATCTCTGCTGCTTGGTTCTGCCAACTGAAGCTTGCTGTCGCGATACGGTTTCGGAAAGCGCTCGTAGCAACATAAAAAGAAAATAAAACAAAAACACAGAATCCTTTCTACTCATGGAATAACTGCTTTTGGGAGTATTTTGCATGCGGAATGCAGGCGGTTCGAAAGTGGATAACATAATTACAACGAGAGCAGGTATCTCTCTCACTTCTTGCCCGAGGTAATCTTAACGGGTTTTCCGGCTTTTATCGGAGTTTATTCGTCTAATTACGCTAATATAATTGATGAAACGTGCGTTCAGATGAAATGGCAATGGAAACAACGTGAGGAATCGACACCGATTGCTGACTTGGCCAAAAGCGGATCCATGGGAATCGGTATTGAAACTCAAAATCCTTGTAATGCGACAACAATACATGGACCACCAACGACGTTCAAAAGGCGGCAGACACCCGACTGATATCTGATGGATACACTTGGGTCGAGATTCGGGTTGAGTAGATTTCAATAAGAGCCCCCTAATGTATAAGGACTCTCAAGCAACCGTTCCTCGACAAAATAATGAAGATCTACAACCCTTTCGAGAAAGATTACGAAAGCTTCCCCAAAAATGGTGGTGCCCCAGTAACGTCTGAAAAAGCTCCGATCTGGTAGCCGGTTTTATTGAGGATAAGAAGTCTCACTTGAGCAACAAGATATCTGACGTCCTACTCGCCCGACGCCATGTTGACTGCTCGGTGGGGAGAGATGGATAAAAAGAAAACGACACATAATCAGAGGGAAAGCGAAGGGGAGGAAGGAGACGGACGGTGCGTGGGTAATCACATTAAGACGTAATGAGGATTGATACGAGAAGCCGACGCGGGCACGGACATTTGCCAAGATTGCGCTTCGGAAGACGTCCTTGCCGCTGGCTTCGGGCGCGGAGAGAAAGAGTGACACGCGGCAACGAAGGGAAAAAGGGGAATGGGGAGACGAGGGGGCGAAACGGACGCAATGGCGAGTGCAGAAGAACGACCCCGAGGATTATGAAGGAGAGGCAGCGCGAGGAAAAAAAAAAAATAAAAAAAAATAAAAGAAGGGAGAGGCGTGGTGAGAATAAAGACAGGCACCAGAAGTCAACCGATATAATTCAGTAACGGAAGAAGTAGACTTGGTTGGGGGAGAGAAAAAAGAAAAAAAAAAGATGGAAAGTACGCCAACAAAGCAAATAAAATAAGGAAACACGAGGACCAGACGAGAAACCTAGAATAGGGATGCTTGTGACGAATGTCAGGAACGCGAGTCGTAATAACGCAGCGATGTTGCTCAGAGGAAATGTCGCCCTGCTATCCCGAGGACGCGGTTCTAGTTGGAGAAGACCTTCCATTTCTTATGCGCATGCAAATAGTGGATGATCAAAGCGAGCCCTATGAAATATGACTAACCTTAGTAGCGCACTTCTGAGGATGTTGTTGGAGTCAATCTCACGTGCGTCATATTCGGTTTTTCTTTTTCATTTTTTTTTACACATAAATTATTGAAGAGTACTGAGAAAGTATTGTAGTATATACTACAGAGTAAGAGGTAAGTCGCTAGCTCATTTTAGAAGGGTGTAAGATTATTACGAGTAAATAAGTTGCACGAAGTAAGAAATGTTTTTCTCCTAAATCTTAATTGAAAACGGTGTTGTTGAATTGATACGAATACATGAAAGAATAAAACTCTCTCTCCCGAATCTAAGCGAATATTTGCGATACACCTACCAGTTGTCATTTATGTACTGTGGCGATTTCGGATCGTGTTGGAACAAAATGTAGCACATTGACTGTGAACACCTCGCCACCGTCGGTGCACAAGAGCGACAGATTTCCACACTTCAAAGTGTGAAGCTATCAGGGCGCAGTACTGCGAAGACAGTTCGTCCGCCATTTTTTTCACTCACCAATCGGACAGAGTTAAAAGCGCATCATCATGGTGTTCGTCATGTTTCTGTACTCTGAACCAATCATACACAAAAAAAAGCCCAATGACTGGCGCTTTTGACTTAGATTGGTACCATTAGTTCGTACACGTAGCATTGGCTGCGTCTGGATTTAATCAGAAACGAAGTATAGACCCCTTCCCAGGTCACCGCAATCCCAACTTTCTTGGACATCAACGCTTCGCCGCGTGCAGTAAAATGGGAATTTCAACTGATCAACAACAAACATCGCAATGTTCACCGGGAATATTTTCGATGCAAGTAATAAAATATCAACAAGCAGTAATTAAACTTTGGACGCGTATAGTTTTTTGGGGCGAAGCTCCTTAGGGGCTAGCCATGTCCGTCCGTCCCTCCGTCCGTCTGGCGTCCGGTGCTCGTGCTCCTGCTCGTGACTCACGTGCTCACATGCTTAATTAGGGCAAAAAAA